>CM019714.1:26229677-26302177 GCA_009760885.1 Achatina immaculata
ATATAAATTCTGATTTATATTCCAAGCAGGAGGTCTTTTAGCAGCCAGTGCCGTGAATATAACAAAGCACAGTTGTGAATTATATATTGTTGAATAGTTCTATAGTGCCGACGGTTGAAGATGTTCTATGATTAATGAGGGCATTATCTTCACACACAGCCTGGTTCCTGTTGTATAGATTAGGTTTCACAAATATTACAACATTCACGTGACAAAGTCTACTGAAAAGTTCACCGAATCTATTTAATGTCTGATAAATAAGATGGCAGATGTATGGTTGACAACATCACTTGGAATAAGTGTAAAAACTTGGAAAAAGCAGGAACAGCTTTATTATTTAACGAATACACAGTTCTGACGTTTCGGCGTGTGCCTTCGTCAGAAGCATAAACGTCCCAACAGTTTATTCGTTAAATAATAAAGCTGTTCCTACTTTTTTCTAGTTTATACATGTTGGTATCACATCTTTACTGCAGTGCTTTGTGTATAGTTCTATACTTATACACTATTTATCATGTGTCACTTGGAATAAGATGTCATGGGATATAAAATTCGTTAGTTTCATCGTCGAAGCACATAATCATTGTTCACAATATCAAACTCAGGCATATTCTAGATGCAGCACTTCATCAATGTTCTCAACTTCAAAATACTCTACACGTGATACGAGAATAGTTACAAACTCTGTACTGTATTAGATCTGCACGTTAACAAATTTCGAGGGCCCTCCTCGTCTGAATCACTTTACACAGAGTTTTGAAAATATCAAATCTCCATAATCACATGAAACACATCTTCAGTTTGCCCTAAAACTACTTCTGGTTCTAAACTGCTTTTCTTGAGTATCTATTTTGTCATCCGTGTGTCTTTCTTGTTCTCCTACTTGTCTTCTACTTCCTGTCCTGTTCTGCTCTTCTACTTCTCCTTGTGCGTTCTGTCCTTCTTCTTCTCCTTGTGCGTCCTTTGTGTGTCTCCTTGAGTGTCTCTCTAAAACTGCATGCCTGACCTATGTCTAAGCCAACTGTCCAATAAGCCACACCTCTAGACCTTTCTAATTGGCCCGCTTGTCAAGTCGATCCACTCCCTTTTTTTTTAAAACTGTGTGCAAATAGCGTCAGATCCAGAAAATAAAATT
The DNA here is from genome assembly GCA_009760885.1 of Achatina immaculata. NCBI lineage: Eukaryota > Metazoa > Mollusca > Gastropoda > Stylommatophora > Achatinidae > Lissachatina > Lissachatina immaculata. The sequence goes on from CM019714.1 coordinate 26,230,813, forward strand.
GCCCAGTCCACCATCTATTTCATGTCGTAGGTTTCAGAGATTAGCCCATTCTCTACTTTTATTGTGTCTTTGCTTTTAATTGTGTCGGTCTCCTCTGTACAATACCTGGGATTGGACAAAAATACGGCATATTCGTCTAACATAGGGATCACAGTGATCCTTATCATGTAATCTAGAATAATCCTACGATCCCTTTTGAAAAGTTTATGATAGGGCCCGGACATGGTCTGATTTTCAAGGGCCTACCCAAACCAACACTGTCGTCTTTGCTAACATTAGTATCGTTACAATCATGATCATCGTCATTATCAAGGTTTTTTTGTTTGTTTGTTTGTTCATTCTATTTACATTTATCGTTGGCAAATGAACAAGTCATAATAACCGTCACAGAACAGGACACAGCCGACTCCGAAGTCACGTGGATACAATGTTTAATGTTGGAAACTCTTCCCTTATGCGCACGGGCGCGGGAATTTGAGAGTGTGGAACACTTCCTCGAAAACTGCGCCAGATATGAAAGCAAGACGTGCCTAGCGATCCATTGAAACCATTCAGGGAGCTACGCTCTCTCGTTATTGTAGGAACTTGAAAAAAAATAGTTCATTTTCTCCAACTGACAGAACTGCAGATATGGACAGTCTTCGAAGATCTTTCCTCCAATTCCATCTTCAAAAAATAAATTTAAACTTTTAATATTGTGACTGCTTATTTCCCTTGGAACTTAATTCAGTTCTCTGCTCTCATATAATATCATCATCATTATCATCATCATCATCATCATTATTTCGTGTCGTTTCCCCACGGAAGGCTGGCTGCAAAGATTCTCTCTGCTCTGTATCTGGTCTTCTTAGAACACTCGGCCAAGATTGTCCATGTCCCATCACTTGATGTTGTCCACCCATCTATATCGCTGTCGTCCCCTTGTTCTTTTCTCTTCGATCTTGACGACCTCAAGAACCGTCTTCAGTATAGTAATGTGCCTTTTAACACGCCCAGAGAATCTTAGCTGTCTAGTTTATATGATGTTCAATAATTCTCTTTTCACCTCTAGTTGATTTTGCACTTCCCTGTCTGTTTCCTTTTCTGTCCATGAAACACGCCCTATTCTTCTGTATATCCACATTTCAAGGGACCTCGTTTACTTTTCTGGTGTCTTATTCAAGGACCAGGCTTCTACGTTATAAAGTATTATCATACAATATTATCGTGAGTGGGAGGTTTCTCTGTGGCCTATACCACCGCCCTGACCAAGCAAGCCCTTCCGGAAGTTTGCCAGGCTGTTCTGCCACACCTATTTCCACAAATCACAACAAGGAAACAAGACGTCTTCCCAACTGGGCGTGATCTAACATGTCTGCCATCAGAATACAAATTGCTGCTTTTCCGATATGGATAATAAAGTTAGTTTATTTTCCATGTGTATGGATCAAACAAAAATTGTGCGAAAGAATTATAACTAATTCACCAAACTTTATGCAGAGAAGATGAAACTAATGATGCAACCTTTGCACATGGGAAATAAGACTAATTAAATTAATCTGTTTATGAAAAATAAGACTAATTAAGTAATGCTTGTACCAAGAAAAATAAGAATTATGTAATAATTTGTATATAAGAATCAAGCCTCATTAAAAGAATGTATGTAAAGGAATTGAGCCCAGTTAAAGAAATATCTGTAAAGGAAATAAGACTAACTAAGCAAATATTGTACATGAGAAACATGATTCAGTAAACGAAAATTGCACGAAGGTATTAGCGCATGAGCTGCAAGACTCATTCATTCATTCATTAGCATGTCCCTTGCGGAACTTTGCTTCCCTAACATCTCTCTCTGAGGGCCTCTCGTTTGTAAGCATGAAACCCTGCAGCTGATACATCCATTTTCTAGACATCAACAGTGTCTTGCAGCCATCTTCGCCTTGGTCTTCCCCTCTTTTTTATTCCCCATTATGTACCCTGCCAAGACTGGCTACCCCAAACTCTCATGACGTTTAATATGTCCGAAATACTTCGGCTTTCTCTGTTTAATCTTTTTACTAGTCAACCGTCTTCAATATTAAGTTCTTGTAGTATGTTTAAGGGCATGCATCTTTCCCATCGTCACATATGTCTGTGAGACCTCGACACTTAACAAGACAGCTGAGAAACACATAAATGCCTTTGAATGTAAATGATATAGAAGAGTTCATCAAATATCATGGACACAAAAAAGAACAATTACATCCATACTACAAGAACTTAATATTGAGGAAGGTTGGCTAGTAAAGAGAATTAAACAGAAGAACTTAAATATTTTCGTCACATTAAACGTCATGAGAATTTATAGAAGACCGTCTTGGAAGAGTAATAATAGGAAAAAGTTCTAGATGAAGACTAAGGCGAAGATGGCTGCAAGACATCGTTGAAAACCTGCAAATGTATGCACCAACAGCAAGGCATCTTGCTTACAATCGAGAGGTATACAGGAGAGCTGTTAGGGAGGCAAAGTTCCGCAAGGGATACGCAAATGACCGACTGTAGTACGTAGCGCAAGAATGTATAAAAACAAACAGAAAGCTATTCTATATATTACATTATCTTTTTTCTTATTCTTGTAATTGCTGACCCCCATCTAGTCTGTGACAATCTCCGCCCTTGAATGCAGCGATAGCTGTCAACTCGTGATCTTTGGAGGGCGCCCATTAAAAATTATACGGCCCTTGTTGGCGGGCTAAGCACCCGTAAGGAGAATTTCCGAGAATGCAGTGGAGTGGATTGAAAGGCCCCAATTTACCAAATCGATGTGAAAGGCTGTTAGGGTGGTCGCCCTTGTGTCAAGATGGTTCCGATGTTCCGTGGCATGTTGTCGTGTTGGACTGAACGTTTTTTTTTTTTTTGAGTTTGTGTCTTTTTCATGGCTAAAATAGATCTTTCTTAATGGTTATCTTTGACTTATTTTAAATTATTCTTTCATAGTCTGTTTTAAATTGTGCTACATACTTTGTGAGTTAAGTGCCTCTGTGTTCTATGATTTGGCAAAGTGTCTTCCGTAGATTTATCTCACCTGACCAGGTGTCGTCCAGTGATTTATGTGATTGGCAAAGTGTCTTTGGCCTAAATATGTGACTCTGGAAAGTGTCTTCCAAAGATCTATATGTCTTGGCAAATTGTCTTCCAATAATCTATTTGACTTGGTAGTTAAAGAGCTATATGTCTTGGAAAAGCAACTTCGGAGAATTATATGACATATGTTTTCCCAGTTATCTATTATCTGTATGACACGGCAAAGTGTTTTTTAATGATTTACATTGATTTGACAAAGTATATATACACCAGGCCATGTTTCTTTAAGCCTTTCCTGCACGCTTTCATCCACAATGATGTACAAATTCCATCTGTCTGCATTTGTAGTTTTTCGACCTTTCGCGATTTTTGTCTGGCATCATCCCTCTCGTCTTCAAGCAGCCCACTGACATTTGTCGACGATCATGATTCCCAACAGATCACAAAGTTAAACATATCTTTTTCTACAGTAAAACTGGTATTGTGACTTATAGATGGATGAAAGGTTTTTTTTTCCTCTTGTTGAGTCTGTTCGTTTCAATCTCAGTCACAAAATGTTTTACCGATTTCTAAATATATGTCTTCTGTATCTATCTTTGTGTGTGTTTTTTAGGTGGTATATCCACAGACGTTTTTGGTAGAAATATTGATTGTCTTTCATTTTTTTTCTTCCTTTCTTATTGTATCTTTTTCTTTATTTTGTATCAGGCTCTCTCGTCACATTGTCCATTATCTTCTCTCTCCGACGTCCTCTTCTCGTGTATTTTTATTTCGAGATATTTCCAGATACTCTACTTCTCATTGTTGTATTCCTTTTCATTTTGATTTTATCATATATTGTTGACTGACATTAATTTACAGAATAAGTCATATGTAGAGAAGCCTATAAGACGTTCTTGAACAAAATATTAGTTAGGAAGGACCATCATTCACACACTCTGAACACATCACATGGTGCTCCGAACACTTGTCCTGAGTTGGTTGACCATCCGTCGCCATTCACACACTCTGAAACACCACATGGTGCTCCGACCACTTTGTCCTGAGTTGGTTGACCATCTGTCATTATTCACACACTCTGAAACACCACATGGTGCTCCGACCACTTTGTCCTGAGTTGGTTGACCATCCGTCATCATTCACAAACTCTGAAACACCACATGGTGCTCCGACCACTTGTCCTGAGCTGGTTGACCATCCGTCTCAGGAGCTCTTGTTAATCGCTCATTTATAGCCAACCGTAATTTAACACTTCTATCCTCTGTTTTCGATGCCCTCTCTCTCTCTGTCTCTCTCTCTTTCTCATCTCTCCCTCTCTCTCTCATCTCTCTCTCTCTCTCTTTCTCATCTCTCCCTCTCTCTTTCTCATCTCTCCCTCTCTCCCTCTCTCTCTCATCTCTCTCTCTCTCTCTCTCATCTCTCCCTCTCTCTCTCATCTCTCCCTCTCTCTCTCATCTCTCCCTCTCTCTCTCTCTCTCTCACCCACCCCAGCTACCTCATTCTTCACAATGACCACGAAACACACTTGTCAGTGAAGTCCTTTGATTGACCAGCCCCTGTTATAGCACTTGATGTCTGCTCATGAAAAGAGAGATTCATCAAACCAAGACTACATAGGGCATGCCAAGAGGCACAATACTAAAGACCTTTCTTGAGGGCAAGAGCAAATGGAAGAGAACAATACGACGACAACGATTTAGATAGGTGGACAACATCAGGTCATGGACAAGCTTGGCCGAGTGTTCTAAGAGGACAAGAAACAGCAGAGTGGAGATTCATCGCAGGCAATTTTTTCATCGGGAGGCGGCTCATGATGATGAGATAATGAGATGATGATGATGATGATGTCTGCTTGATCCATTGCTTGCCGTTCCTTCAAGATGGCCGAGTCGGCTAAGTGGTCTACATGGGGGAAAATGTGAGGATTGAAAACACGAAGATGATAGATGTCATGAGTAGATGATAAAAAGGAGATATAGGAAAAGAAGAAAGAAAAGAAGAAGTAGGAGAAGAAAAAAGGTGGAGGAGGAGAAAGAAGAAGAAGAAGGACGAAGAGGGGAGGAGGAGAAAGAAGAAGGAGAATGAGGAAGAAGAGAAAGGAGGAGAAGACGTAGAAATATTAAAGGTGGAAAATGCCAACCACGAACATCTTCTTCTTCTTCTTGCTCTACTTGTTCTTTTTGTTGTTGTTGTTCTTCTTCTTCGTCACAACGTGAAGAACATTATTTTTTTATGAAGAAGGAAAGACCATAATGAGGATATTCATTATTAAGAATCTTCGGTCTCGAAAATACTTGAACGGACATTCTAAAAGCGACTTCATGCACCTCATCTTTCTTTCTTCCTTTCTTTTTTCTTTCTTTCTTTCTTTTCTTTATTTCTTTCTTTTATTCTATTTTTTCTTTTTTTTCTTTCTTTCTTGTTTTTCTTTCTTTCTTTCTTTTCTTTATTTCTTTCTTTCCTTTTCTTTCTTTTTTGTTTCTTTCTTTTTTGTTTGTTTCTTTTTTGTTTGTTTCTTTCTTTCTTGTTTTCTTTCTATCTTTTTTCTTTCTTTTTCTTTCTTTCTTTTTTTCTTTTTCTTTCTTTCTTTCTTTATTTTTTTTCGTTGTTTGTTTATTTCTTTTTCTTTCTTTCGTTTCTTTCGTTTCTTTCTTTCTTTCTTTTGTTGTTTGTTTGATTATTTGTTTGTATCTTTTTTCTTTCTTTCTTTCTTTTTCTTTCTTTTTTAGATATGTGAATAGTCGACACTGAAAAATAACAGCACAAGATGATGATTATCATTGCAAGAAACAGAAGAATAGTATTGTAGGGCGAGTTTTTATTTTTCAAAAAATATACGATAAGAAATTGTCATTCAGAATCAATAGAGAGAGCAGCGAAGATCATAATTTGAAAGAGACAATGGCACGATCGAACAAACGGACATTTTTGTGTTGAATCATTGTTACCTGAACATTGTCTTCAGAACAGAAGCTGACAATGTTGTGCCTTTAGGTTCAAGTGCAAGAAACATGAGCAGAACGCAAGGCCGAGTTCTTTTATAGTACATCCCTTAGAGTTTCTCATCTGGTATACTTCTTCTTCTTTTCTTCTTCTTTTCTTCTTCTTCTTCATTCTTCTTCTTCCACTTTCTCCCCCTCCTCCTTCTTCTTCTCTCCTTCCCCTCCTCCTTCTTCTTTCTCCTCCCCTCCTTCTCTTCTTTCTTCTTTTTTCTCTTCCTCCTTCTTCTTCTTTCTCCTCCTCCATTCTCCTCCTCCCTGTTTCTTCTTCTTTTCTCTCTTCTTCCTCCTCCTCCTTCAACTTTCCTCCTCCTTCTCCTTCTTCTTTCTCATCCTCCTCCTTCTTCTTCCTCGTCCTCCTCCTCCTCCTCCTTCTTTCCCCGTCGCCTCTTCCTCCTCTTTCTTCTTCTTCTTCTTTCTCCTCCTCTTCCTCTTTCTCCTTTTTCCTCCTCCTCCTGGTTCTTCTTCTTCTCCTCCTCCTTCATCTTCTTTTCCTCGTCCTCCTCCTCCTCCTCCTTCTTTCCCCGTCGCCTCTTCCTCCTCTTTCTTCTTCTTCTTCTTTCTCCTCCTCTTCCTCTTTCTCCTTTTTCCTCCTCCTCCTGGTTCTTCTTCTTCTCCTCCTCCTTCATCTTCTTTCTCCTCGTCCTCCCCTCCTTCTCTTCGTTCTTCTTCCTCTTTCTCCCCTCCTCTTTCTTCTTCTACTTTTTCTTCTTCTTCTCTCTTCTCCTCCCCCCTCCTGCTCCTCCTTCTTCTGCTTTAGTTTCATATGCTCAGCGATTTAAACAAGGAGGCGGGATGTCTCCACAAATCCCGTCGTCAGCAAGAGTTCCTCATGTGTGCCCCACATTGTCTTCATTCAAATTTCTATCCTGCTCTCAAACTCTGACCCGTAGATCCCTGCAGAGCAATGGTTCCCAAACTTTCTTTTCAAGTGACTCTGAAACAGCAATGGTATTCGACCCGCGACCCAGGATCTGCTATGATCCTAGACCCTAAACCAACAAAAATAAGTGACCCACGAAAAGAATGTCTTGTCTTGGCCTGTCTTCTGTCTTCTGAACTGAGAGTTCTTTGTAGCCGGTGCTATGAAGATGTTGAGACGCAGCATCATGTCGGTCTAGGAGTGGGTTATGGCAACTGTTTCTTTAGTTCCTGCGAGCAGCTGAAAGCAGAAGGTTTGCTATACTTCTTTAACAGGCTCCACTGCCATGGGGACTCTTACTATCCCTGCACCATTATCCAGTCTAGTTCTGTTACTAGGAGCACCAACAGAGAGGTAGGACAGGTTCTTGGTCAGCTACGATTCACCAACCTTGACAATGTCATCTATGGATCGCTGATTCCCGAATCGGTCGACGTTTTCGATCCCTTCAAAAAAACTGTTTTAAAACATTGAAATTCAGGAAAAGAAAGTTAACTTCAGTGCCTTCAACACGATTTGTTACTGATCAATAAAAGCTATGCATAAACATCAGTTCATAACCATATCAGAAGAAGTTCATTTATCATAATATCCTCTCGCAGCCGAAACCTCAGGCCCTAATTTAGGTCACGACCCGAGCTTGGCGGCCACTTCTGTGGAGAGCACACAATCAACAATCAAGTGCCGTGCCACGTGGCCTAGGCGATCATTTCTCTCCACAATTCTTTGCTCTTCGCGTTGATTATGGGATCCGCCGGTGACTTTCTTCCTAACCACACTGACAGCCAATCCAGTAACTTCTCTGTCTGTCTGTCTGTCTCTCTCTCTCTCTCTCTCTCTCTGTCTTCCTCTGTCTCTTCTTCGCTCAATTTTTCCATTTGCCACATTGTGTTCCAGTTTTCCTCTTCTCAGGAAATGTCCAGCAAATCTCGTTTGTCTGCCTCTGATCTTTGCTGTAATTTGCTTCTTTTAACTCCAGCCTATTCAAGCACCCGCATATTATATTCTAATCAAATCCTCGCACATTATATTCTATTCAAACTTTTGAACAATCCTCTTTTCAGCATTTTACTTTAAGTTTTAATATTGCCATAGGTCTCTAACATATTCATTTCATTACACAGATTCTCCTGTTGCAAATCCCATGCGGACGTCCAAGAGTACTTGTTTAGACAAATTCTTCTGTTAGATTCTGGTTCATTTTCCATAGAAATCCGTTATGTTCAAAAATTCACTGTAGACCTGTTTATCAGTTTTCCTCGTGCTGGAGAAAAAATTGATTGAATATAACCATAGGAAACAAAGTAGGAGATACTGGAGCTGGGAGAATTGATTCTAACGCGGGTCATGATGTCCTGGCTGACCAGTGTTAGGAAAAAGCTGGCGTTGTGTTACTTTTAAGGAACGTAATGTGTTGTGCAATCAACGTGAAAGGAAAAAGTTAGGTTTGGGGGTGGGGGGGGGGGGGGGGGGGCAACTGCAAAGACGTATAGATCATATTCTGCTAGGATTAGATATTTGTAAGACTCACGCTAATGATCGTACAAAATGGCCCAATAATCGTCAAATTCTGTCAAAGTGGTGACAGGCGGCATACTTCCAGTTTCGCAAATGAGCGGTCTGACGCAACTATGGTGGAGGTTAACAAAGAGCTATAAGGAAAAGGAAAAAAAAAAAGTTGTTGTAAAGAAAAAATAATGTGTCAGTCCACTGTAAGTGTCCATCATTAGTGCTCGCGCAAACTGCTTGCTTCTTATTTGACCATCAAATTATTTCCGCACAATGTCAATAAATGGCATTGTTGCCATTTTTATTACAAATAGTACAGCAGCTCGCTTATTATTAAGACTGGTACAGTTTTGTGTTTGTTATCAAAAATACCACAGTGGTGTTTTATTTGTATATACAATGGTATGGTTGCCTTAGTATGAAAAATGGTGCACTTGTCTTTTTATTTGAAATGGTGCAGTTTTCTGTTTTTTCTTTTCTTTTATAAAAAAAAATATGGTGTAGGGAATGACTGCTCGATGAGAAATTGTATCCATTTTCTCAGTTTCTGCCACCCCTTACCATTTCAGTAGCCTGTAAAAAAAAATTGGTTGCAGTTAATATGTCAATAGTCTTTTAATTAAAATGGTAGTTTCCTTTTTTAAAATCAAGTACAAGTGACAATAATTGACAACGTAACTTAGTCTTATACATAAGTTGCTTTGTCACCACGCTTTGTAAACTATCTATATAACTTTCTTAGTCACACTGTCTGCGCGTCGTTGAGAACAGTTTCATGCATTAAGAAAAATAACAGTGAAATGGCCGTATTCATTGTTTCTAGAAATGCAGTAGATTTTCATTATGGAACAGTAGGCGCGGATTTTTTTTTCTGATCATACATTCACTTGTTGGCTTTTCTACTTAAAAAAGAATGTTTCTGATCTAGTTTTTCAACTGAGAGCTGTGTGAAATATCTGGTGCAGTGGTAAATTGTGCTAGAGGCGGGCAGAAAAGTTACAAGATCAATCCCCGATAGAAATATTTTGTGTTGTGCTTCATTTAGTTAGAATAACACTGTATATTTTTTTATTTAAGAAATGGCATTTTCTTTTCCGCAACCGACATTTTTGTCCTGGCTTCGACTAGTGTATACAATGGAGCATAGTTTAACCATGTATGAAAACTCAAAGGTATGATCAAACAAAAATATGTACACATGGCTATTAGATATGCTGTAGATTGAGAGAAATAAGATTTTTAGAAAATTGAGGGTAGTTTCATTATTTTGTTCATAGACATGGGGATTTATTTTTCCAAAGAATATAAATGACAGACAGACAGGCAGATAGATAGATAGATAGATAGACAGACAGACAGACAGACAGACAGACAGACAGACAGACAGACAGACAGACAGACAGACAGACAGCCAGACAGACAAACAGATAGATAGATAGATAGATAGATAGATAGATAGATAGATAGATAGATAGATAGATAGATAGATAGATAGATAGATAGATAGATAGATAGATAGATAACGGCTTTAAATGTGCTAAATTACAGAGGAAATTGAACATAACAGAATTGCTGAAATAGATTTATTCAAAATGCATGCTAATATCACGAATTTCAAGTAAAAACTAATTTAACTCCTGTGTTACAGTCAGAGAACCACATTCGTAACATCATCCTGGATTGCCATGAATTATATCACGCATTTATTAAATTAACATATGAAAAACAACTCCTGCACTTAAGCCTCCATGAAAGCCCACTGATGCATGTTATGAATCCACAGAAAAAAATGAGTCATGAATGAGGACTCCAGGAACTGGGCAGATGTTAAAAGAAAGAATGAAATACTAGAAGGGTTAAAGAATAAAAGAAATGATTTTTAAATGAGTGAATAAAACAGGAGGGTGGAGAGAGAAAGAGAGAGAGAGAGGTGAAAGAGAGAATGAGAGAGAAAGAGAGAGGGAAAGAGAGAGAGGAGAGAGAGAGAGGACTAGAAAAAAAACAGGCAATGATGAAAACAGAGAAAAAAAGAAACGAAATGAAGCAAGTCCTTTTCTCAAACAAATTTGCAGAGCATTTCAATGTAATTAAAACAGTTGGAGAAAACAACCGAAATGTCTTGAACTATGACATAAGAGGACAGCATTTTAAAAAAACATGAAAATCGCTGGAAACTTGAGTGGAAGTTTAAGAAAAATCTCCTTCTTCGTTCAAGTTCCCTGAGACATCGACATCAATCTCTCTGGCAAAGGCGGCAGTTCCTCTCAGGTATTCAGCCTGATAAAGACGTCCGTAGAGCTTCTCCTACAGGGGACTGGGATCTGTCCAGATCTCTTTGCCTGAGGGGGTTGTGTAGCTGGTAAATCTGTAGGATGTGATGAGGTGTCCGTTGCTCTTTGCCGCAGGTACTTAAGTGGCTTGGGTCAAACTTTCTGGGTCTTTTACTGATGATGCATCATCCCCTGCAATGGCCTACTCTCTGTTGGAAGACTGAGACTTGGTCATTTCTTAAAAGTTTAAGTTATTCCTCATCTGTTTTTACTTGAAATATTATTTTATCCTTTTTGGAAAGTAAAAGGATAATCTACTCCCAGGGATAAAAACAGGAAAGGCAACAATTCTGCCCGAATCCACAAGCGATTTTAATACATGGAGTATACAATTTTTTCCAAGTGTATCGGTATAGAGGCTGTCGAAAGTGACTGTAATGTGTGTACTATCCACACGGCTCCTGATAATCTTTTAGTGTATTCATAATCAATACGGAACCTGGATGATGGCTGTTATACATGTACCATCTTTACGAAGCATGGCTGAGTCTGTCGGCACGGCACCTGATGATGGTCACAGAAACTGATGAAGATGGTATAATCTATGGCCACAGTAACTGATGAAGATGGTATAATCTATGGTCACAGTAACTGATGAAGATGGTATAATCTATGGCCACAGTAACAAATGAAGTTTGTATAATCTATAGCCACAGTAACTGATGAAGATGGTATAATCTATGGTCACAGTAACTGATGAAGATGGTATAATCTATGGCCACAGTAACTAATGAAGATGATATATTATATGGTCACAGAACCTAATGAAGATAGTATATTCTATGGCCACAGAACCTAATGAAGATAGTATATTCTATGGTCACAGAACCTAATGAAGATAGTATATTCTATGGCCACAGAACCTAATGAAGATAGTATATTCTATGGTCGCTGAACCTGATGAAGATGGCATATTCTATCGACACGGCACCTGATGAAGATGGTGTAACGTATCGGTACGGAGCCAGGTGAAGACGTCCGTTATTGTGTGCTTATGTCACAGCACATACTGACTGTGACGTAGTCAGTGTAATAGAGGTACGGCTTCTAAAACGATGAATGTACAATATGTGTTGCGTGTATGGCTGAATCTATGCAGTATAGGCATGCTAATTCATAAAGGTGCCTGTAATGTGTGTATTATGTAAGCTCATAAATGCGACTGTAATGCATGTACTGTATGTATGTAAACTCATAAAGATGTAAGTAATCTGTAATGCATGTACTGTATGTATGTAAACTCATAAAGATGTAAGTAATTGACATAATTTTGTATTTAGATCAGAGTACACTTTTTTATAATCTTTTGAAATGTCGAAACAATATATCGATTTCATGACAGCCCAAGTTTTCAACTACCTCCTAGTATAAACAAGGTGATCACCAGATTTTCGTTCATTCTTTAGACGTGTCCCATCAAAAGACTGCGGCCATCTGGCTTCTGTATTTCGTGGTGTTCTCTGAGATTTCTAACAAAACATGGGTTGCCTTTCTTTTCCTTTGTCGCTTTGTTATCCCTTTAGGTATACACATCTCTGTCTCCATATTCATCTTTTTGCCTCGAGATTTACAGTGGTTGTCAGATTTTCTAACTTCTCGTGGCATATCCGAAGAACTTGTCTTGAATATTATTATAGCTTTCGCACACAAACAGATGGACAAACCAGGTCTCTAAATCATGCTTACCCATAAATTATAGTGTTAGATTTAGCAATGAAAAATTTTAGAAGTGGGCTTATGATTAGCCCTAAGGTTAGTTCTCTCGTTTCTCACACTGGGGTTGACGGTTCGTCATGTGGTTAGTTCTGTCCTTTCTCACAATGGGGTTGACGGTTCGCCCTGTGGTTAGTTCTCTCGTTTTCTCACAGTGGGGTTGACAGTTCGCCCTGTGGTTAGTTCTCTCCTTTCTCACAGTGTGGCTGAAAGTTCGCCATGTGGTTAGTTCTCTCCTTTCTCACAGTGGGGTTGACAGTTCGCCTTGTGGTTAATTCTGTCCTTTCTCACAGTGTGGTTGACAGTTCGCCATGTGGTTAATTCTGTCCTTTCTCACAATGTGGTTGACAGTTCGCCCTGTGGTTAATTCTGTCCTTTCTCACAGTGGGGTTGACAGTTCGCGCTGTGGTTAGTTCTCTCCTTTCTCACAGTGTGGCTGACAGCTCACCATGTTGTTAATTAACTAATTTCTCACAGTGTGACTGACAGTTCGCCCTGTGGTTAGTTCTGTCCTTTCTCACAGTGGGGTTGACAGTTCGCCCTGTGGTTAGTTCTCTCCTTTCTCACAGTGTGGCTGAAAGTTCGCCATGTGGTTAGTTCTCTCCTTTCTCACAGTGGGGTTGACAGTTCGCCCTGTGGTTAATTCTGTCCTTTCTCACAGTGTGGTTGACAGTTCGCCCTGTGGTTAATTCTGTCCTTTCTCACAATGTGGTTGACAGTTCGCCCTGTGGTTATTCTGTCCTTTCTCACAATGTGGTTGACGGTTCGCCCTGTGGTTAGTTATCTCCTTTCTCACAGTGGGGTTGACAGTTCGCCTTGTGGTTAGTTCTCTCCTTTCTCACAGTGTGGCTGACAGCTCACCATGTTGTTAATTAACTAATTTCTCACAGTGTGACTGACAGTTCGCCCTGTGGTTAGTTCTGTCCTTTCTCACAGTGTGGTTGACAGTTTCCCCTGTGGTTAGTTCTCTCGTTTCTCACAGTGGGGTTGGCGGTTCGCCCTCTGGTTAGTTCTCTCCTTTCTCACAGTAGGGTTGACGATTCGCCCTGTGGTTAGTTCCCTTTTTTCTCACGGTGGGGTTGACAGTTCGCCCTGTGATTGGTTCTCTGCTTTCTCACAGTGGGGTTGACGGTTCGGCCTGTGGTTAGTTCCTTCTTTCTCACAGTGGGGTTGACGATTCGCCCTGTGGTTAGTTCTCTCGTTTCTCACAGCGGGATTGACGGTTCGCCCTGTGGTTAGTTCTTTTCTTTCTCACAGTGAGGTCTACCGCTCGCCCTATGGTTAGTTCTCTCGTTTCTCCTAGTGTGGTTGGCGGTTCATGTCCGAAAGGGGGGCTCTCCAGTCACCCTGCCTGTAGAAATGGGTCTCTGGTTCCTTTTGAAGCTGCAGAAAGAAACACTACCAGGTGTAAGTGATACTGACGTCATCTCTCTCTGGTTCCCCGACAGGTCAAGGATTATACAGCACCAACCCCCTGGTCTTTAAAAGGTCTCTATGGCCCGTGGGGCTGTGGGGCTTCGACACAAGTCCGGGAAGTAAGGAATTTAGCTTATGTTACCTTCCTTGCATGTCATAAGAGGTGACTAAGGATTATGGCGCATGCGGCTAGCGACCACATCCACGTTAAAAAGAACAACAGGTTCAGAAATTCACCCGAGGGAGACAAATGAGGAGAGCGGGCCTAAATTAGAAGCATCGGACGATCCAAAGAGATGTCGAAGACGTACAGCAGAGAAAATGATGGTAAACAAAGGAATGGGAGACAGGCATGAAATAGCGAAGGGCCGATAAAAGTCTCAGCTTCTTGCCATCAGCTGCCCCTGTGAATTGGGTAGAGAAGGGACAAGAGAGAGAGAGAGAGAGAGAGAGAGAGAGAGAGAGTAAGACTTGGGCAGAGAAGGGACAAGAAATAGAGAAAGACTTGGGCAGAGAAGGGACAAAAATGAGAGTAAGACTTGGGCAGAGAAGGGACAAGAAAGAGAGTAAGACTTGGGCAGAGAAGGGACAAGAAATAGAGAAAGACTTGGACACAGAAGGGGCAAGAAAAAGAGAGAGAGACTTGGCTACGGAATGGATAAAGAGAGAGAAAGAGAGATAGAAAGAGAGAATGAATGACTGAATGAATGATCTTTATTTTTAAAGGGTAATGAGTTGGGCACGCAGACCCTTCTTACATTCTGCCCTTATGCATTCCATCTTTCATTCTTCCCACACACTATAGATAGATAGATAGATAGATAGATAGATAGATAGATAGATAGATAGATAGATAGATAGATAGATAGATAGATAGATAGATAGATAGGTAGGTAGATAGATAGATAGATAGATAGATAGATAGATAGATAGATAGATAGATAGATAGATAGATAGATAGATAGATAGATAGATAGATAGCATACCTGGGCTATTTTTTTCCGTTGTAAAACCGTATTTAGCAGCACGAAGGTAAGAATATCTATTCTACTTTATATGAGCAGGCGGAGGACAGCAGAATCCTACTTTTAAAACAACCAAGTAAGACCTTAGATGGGAAGCTTTCTTGATCTTTAAGCTTAGATCCATGTTGACTCCGGTCTCATATTCCGTAATTTCGTTTCTAGCTTTAGTTGACTGAAAAATCTCTGACGCAAAATCTGACGCATCCCCCACTCTCTGGGCATTCCCATGTGTGTTCCGCCTTCCGTTCCAACAGCCACTGAAGTGTGCGCCTGAAGTTCAGGTGTAGCGTTTCTTTAACCAGAAAAGCAAGCGGTAATAGTCTCAAAAATAGTGACGCCTGTTGAGAAGATAACTTTTTGGGGGGAGAGGGGAAGGGAAGATAACTTTTGGGGGAGGGAGGGGGAGGGGGGGAAGGGGCACCCAGTTTGGAACTTGAAGCAACACACAGGAACCCCAACTCCGGTTGACTTTATGGCATCAAGACCTAAACCGGTATCTGATACAGAGAATGTAAGTTTGCAATGACGGGAATATCGACAGGTCAAGAAAAACACAACCACCCCCCCCCCCCCCCGTGTTCTGTACTCCATGGCCCCTTTTGTCTCTTCACCACAGATAATCGGGTGAACTACCCGTCCTTCCCCCTGAAATGTGCATGGCCAATTAAGGTCTAGCTGTATAGCAGCGTTTCTCACTGCATTATACTTGTAGGTACCGTTGGATTATAATCTCCTCGTCTCAGAGGACACCTACATACGTAACATTACATCTGTAGTCAATGGTACAATGGAATAATTTGGAAGTTTTATATACACATGGCACTCTTTTAGAATTCTAAGAGAAATGGCATTGTTTTAAGTCTTCTTTGTAAAGTTTTTTTTTCATTTAATCACAATCTCTCGTGAAACCTAGATATTTCCTCCATTTCCCACTATGCACACTCCATTTCTCCAGGGTCTTAGCCACTAGGGTTCCGTAATTTATTCTACCCTGTTTTTTTTACTATGTTAGTTTTCTTTAGTAATATGTTAGTTTTCTTTAGTAGTATATTAATTTTCTTTAGTAATATACTATTTTTCTTTAGTAATATGTTAGTTACATTTAGTAATATGTTAGTTTTCTTTAGTAATATGTTAGTTTTCTTTAGTAATATGTTAGTTTTCTTCAGTAATATGTTAGTGGAGAAAGATGTCTAAGAATGCTTTTTTCTGTCTTTTTTTTTTCAAAATTCGCGACCTTTTCCAAAATATTCAAAAACGTTAGTGGAACTCTAGCTAGAGTCCTGTCAAGGAGAGGTCACCGAGGTGTCAGATTTTATTTTGTCCTGCAAAGAAGATATTCACACTAGAACGGGGAGATATCTATGTTAAAATGGGAGGATATCCATAATAGAGAGGATGAATGTTCGTATTTGAAATGGAAGATATCTATATCAAAAAGGAAAGATATTCATAATAGAGAGGAAAGATATTCATATTTGAAATGGAAGATGATGTGTTTTGTATGGAAAAAAAAAGATCAGTAATAACCAATCCTAAATAGGGACAGCTTCTAGAGGCTATAGGAAGTAGTTCTTTCGGACACAGTATAACTACAAGACCATGGAGCCATATATCAAGATCAAGTACCAGGATCTGGTCGGTGAACAAGGGGACGTAACTAAATGTTAAAGTGGCCGACGTAGTCAAAATGGATTTCTTAGAAGGCGGGTCTCAGTCTACTCGTGGGAATGGACAAACGGTTTTTTGTGGATGGAGGATGTTTATCCTCTGCTTTATCTAGACTGCAGAGAGATGAGCAGACGTACACGAGGGACAAGGAGAAAGAGAGAAGGAGAGATAAAGAGAGATCATTGAAGATAGCTTGGTCATGAGATGTGTTTACTGTGTGTGTGTGTGTTTGTATTACGTTAATAATTATTTGTTAAATTCTTCTTCTTCTTCTTCTTCTTCTGCTTCTTCGTCGTCATCATTATCATCATCGTTATCATCATCATCGTTATCATCATCATCATCAACAACATCATCATTTTCTTCTTTTTATTTTATTTTCGTCTTATTGTGTTTCCATGTATCTTTTCCTCCTTTATATTTGTTCGCCTTCATATTCCTCTTCATCTTTTCTTTATATTATTGTTTACTTTCACCCTCTCCCTTGATAATATTGTAGTATCGTTCCTAATAATATAATTATATCCATGTTGTTTCTCTCTGGCATGGAGTCCGTCTCGTCAATCTTATCTAAACCAGGACTATAGCATTTTTTTTGTTGTAAAACTGGCCCCAAAGAACTGGTAGTTCAAGTGGCTATCGGGGCTAGCACTCACCTGACACAAATGATGAAAATAGAAAAGAAAGCGAGGGTGATATCTCATTTCAGCATCTGTTAGTGGATTTTAATTCTTGGAAATATGACGGGGGAATAAATGAAAATATGGTTTTATTCAACTAAGTTATTTCCTGCTATATATTTACATTCTATAATAAAGACAGAAAAAAACATCAGAAGTTTCTGCCGAAAAAAAAAAAAACAGGCAGCTGTAACTAATATTACTGAAAATCTTGTGTCATACAGCTAATATGTCTCTTTGAACGTAAACCAGGACAGCGAAGGTATAACGACCCATGCACATTTTCACGCTCACACAGATACCAGCACTAATCCCTCCACTACTCTGCCACCTGCTGATGCCTAAGGTTTGGCTAATACTGAAAATTAAGGTATTGGATTCTACATCAACCTGATTACATGATTTGACATGTTAATGGTTTATGTATCAAATAGGACCATAGACTGGAACTGTTGATTAGAATTTATAAATAAAATCATGTTTCCCAGATGTATCTGTGTTTTTATAATCAGCCCATGTGGCTTCATACTGCCAGTACAAAATATAGAAAGAGCTCAATACTTTTGCGCCATTTTTCAGGTACTAACAATCTTCATATATAAGTTGCGAAATACGTAGAAGATTATTAGTTCGCGTTGATTTGTAGAAAGGGATGTAGTAGATTATCACACAGACAACAAATACCGGTTTATAGATTATGTTTGGACGTTCAGCCATGAACACTCCACAGCCTGAGGGTATAAGCTCTTTTTATTATCCATCCTTTGGTAGCTTTCCTTGCTTTTCTCATTTTCTTTCATTTTGGCAAGACTCCAGTCCGTCCACCTTCTCTCTCCTCTCCACTCTCCCACTGTATTTGTGCACTCCTGGAAACAAGCAGAGCAGACCACTGGCCCAGGGCATGTTTCCACATTAAGAGCTGGTTCGATAGACGATCTCGTTGAACGGACCAATTTTCGCAGGGCACCCGTGTCGACGTATAAAGTCTCAACTACTATAACTCTTAAGAGATATTCAACTTTCGATTTAAGCTTCCGTGTGTGATAGCGGGCAGGGGTAGAAATTCAGTTCTCCGAGATTCCTTGATTTTCCTAAGTTAATTTTTATCACAGTTTCTCTCTGTTTTGACGTGCCAGTATTCTTTTATACATAATACAGGGGTTCTCACCCTGTGGGGACTTCATTCTCCCCCCTCCCCTCACACACCCCACAGTATACGACTTCCAATATGCCAATGCGAATACGGCAAAGAATCAACATCCAGGTCATGCTATATTGGAAGCCGGGTCGCAATCCACAGTTTTCACCAGGTCCTCGCGGTAGCACTGCAACTTCTGCCTCACGTCCACCCACCTGTGGCCAGGCCTGGCTTTGTAGGTCGGTGAACGTTGGGCACTCTAGGAGCGCATGCTCTAGGGTTTGCGCTCCGTCCCCACAGGGGCATGGCGTCCGTGTAAGAAGTCTTAAGTCGATGAAGTGCAACGGCCTTGTTCTTAATCAGAACAAGAAGTTCTGTTGACGTCCTGATGGATTGGATCAGAAGTGCCGTCTATATTCTTTAACCACTGCTGTCTGTGCTTTTTTTTTACTATGGTCTTAGCCTCTTTATAAGTGACTTGATGGCTGCACTGCTCCATTGTACTGCTGTTTTTGGAGAGAATGTCTGCTCTCTCACTCCCTGCTATATCGCAGTGTGAGGCCATCAACTTTTGTTGATGCTGAGAGGCTGTTTAATTCCGGGGTGAATTCCTGTAGCATTTTCTCCAAAGTCATTTAAACAGCAAAATTGAATTCTCTTACAATTAATCTTAGACTAGGAAATACAGTTTTCTCCACAGACTACTCACTCTCACAGCCTTGTCGCTACCCATCTTGTCAGCCGGTCTTGTCCCTGGCTCTTCCGCCTGTTTCCATGGTCACATGCCTTTATATGGTCTGGCTTTCCGTCTCTCCCGTGGTCCCCCTAATTTATGATTTCCCAAATTTCTATAAAATATTCATACCATTACATTCCCCAAGCGGGTGGGGGGTGGGTTGAATTTTAGGGCTTTTGAGGGGGGTGAAATGGAAAGAATTTTAAGATTTGTTGGAGGATGGGATGTGGAGAATTTTTGGGTATTTGGGGGATGGGATGGGAATATTTTAAGGGTTTTTTGGGGGGATTTGATGGGGAGAGGTTTATGGGTTTTTTCTTTTGGGGGGGGGGGGAAGGTTTTGGGAGATTTTTATGGTTTTTTTTGGGATGTGACGGGGATAATTTTAGGGTTTTTGGGGATGGGATGGGGAGAATTTTAGGAGTTTTGGAGGAAGGGATTTGGGTGCAGATTTGTAGATTCAGTTTGTTGAACTATTATATGCATATTACTTAGAATGGCACGTTGTGAGTCAGATAACCTTGGAAAGAGGGGGGAACATGGAGAATGGCATTCTGACATATGATGAAAAGAGTCCTGATGCTATAAAGGTTGAGAACCACTGATTTAATATAATCACTTTCACTGCGTAGGTGAAGATAAAAGATCAGACATGCCCGCCGGGCACTCTCTTACGTAGGTCTAATAACGTGGATATAATAAAGTCAGAACGGAATAAGGACAGAAATATTGTTCCAGATTCACTGCCTTCTCTGGGGATACAGAGCTGGGTAGGAGCTGGACAGAGTAATCAGTTCCCAGGTTCTGTAGGGTGGTAAGCGTCCGGCCGTGATGGCGACGCTGAGCAGAAGAAGATTAAGATGGCGGGGGCATGGTTTAAAATTTGATAACAACAGTGCTCTCGAAGCAAAATGCCACATCAGCGAAGTTCTGGATTAAGGAAGTTCTGAGAAAAATAACACCAGTGGTAATTAAAGGTAAAGTGCCCTTGCCCATGCCGTTAAGGCGTATTAGAGATACTATGTTAGGTCCTTATTTCCAAGACCTTCGGCACATGAAAGTGTGATGTGGTCAGGATCACGCCTGGCCGCATTTGCCTTCTCAGATTTCTCTGGTACCCAGTTTTTGAGGCTGGGTAGACTCCGGAGCCATGTTTTGGTGTTGTGGTACCAGAAAAGAAAAAGATAAATAAACCACTGGTCAGACTTGAACCAGGTACCATCAGATTTGTAGATCAAGCGCCTAACCACTCAGCCAACCAGTCCGCTATAACAGCTATGATGGTAACGTAACATATCTTTCCTTGGGGGGGGGGGGGCAGTACATGAAACTGGAACAATGTTCTACATTCTACAAAATTCTCCTCTTCATACACTGAAACTGAAACTCAGTGAAAGACTTTTCACTACAGCTCACAAAAAGAGTTTTCATCACAAAACTCAGTCATTTTCACTCACTGAAAGACAACTCTTCCTGAAAGTTCACAGAAAATAAATGTTCGCTGAACTCTCTCACTCCTCAGTTAATTTCCATGCTCTGCTAGAATAAATTTTGATGAGAAGTTTTGGTAGGAAGAAGAAGGAAGAAAGTTGGCCTATAATTTAATAATTTGGGTTGGGTTAGGAATGTGCAGCTTTTCGTTTTATTTAGATTTCATCTAAATATTGCTCTAAGCATTGATCTACATTCTGTGTTACTGATCTACATTCTGTGTTACTGATCTACATTCTGTGTTACTGATCTACATTCTATGTTACTGATCTACATTCTGTGTTACTGATCTACATTCTGTGTTACTGATCTACATTCTGTGTTACTGATCTACATTGTGTGTAACTGATCTACATTGTGTGTAACTGATCTACATTCTGTGTTACTGATCTACATTGTGTGTTACTGATCTACATTCTGTGTTACTGATCTACATTCTGTGTTACTGATCTACATTCTGTGTTACTGATCTATATTGTGTGTTACTGATCTACATTGTGTGTTACTGATCTACATTCTGTGTTACTGATCTACATTCTGTGTTACTGATCTACATTGTGTGTTACTGATCTACATTGTGTGTTACTGATCTACATTGTGTGTTACTGATCTACATTCTGTGTTACTGATCTATATTGTGTGTTACTGATCTACATTGTGTGTTATGATCTACATTGTGTGTTACTGATCTACATTGTGTGTTACTGATCTACATTGTGTGTTACCGATCTACATTGTGTGTTACTGATCTACATTGTGTGTTACTGATCTTCATTGGCGTGCAAGATCTGCCAGCACTGCCATTGCTGGTCTGGAATGAAAGAGTTAAGAGTTTTCAATTATATTTCCTTCCGATCCAAAGACTTGGCAAAAAAAAATTAGTTCTCAAACCATTATTCTTCGTTTCTGTCTCTTCATCCATCCCTTTCATGCTTTCTCTTCATCCTTTCTCTTCTTGCCTTCCCCTTCATCAGTTCTCCCACCCCCCTCCCCCAAAAAAGCAATAGAATTTTCTATAAAAGTTTCAAACGCATTATCCACACGGCCCGTCCTAAATAACTACCAGAGCAGCCAGAAGTCCTATATGTGGTTTTCGGGACCTGGGCACATGCCTGGGAAGCAAAGAATAGGACCACTGTACCCTACCAAGCATCTTCGTTAAAGGCGACTAAAGAGGGTTCGACAATTGGCTAGGAACCCAAACCGGTAAAAGAAAAAGAAAAACAAAACAAAACGAAAGCTAAGAACATTTCAACAAGAGCTCAACAAAAGGAAAAATTATTCCTGTGAGAAGGAGGAACTTCTTTAAGAAGATCTATGACACGGTGAAAGCCATTTCTAGACTGACTGCACCGGGAGACAGACAGAAGAAACAGCCAAGGACACAAATAAGCGGAGAGCCCTTGTTGATGTCCTGTGCCCCAGACTCGGGTCAAGGAAACGAGGAAGGCAGGAAGAATAAAAGACAATTTTTTAAAAAACAGCGACTCCGCCTCTACCATTTCAAAAAACCCCACATGTGCAAGAAGATTTTTTTTCCCCGAAAGCCCCTAAGAAGTTTGCTTCCACTGCTTCAGATATAAAGAGTTCTCCAAGACGTAGGAATTATATCGTTGTAAATAACAGGCACAAAATCCCTTGATGAGGTTGAAAGACTCGCCGAAGACAGGAAAAATTGGCGAACTACCTCGCGAGCCCTATGTGACGTTTAACGGCACGGGAAGGATATAAGATAAGAAGAATGTTGAATAAAATTGCTTGAAAAGTCCATTAAACACATTCTCTGTAACGCCCTCCAGAAGAATTTCTCATGGTCCAGCACATGGTACAACACGGCTGGTACTTCTGAACGATGAGCACATCGCTAACAACGGAACAAACCACAACCAGCCAGTGGACGATTACAGTTGAAGTCAAGGCCGCACACATCCCCGACCCAAAACGCAGTCGTTCACGATATTACGATTTGGGGGGGGGGGGGGGGGGAAACAGCCAATTTCAGTTTGATTAACTTACACGCTCTTGTAAGTTCGAGAAAGCACGAAATCGGGTTTTCTTTTCTCTTTCAAACTGTCATTACAAAAAGATAATATTTAGATCGTGGTTACAGATTTGAAAGAGAGAAGGTAATCGCCGCTATAAACACAGCGATCCTCTAACAGTCGAATACGCCCTCCAGAAGTACATTGGCTTCTCATTGCAGCACGTTCTGGATGTTTGCCATTCAAACAAAGAAAACTCCGCCCACTTGAGATGGGAAGAGTCAGTTTCGGAGTTCAAGGGTTAATAAAATACTACTCTGTTTGAAATGAGGTGAACAATGTTTGAACAGGACACATCGATGAAGCGCAAAGATTGTGTAGTCATCAATTTGTAACATTAGACTTCTTCACATCCTTTCAGTTCATCAAGTATAAATCTCTAACTTAAATGATCATTCTTAGCGCCCTCTTCTAACTTCATTTGTAATTTATCCATCCATCTTATCCCCAGATGTCCTATGCTGCAAAATTTTATAATGGCGCCGTTAACTGGCGATAACCGGTAAATTACTGATTAAAAAAAAAAGAAGAAACACCCACGAAACTTCATGAGATCATCGATTACCGTAACCGGTTTATATTATTAAAAAAAAACATTAAAAAGCACTCGGAGACACCGGTTAGAAGATAATCAGGTCAGTAGGATGATGATACTTAATCCGCATGGAGAAGAATCAGATCACTAGGATGATGATATTTAATCTGCATGGAGGAGAATCAGGTCAGTATATGATGATACTTAATCTGCATGGAGGAGAATCAGGTCAGTAGGATGATTATATTTAATCTGCATGGAGGAGAATCAGGTTAGTAGGATGATGATACTTAATCTGCATGGAGGAGAATCAGATCAGTAGGATGATGATATTTAATCTGCATGGAGGAGAATCAGGTTAGTAGGATGATGATACTTAATCTGCATGGAAGAGAATTAGGTCAGTAGATGATGATAATTAATCTGCATGGAGGAGAATCAGGTCAGTAGGATGATGACATTAATCTGCATGGAAGAGAATCAGGTCAGTAGATGATGATACTTAATCTGCATGGAGGAGAATCAGGTCAGTAGGATGATGATATTTAATCTGCTTGGAGGAGAATCAGGTCAGTAGATGATGATACTTAATCTACATGGAGGAGAATCAGGTCAGTAGGATGATGATACTTAATCTGCACGGAGGAGAATCAGGTTAATAGGATGATGATACATAATCTGCACGGAGGAGAATCAGCCAGTTTTGACTTTGGTTCATCATGTGAGGACTGAGAGGGCGAGAACATAATAACACTGACAAGATGAGAACATAATAACACTGACAAGATGAGAACATAATAACACTGACAAGATGAGAACATAATAACACTGACAAGATGAGAACATAATAACACTGACAAGATGAGAACATAATAACATTGATAAGATGAGAACATAATAACACTGACAAGATGAGAACATAATAACATTGATAAGATGAGAATATAATAACACTGACAAGATGAGAACATAATAACACTGACAAGATGAGAACATAATAACATTGATAAGATGAGAACATAATAACACTGACAAGATGAGAACATAATAACACTGACAAGATGAGAACATAATAACACTGACAAGATGAGAACATAATAACACTAACAAGATGAGAACGTAATAACATTGATAAGATGAGAACATAATAACACTGACAAGATGAGAACATAATAACACTGACAAGATGAGAATATAATAACATTGATAAGATGAGAACATAATAACACTGATAAGATGAGAACATAATAACACTGATAAGATGAGAACATAATAACACTGACTAGAACGAGAACATAATAATATTGATAAGGCCAGAACAGAATAACACTGACAAGATGAGAACATAATAACATTGATAAAATGAGAACATAATAACATTGATAAGATGAGAACATAATAACACTGACAAGATGAGAACATAATAACACTGACAAGAGAACAATATATTAAAACTGACAAGAAGAGAGAATATAATAGTAATAATATTAGAGAATACGGTATAGGTTATAAGAATGCACAAAATAGTAGAAATGAAAAGAAGAGAAATAGTAAAATTGACAAGAGTACATCATATTAGAATGGACAAGAATACATCATTTTAGAATGGACAATAATACAATACATTAGAAAGGGAAAAGAATACAGCATTGTAGAATGGACAAGAATATAACATATTAAAATGGACAAGAATGCAACAGAACAGACAAGAATACAACATATTAGAATGGATAAGAATACAACATATTAGAATGAACAAGAATACAACATATTAGAACGGACAAGAATACATCACACTAGAATGGACACGAATACAACATATTAAAAAGCACAAGAATACAACATATTTGAATCCCCAAGAATACAACATATTAGAGCGCACAAGAATACAACATTGTAAAATGGACAAGAAGGAGAACTGAACAAAAAATTAACTGTGCATGTCTATGTTTCTTTGTTCTCCCTGATTGACATACAAGTTACCATCCTCTACGCCTTGTGAAGTTATACAGGTCAACAGCAACAATCTCTTGTTCTTCTCAGTGTCGGCGATAGTGTAGCGCAGATGTTTGGGCTTTTGTCCACTTTCTGCTCCGTTATGTTTTCATTCGGGTATTTTTGCTTCATTTGTTACATTTAATTTGCAAGTTCATACGTGTTATTTCTAATATGTGCAGTACGTAAGGAATAAGTAATCTCATATTTGCTGTTTCTAATATGTGCAGTACGTAAGGAATATGTAATCTCATATTTGCTGTTTCTAATATGTGCAGTACGGAAGGAATAAGTAATCTCATATTTGCTGTTTCTAATATGTGCAGTACGTAAGGAATATGTAATCTCATATTTGCTGTTTCTAATATGTGCAGTACGGAAGGAATAAGTAATCTCATATTTGCTGTTTCTAATATGTGCAGTACGTAAGGAATAAGTAATCTCATATTTGCTGTTTCTAATATATGCAGTACGTAAGGAATAAGTAAGCTCATATTTGCTGTTTCTAATATATGCAGTAGATAAGGAATAAGTAACCTCATATTAGCTGTTTCTAATATGTGCAGTACATAAGGAATAGGTAAGCTCATATTTGCTATTTCTAATGTATGCAGTAGATAAGGAATAAGTAAGCTCATATTTGCTATTTCTAATATATGCAGTACATAAGGAATAAGTAAGCTCATATTTGCTATTTCTAATATAAGCAGTAGATAAGGAATAAGTAAGCTCATATTTGCTGTTTCTAATATATGCAGTACATAAGGAATAATGCCACAGTGTAGTGGAACATAAAAAGCCAGTGAGACACCTCGCATAGTTACAGTGTGTAGAATATAAGAAGGGATATCAAAATCCACCGAACAAACATCAGGAAAACTTGTTAAGTTCGAACGCGGATATCCGAGTAGATCGCGAAGCGGTTTTAAGTCAATAACTCAGAGATCCTCGGAAACCAGGACCCAGAGAGTCGTCGGAGCGTCAGATGTTTGAAAAAGCGAAACACTTTCTCGAAGCCGAGTACTTCTCTGACGATTTAAGGAACTGTGTTGCTGCTTCGCTCTCTGCAGCAAAGGCTTTCTTGTCAACACGTTTCACATGATGCCGTGATTTTATCACTTCATCCTGGCAAAGCATGTGATCACGTGAGGGAGGTGGCCATCTTGTCTAGTGTAAAAATCACCTCCTTCTACAAATATCCCCAGCGTCTTGTTCTGTTTTTGCAGAACGTGACGAATACATTCCCCTGCATCCTCTTTGTGGCTATAATCGTGTCCAGCTTTCCTGCTTCATGTCTTCAAGCCTGTTATTCCCGGGCAGCGATCTGAAAACCAACAGCGCCCTTACCCTGTACCCAGTCTTCAGAATCAATTATTTATTTTAGCCAAAAAGGCTGTCTTCGTCAGACAGTTTGTTTTTCGTCTCCAGCACAGATTTTTAAAAAAGTGTCCAGAAATATAATTATCATAGGTTTTCACACTGGCCGAAAAGAATAGTCATCGCATAGGATTAGAATTTCCTAATTCGATCAGAACGGTGAGTAAGGAGGACGAACTAAGCATTCCAGGGGCGAGGAATGCTTTGACAAAAAATCCATGAACACGGAGTGTAATTTTGTCTATTTTATACGCGCGCACGTGAATAGAGTAGATAAAAAGCTTTCTAGATTTTTATTATAAATTTCCTTATCCCAAAATAATACCGTGCTTTGGAATATTTCTGAATATACGATTTTCAATCCTTTTCATTTGATGCACTTTTGCTGATAGACATTGAGCGCCTCGTTTCGTGACATTTTCTTTTTAAATTGTGAGAACTTCGGAATGTACTGCTTTTATTTTATTTTTTTGTTTTTTAAATACAAGAAATAGAGTTGGAAAACGCGGAAAATATAAAAAGAAACATTTCTATTTCAGTTATATGTTTTCCGTGTTTTAATCCGTGGAAAGGACAGAAACTGCTTCTCAGAGGAATATTATATCATTCTGTTTCTTTTGACTACTGTCTTCCTGTTTTATTCCTTCATTCATTCAAGGGCCAAGAATTCCGCAAGAACATGAAATCTTTGTCTGAAAAGAAAACATGATGACTTTATCAGGAAGGATTGTAGAGACTGAAGACTTCTTTGGCAGACTCCATCAATATGGGGACTATTACGATTCGTCCACTTCCTTTTAAACTGCCGCACTCCTAATCCGAATCCTTCACAGATAACGGATATATATTTCTGCTTCTTCTTCTTTAAACAGCTGTTGTATTCGGCAGCTTTCCGAGCCATTAAGGCCCTTTGCTGCAGACAAGACACGCCTCCATTTGTCTCCCCTTGATCTTTTCTTGTCAATTGTTTGAATCCAAGTTTTATAGTCATTTTTATTATTTAGTAATTAGTGGTTACAGATTCATTACACACAAGTGGTATTTCGTGGCTGGCTAGGTGGGAAGAGCTGCATGTTATCAGGGTTAAAAGTTCGCCTCGGGTGATTAAGGTTGTGGGTTCAGATACCTCAAGATGTGGCAGGGATCATTTCTCGTGGACGCTATAAAATTCTCCTGGTCTCTCTAGGTAGTGAGACAGAAAACCCGCGAGCGTTGTCCAGCACGTTAAACATCCATGGAGAGGATTTGGAAAATCCAGGAAAAAAAAACCCTAGGAAAAAGTCTGCCACAGAGATTGTCACACGAGCAAGGAGTGTCTGTGCCAACCAGTGGCTCGGAGCGTCTGTGCGGACCAGTGGCTCGGAGCGTCTGTGCCGACCAGTGGCTCGGAGCGTCTGTGCCGACCAGTGGCTCGGAGCGTCTGTGCCGACCAGTGGCTCGGAGTGTCTGTGCTGGCTAGTGGCTCGGAGTGTCTCTGCTGACCAGTGGCTCGGAGCGTCTGTGCCGACCAGTGGCTCGGAGCGTCTGTGCCGACCAGTGGCTCGGAGTGTCTGTGCCGACCAGTGGCTCGGAGCGTCTGTGTTGACTAGTTGCTCGGAGTGTCTGTGCCGACCAGTGGCTCGGAGTGTCTGTGTTGACTAGTGGCTCGGAGTGTCTGTGTTGACTAGTGGCTCGGAGTGTCTGTGTTGACTAGTGGCTCGGAGTGTCTGTGTTGACTAGTGGCTCGGAGTGTCTGTGTTGACTAGTGGCTCGGAGTGTCTGTGCTGGCTAGTGGTTCGGAGTGTCTGTGGTGACTAGTGGCTCGGAGTGTCTGTGCTGGCTAGTGGCTCGGAGTGTCTGTGTTGACTAGTGGCTCGGAGTGTCTGTGTTAACTAGTGGCTCGGAGTGTCTGTGTTGACTAGTGGCTCGGAGTGTCTGTGTTGACTAGTGGCTCGGAGTGTCTGTGTTGACTAGTGGCTCGGAGTGTCTATATCGACTGCATCACCTGTTCTGGGCTGATACCTTGGACGAGGGTCGAACAGATAAAGGGAATATCATGACTGCGATGAAGCCATTTCCCAAACACAATATATGTTACAATACAGGGGAACAGAGAAGATTAAACTTTGCTACAAAATTATGACTTTGAGGTCACAAATATATGTGTTTCAGCAAAGAATGCGATTAAAAATCATGTTTTAGATGAAAATATGTGTACGTCTTTGCACGTATTATTTCAAACAAATTTATAACAAATATATAAGCCCAAGCGTCATTAGTAATTTGACAATTTTGAAATATGCCGTGTTAGAACATTCTGTATCAAGAATATAACCCTTAGAACAATATGTAACAAGAGTCAACCTTTAGAACAATATGTAACAAGCGTATAACCGTTAGAACAATATAAAGAGTATAACCGTTAGAACAGTATGTAACAAGAGTATAACCATTAAAACAATGTGTAACAAGAGTACAGCCGGTAGAACAATTTTAAGAAGAGAATAACGGTTAGAACAATGTGTAACAAGAGAATAACCGCTAGAACAATATACAACAAGAGAATAACCGTTAGAATAATATGTAAGAAGAGTTTAACCGCTTGAAGGCAAAAAAATGCATCTAAATTGCTCTATTATGAAGCTGCAGCTTGTCTACCGGTGTTCTCAGTAGCTGATGGTTCAGAATATCTATTTAATTCCGACAAAATTACAACACGTATATTACTGGGAGATTAGTAGAATGTTCTGAATGGAATGAACTTTGTGAAATGACTTTTGATACAATTTTATCAGTTTATTTTTATTCCTTGCATTGTGTTTGTTTGTGGTAATTTCAGTTGTTTGTGGTAGTTTCAGTTGTTGGTGGTAGTTTCAGTTGTTTGTAGTAGTTTCAGTTGTTTGTGGTAGTTTCAGTTGTTTGTAGTAGTTCACTTGTTTGTGGTAGTTTCATGTGTTTGTGGTAGTTTCAGTTGTTTGCAGTAGTTTCAGTTGTTTGTGGTAGTTTCACTTGTTTGTGGTAGTTTCACTTGTTTGTGGTAGTTTCACTTGTTTGTGGTAGTTTCAGTTGTTTTTTCACTTGTTTGTGGTAGTTTCAGTTGTTTGTGGTAGTTTCATTTGTTTGTGGTAGTTTCAGTTCTTTGTGGTAGTTTCAGTTGTTTGTGGTAGTTTCAGTTGTTTATGGTAGTTTCAGTTGTTTGTGGTAGTTTCAGTTGTTTTTTCACTTGTTTGTGGTAGTTTCAGTTGTTTGTGGTAGTTTCAGTTGTTTGTGGTAGTTTCAGATGTTTGTGGTAGTTTCAGTATTCTGTTCCTTTCCTTATTGGGTGCCGTGCTGGTGTAGTGGTTGGTGCGCTAACCTGCCGATGAGAAGGTCGTCCCTGGTTCCATTTTGCACCGGGCGGAATTTTTCTCGGACCGACCAGCACCTGGGTCAACCCAGCCTCAAATATACGGGTACCTGGGGTCTCCCTGGGAAAACAAAAGGCAGCGAGGCAATGTACTGGCATCCCTACCTCAAATGCTTTAGCGGCCTAGAAATGTGAAGGGCACCAATACTCCACACCCTTTCTGCATGCAAATGCTACGGGACTTGGATAGAGGACATAAATCCCTATCTATGTTCTCATGGTTAAACGTTCACCTTGAGTGTTGGAACTCACTGGTTTGAAACCATTCAGAAGTGACATGGAATTTTTTCCTCGTGAATCCTATAAAATACTCCTGAACTCTAGGAGTGAATCCTATAAAATACTCCTGAACTCTAGGAGTGAATCCTATAAAATACTCCTGAACTCTAGGAGTGAATCTTATAAAATACTCCTGAACTCTAGGAGTGAATCTTATAAAATACTCCTGATCTCTAGAAGTGAATTCTATAAAATACTCCTGATCTCTAGGAGTGAATCTTATAAAATACTTCTGACCTCTAGGAGTGAATCTTATAAAATACTCCTGACCTCTATGAGTGAATCTTATAAAATACTCCTGATCCCTATGAGTGAATCCCATAAAATACTCCTGACGTCTATGAGTGAATCCTATTAAATTCTACTGGTTTCTAGGGAATGGGGCAGAACGTTCTTTGTGTGCAGTGTTGCTCTTGTTTAAAAAAAACCTTGGCACTTGAAAGTTACAACAGTATAATCTTACATGATTTATATATCAATGAATATATTATTTTATTTTTTATTTTATATATAAATAAAGCAGTCAATACAGTTTTTAGCTTCTCCATTCAGTTTTTTTTGGTTACTACTACCAGCCATCCTCTTTTAATCCGGCTAAACGATAAGACAGGGACAGCTAAGGCAACCGAGGACTGACGGAAAATCGATGTTTATCCTGTGCTGCTGACAGATCGCGATATTCTGCCTGTCGCAGCCATCGCTGTCAGCTTTCTGTCGCTTGTAAAGCCTTCTTGTTCATTCTGATTATCACCCTAATCGCTACAGATGTATTACTCTGCTTAGAGGTTGTGATGGTGACGGTGTTGCCTTTCCTTGCAGTTTTCCTCATCATTCAAGAGGAGCGAAAATAAAATGGAGCTCCACCCAGAGAGTTTCGGTTTCTGTGGAAGCTCCACCCAGAGAGTTTCGATGTGGGTTTCTTTGGAAGCTCCACTCAGAGAATTTCAGTGTGGGTTTCTTTCGAAGCTCCACTCAGATAGTTCCAGTTTCTTTGAAAGCTCCACCCAAAGAGTTTCAGTTTCTTTGAAAGCTCCACCCAGAGAGTTTCAGTTTCTTTGAAAGCTACACGCAGAGAGTGTCAGTTTCTTTGGAAGCTCAACCCAGAGAGTTTCAGTTTCTTTGAAAGCTCAACCCAGAGAGTTTCAGTTTCTTTGAAAGCTACACGCAGAGAGTGTCAGTTTCTTTGGAAGCTCAACCCAGAGAGTTTCAGTTTCTTTGAAAGCTACACGCAGAGAGTGTCAGTTTCTTTGGAAGCTCAACCCAGAGAGTTTCAGTTTCTTTGAAAGCTCAACCCAGAGAGTTTCAGTTTCTTTGGAAGCTCAACCCAGAGAGTTTCATTTTCTTTGGAAGCTCCATTTAGGGAGTTAAGTTTTTTTGGAAGCTCCCTCCCACCAAAGAGATTCCTTTTTTTTTTGGAAGCACCATCCAGATAGTTAGTTTCTTTGGAAGCATCTCTCATAGATTTTCAATTTCTTTGGAGCTCCACCCAGAGAGTTTTCGTTTCTTTAGAAGCTCCACCTAGAGAGTTTCATTTTCTGCGGAAGCTTCACCCAGAGTGTTTTCGTTTTTTTTTGTAAGTTCCATCCAAAGAGTTTCAGTTTCTTTGGAAGCTCCACCCAGAAAGTTACAGTTTCTGTGGAAGCTCCACCCAGAGAGGTTTCGTTTCTTTTTAAGCTCCATCCAGAGAGTTTCAATTTCTTCGGAGGCTCCACGCAGAGAGTTTTCGTTTCTTTGACAGCTCCACCCAGAGAGGTTCAGTTTCTTTGGATGCTCCACCCAAAGGCTTTCAGTTCGTGTGGAAGCTCCACTCAGAGAGTTTTAGTTTCTTTGGAATCTCCACGCAGAGAGTTTCAGTTTCCTTGGAAGCTCCACCCAGAGAATTTCGGTTTTTGTGGAAGCTCCACCCAGACAGTTTTCGCTTCTTTGAAAGCTCCACCCAAAGAGTTTCAGTTTCTGTGGAAGCTCCACTCAGAGAGTTTCAGTTTCTTTGAAAGCTCCACCCAGAGAGTTTCAGTTTCTTTGAAAGCTCCACCCAGAGAGTTTCAGTTTCTTCGGAAGCTCCAGCACGAGTGTTTCTATTTCTCTTCGGAGACTCCACTATCAAAGTGATAACGTTCCCCCCGTATAGGCTATTTTGAGACATGAAGCGCTTCCAGATAAAATATCAAGAGTTAAATTTAGAGGATACCTAGCACTGAGGAGGGCACTTCTGTTCTACATTCTTATTCAGTTAGGATTGTATCTTCTTGACTGAAAACAATGGGAGGGGAAGCAGAGAGACTGACTGATGGTGACCAGCATATTTCCGACAGGCCCTTAAGGAAAAGGTTTCATGGAAGCCGGAAAACAAGTTTGTGCCGGTAGCAAGGGAGAAATACTTTTAAAATGACGCTAGGATAAGATACTATAGCACATGATATGTGCAAGTCGTTGGAGAAATTAGCTACATAGCTCCAAGATCTCTATATCTTTATCTTACATCCTTCTCGTGCCGTTAAACTTCACATAGGCCTCGAAGTGTAGTTCTTAATGTTTTTGGTTTTTTTTTCTGTTTTCGGTGAGTTTATCAACCTCATCAAGGGATCTTATGTCTACTAATTTAACCTATGTCTAATACTTTAGCCTATTTTTCTACTAATTTAACCTATGTCTACTAATTTAGCCTATCTCAACAATGTCCTCTTTAGAGTTTCACGTGGTCAACCTCTGCTTTGTCCTGTTGTGTCCTATCTGGTAGCTTGTTGTGGGACTCTCTGGTGGCTCCTTCTCATCACTTGGCCGATATATGTCCATCTCCCTTATGAAATAGGTGATTTTATGTTCATCTTCCTTATCTCTGCGCTGGTCTTAATTTAGTTTAATTGCTTATACATGGTATTTTCCTTAGACATTTGTGTTCAAATATACCGACTGGCTGTTTTCCCGAAAGGATGCTTCATGTACGACATAAATCCATCTAGTTGTTTCTTCAGCTTAGCTAATCCTCCCACTGGTTAATCTCTGCTTGCCACATATCGTACTTCTAATAGCGAAGCTGTCTTGCGAAGAAACACTTAGCGTTTGTATATAAATGTTATGACCGTTGTGTTTTTCATTTTTGTCATTTTTTACTTCACGACGTGGCATATTTCTTTTAAAAATGCGGAAGTACAGTTGCCATTTTGTATTTTATAAGCTTCTTTGTTTGTCAAGGCAAAACAAGTATAAATCCTAGCCAAATGATGTATGTGTTAGCGGGTAGTTTATTTTAATGGAAAGTTAACATATAGCATCAGCCGGAGATTATATAGTTCCCGGTAGACACGCTGTATACCACAGCGGCGGCAGCATCATAGACAAATCAAGCAATCAGAATAAGAGATTCAGTGAAGGCTTAGCAGAAACTGAGAGATAAAGACTTACCAAAAAAAAAAAAAAACTGATCAATCTTATCGTGGTGGTCCTTTAACATTTCGATAAGTTCCTTCAATCTGGCTACGGCCCTAAATCAAATCTTGGAGACAGACAGACAAATAGATAGATAGTAACAGACAGACAGTTTCATTTCGTTTCCGTCGTTTGCTAAATGACATATCGCAGCCAGGACATTCCCACTTTCGTTCCGCCGCCTGTTCCGGAATGAGTGTCGTGGGCAGCGTAGACGCCCCAAAGCGCCTGTGTCAATATCTGTGGTAGATGTTGCCTTAAGCTTTGACCGGACAGGACAGGCTTTCTCTTTGTTTTTGTAACTTTCAACTGCCAAGGGTTTTTTTTTAACAAGAGCAACACCGCACACAGCGAACGTTCTGTCCCATTCCCTAGAGACCAGTAGGATTTCAGAGGTCAGGAGAATTTTATAGGATTCACTCACAGAGGTCAGGAGAATTTTATAGGATTCACTCTCAGAGGTCAGGAGAATTTTATAGGATTCACTCACAGAGGTCAGGAGTATTTTATAGGATTCACTCATAGAGGCCAGGAGAATTTTATAGGATTCGCTCACAGAGGTCAGGAGAATT
Organism: Achatina immaculata; assembly: GCA_009760885.1. Classification (NCBI taxonomy): domain Eukaryota; kingdom Metazoa; phylum Mollusca; class Gastropoda; order Stylommatophora; family Achatinidae; genus Lissachatina; species Lissachatina immaculata. Next base: position 26,265,096 of record CM019714.1, read on the forward strand.
TTATAGGATTCACTCATAGAGGTCAGGAATATTTTATAGGATTCACTCCTAGAGGTCAGGAGTATTTTACAGGATTCACGAGGAAAAAATTTCATATCACTTCTGAATCGTTTAAAATCCAGTGAGTTCCAACAATCAAAGTGAACATTTAACCATGATAACATAGACAGACACACAGACAGACAGATAGATAGATAGATAGATAGATAGATAGATAGATAGATAGATAGATAGATAGATAGATAGATAGATAGATAGATAGATAGATAGATAGATAGATAGATAGATAGATAGATAGATAGATAGAAGAGCATTTCACATCATTCGCAACATCTGTAAGACTTCTACACACAGATACACAAAACACGAAACAAAATGACATCCCTAGAGAATACTGTTTTTGTCACATTTTCGAGAAAATTAATTCATTTTTCTTTCAACCCTAACACATGACAAAGTTTAAACGATTTGAACTCCGGACGCCAATTTGAAAGGCATAGTCACATTTTCTCCCAATTACAGAGCACTGGCAACAAGAGAACAATTAACACACTTAGCTATTGAGCTGTAGCCCGCTCGTCAATCTATTTCACTTAATTAAAATTGTTCAGTTCATTCTTTAGTTCACTTCAGCAAAGTTCAGAGGGAAACAGTGTGTTAGTGAAGAGAACAGTCAATGTTACATTGGCGATGACGAAATAATGTAACAGAAATTGTTACCTACGTTTCTGTATTAGCCATTATGTAGAGCCTCTTGGAGGCTTTCTTCTTCTGTGTCGGTAATTTTCACTTGTTTTTAGTTTTTAAATTTGCTTGTAAGTGTCTTTTTTTTCTTCTTTCATGTGAAGATTCTGCGATATTGTTTTGTTATACGTGTGCCACACAAAGTGGGTGGGATTTGCTGGGTCATTTGGGTCCTAGAATGTGATTTTTCGAAACATAAAGTGTTCATGAGCTTTATCAGGATCTAAAGGGTTTTAGTCTTGTTTCATGAGTTTTAACAGGATCTGGAGGGCTTTAGTCTTGTTTCATGAGTTTTATCAGGATCTGGAGGGCTTTAGTCTTGTTTCATGAGTTTTATCAGTATTTGGAGGACTTTATCTTGTTTCATGAGTTTTATCAGTATCTTGAGGGCTTTATCTTGTTTCATGAGTTTTATCAGTATCTGAAGGTCTTTATTCTTGTTTCATGAGTTTTATCAGGATCTGAAGGGCTTTATTCTTGTTTTATGAGTTTTATCAGGATCTAAAGGGCTTTATTCTTGTTTCATGAGTTTTATCAGTATCTGAAGGTCTTTATTCTTGTTTCATGAGTTTTATCAGTATCTGAAGGTCTTTATTCTTGTTTCATGAGTTTTATCAGTATCTGAAGGGCTTTATTCTTGTTTTATGAGTTTTATCAGGATCTGGAGGGCTTTATCTTGTTTCAGAAGTTTTATCAGGATCTGGGGGGATGGCGCTTTATACTTGCTTTGACGAGCTTTATCAGGATCTGGAGGGCTTTAGTCTGTCACGACTCAGTCCTACAATCGCGGGAAACGTCTTGTTAACACATTGCTTATATCAGTGGTTTATAAACCTCAGGCCCGTAGATCTAGGGGGAGTGGGGGTCCTTGGGTGGATTATTTGAGACAGACGGACAAGCAGCGTTTAAAAAACAAATCTTCATGTCATCTGGGTTCTGTTTACTTCTTGTCTTTTTATTTTTCTTGTATTAAACTTAAGGGTCCGCAGCTGTTTTCAAACAGGAAAAAAACCGGGTCCATGGTAAGAAATAAGCTTAAGAACTACTGGTTTAGATAATGTTGGTAACCCTCGATATAACAGACTAAATGAGCTGAGGGTGGAGTGTAAAAATAATGTGGTCGACCGGCGGGAGCACTGACCGCTACACCACCGTGGCCGCTCAAATTAAGTCTAGATAACACTTAAATCAGGCTATAAAAAAGCCCTGTTAAATCAGCACACATTTGTAACAAACATCATACTCAACTTGTTAACTTCAGCAAATGTGCAAAATACATTTGAATTGCACTCACATTCTAATGTAAGACTTAACGAATTAGGTAGAAAAAAAATAAGCAGTATTATATAGTTTTCTTCTTTTTTCTTCTTCCTCCTCCTCCTCCTTTTCTTCTTTTTCCTCCTCCTCCTCCCTTCTCATCATCATCATATTCTTTGTTTATTTGACGAAGAAGAAGCAGAAGAAGAAGAACAACAACAACAAAAAGAAAAACATAAAAATGAAATTATAAACAACTGCAAAAATTAAATCAAAATACTAAGACGTGTGACGTGTGACATGTGACGAGACCGATTCAGTGTCGTGTAACGGGGACCAGAACAACTTCTGGAAAAGTTTCATTCGTGACAGAAACAGAAACAACGGGCATACATCGCTGGAAACAATTTCTACTGCTCCAGCAACATGTCTTGAGGGATAAAGAAAGACGAAAGAAAGTTCGATTCTTAAGAAAACTGCCCGTGGAAAACAAATCTCGTTTTCTGCGTGAAGCAGGGAGAAACGAGGCAGCATCAGGAAGTACGAGATTTAAGTCAGATTTGCACCCACGTACTCAGGTAAACCTCAGTTACAGACGTAAGTAGCTGACCTTAACCTGGATAAAGGATTTACCTGGGGAGAATGCAAGGTGAGGTGGGAGCCGACTTGGAAGCAAATATTGGAAATGGATTTATGCTACATAGTCTCTCGCCATTCTCAGGCACGGGACTGCATCAGGTGGATGGTGCTTGTTATGAAGCTACTGAGCATTATCTTCTGGTTTTACCATTGTCTGAAGGGGCATACTCGCCCACAGCAGCAAGGTTTTCTTGCTAAGTCTATTTTCTTTCACCCACATTTTACAACTGAAATTTGTTAATGAAATATTGCAGAAGTTGTCACTTATTTGTTTCTGACAAGAATAAAGGTGGGAGTGATTAATGAAATGTTGCAAGAGTTCAGTCATTTATGAATGAAAAGTAGAAAAAGCGGAATTAACTAATGAAGTACTACAGGAGTACTTGCATGAACAGATCTGAACATATGTTAGGTTAGTTTAGTTAGTGATTTGTGTGATCCTGGAGTGCTAGTATTGAAGAACTCTATGATAAGATTTATTGTGTATTGCTAGTATTGAATAACTCTATGATAAGGTTTATTGTGTATTGCTAGTATTGAATAACTCTATGATAAGATTTATTGTGTATTGCTAGTATTGAAGTACTCTATGATAAGATTTATTGTGTATTGCTAGTATTGAAGAACTCTATGATAAGATTTATTGTGTATTGCTAGTATTGAATAACTCTATGATAAGGTTTATTGTGTATTGCTAGTATTGAAGAACTCTATGATAAGATTTATTGTGTATTGCTAGTATTGAATAACTCTATGATAAGATTTATTGTGTATTGCTAGTATTGAAGAACTCTATGATAAGATTTATTGTGTATTGCTAGTATTGAATAACTCTATGATAAGGTTTATTGTGTATTGCTAGTATTGAAGAACTCTATGATAAGATTTATTGTGTATTGCTAGTATTGAAGTACTCTATGATAAGATTTATTGTGTATTGCTAGTATTGAAGAACTCTATGATAAGATTTATTGTGTATTGCTAGTATTGAAGAACTCTATGATAAGATTTATTGTGTATTGCTAGTATTGAATAACTCTATGATAAGATTTATTGTGTATTGCTAGTATTGAAGAACTCTATGATAAGATTTATTGTGTATTGCTAGTATTGAAGAACTCCATGATACGATTTATTGTGTACTGCTAGTATTGAAGAACTCTATGATAAGGTTTATAGTGTATTGCTAGTATTGAAAAACTCTATGATAAGATTTATAGTGTATTGCTAGTATTGAAGAACTCTATGATAAGATTTATAGTGTATTGCTAGTATTGAAGAACTCCATGATACGATTTATTGTGTACTGCTAGTATTGAAGAACTCTATGATAAGGTTTATAGTGTATTGCTAGTATTGAAAAACTCTATGATAAGATTTATAGTGTATTGCTAGTATTGAAGAACTCTATGATAAGATTTATAGTGTATTGCTAGTATTGAAAAACTCTATGGTAAGATTTCTGGTATGGGCTCTTCTCCATATCTCGCTGTGAGACTGCAGGAAATCGTTTACATCGCCGCCATTGACGTTCTCAGATCCCTCTTCATCACTCACTTAAACTACGTCTTTCCGATGACTGGTTTAGCTCTGAGATCCCAAGGAAGTCTTTCTATGGCTCGCTGTTTTCATATCATACTCTGTTGTGAGTCTAGTAGAGCTTGTCATTGGTGTGGTAGTTGAATATATACTTTCAGGTTAGTACTTTTTAAGTTTCTGTTCTTGTTAGCAGTTTCGAAATCTGATCAGCTTCCATTTTGTAACTGAAAATCTGTGCGATGTCACCTGTCCTATTTTCAGTTCCAACAAGAGCCATGTGTCTGTTTCCACAGCTAAACGACTAGGGTGCTCTGGTGGGAATCTTTAACCACCGAACATTTGTAGAGCTGTATGAATGCGCTAACCACTTCGCTAATTCACGTACTGGATGCCCTTTAAGCGTGAAAGAAATTCCTCCGTGGAAACATGTTCTACTGAGGATACAGGAAAGAAAAAAGCTGAGACATTTTAGTTCAGTAATAAGTATTTATGAAAGAATAGATGAGCAAGAGCGTCCCGTTTTTTGCATGAAGTTCAATAAGTCCACTTGAATGTCTTGATAGAGACAAGGTATATGTGATTAGCCTCTCAAAATAATGGAGAAAGTCTTTTTTGCGTGAGAGAAAGAAAAATGGCAGACACAGCATTTTATAAGTGAAAGAAAGAAAAAATGAAACGAAGTACTTTATAGGTGAGAGAAAGAAAAATAGTAGACACAGTTCTTTATAAGTGAGAGAAAAAAATAGTAGATAAAGTACTTTATAGGTGAGAGAGAATAATAGATAAAATATTTTAGATGTGAGAGAAAGAAGAAAAAATATAAAATTTTTATACGTAAAAGAAAGGAAGATAACAGATAAAATAATTTATATGTGAGAGTAAGAAAAATAATAAGAGAGAGATTGTAACTCAAACTCTGGGCCTGCAACATAATGAGCAACCGCCCAGTCACGAGTGGACAACGCTCTAACAACTACACCTTGACCGAAGATCTCATTCTTCGCTCTGTCCACTTACTGTTTAAAAGTCTCTTTGTTTCCCACTTTCCCACAGTTACACGTAATTGTTTTCACATTTTGTGCCCTCGAATTTTATTCCGTGTCATATTTTATTCAAACATCTGTTTTTTTCTTTTTAAATCAAGTCTTTCTATACTATAACAGCGTGCGTTTGTCGCAGAAGACTTTACAACAACAAAAAATTGACATCTGAACATTGCAGAACTTTTGTAAATTAATTGTAACAATTGGTGAATTTAAATGTTAAAAATATATATATATAAATTATTGCTATAACATAGGTAACCCTGTCATGCCTTAGAGGCACATAGGGATATGGTGTTAGTGCCCATATTTTCCTTGACTTGTCAGCACACTAGAGGGTGATATGGTCAGTATCAGGCCTGGCTGCCTTTTCCTTCCCCAACTCCAAAAGAAGTCGGGTACCCATTTCTACAGCTGGGTGACGGGGGTGCCGCCGGCTGGATTCGAACCCCCGACCTTCGCCATCAGAGACCAGTGCACTAACCACTTCGCCACTCAGACACCCATTATTATAACATACCTCAATCAAATTATATTAAAAATAAGGATTTATTTTTCCTGCAAGTGGACGTAACATCTAAAAGGAGTAGAGATTAATTATATATACATTTTTTAAAAATAATATTGAAGAGCGTAAAATAAATTTACTTAGAGGTTGACTCATGATTTGATTGGTTCGCTTCGTCCTTGCATATTTAAGTCAAACTGTCTCGTCATTGGCTGTTTGAAGGTTAGTATCAGTAGAAGCTGTCTTTACGAGTTTAAAATTCTGTTTAGAATAAATATTTGTCATTAAAGATTTTAATTTTAAAGTGCGTATCATTCAGTGAAAAGCCGTAGACAGAATCGAAGCTAAGCGAAGAAGCGTTTTGCAAGGTATTGCTGTGTTATGTTTCAGCATATGTCGTCAACGTGATGTTTCAATGAGAAACCTGAAGACTGGCCTCTGTTACCGTCGGAGACAGTGATTAAGAAAGACTGTCGCAAATTTAAGTCTAGTAATCTTAAACGTGACATTTCCCCCCTTGTAGATAAACTAACTTCTCCTGTGCGTGTCTCTAGTCTTCCAAATTGATTATGTTATCCTTGTTAAAGATTATCTGGGTAAGAGAATACTAAGTCTTAGATTTCAGGATCACTGAAGGAAGTAATCGATGCTGTGGTATGCCGGGAAACATCTTGCAAGTTATCTCAGTTGGAGAGTTACAGCAGCAGCGGAAAGAGCAGATTCTCCGCGGAGTACCAGCCGAACTAGGAAGTAGAAAAGTAAACAGTTAACAAGTCGCTGCTGTCATTGTAAAGTGAAACCAAATACATCACAAGTGATACCGAAAGAATTGTTTAACGCAGTTTTCCTCCAATCCCCGCACGATCAGTGTCAGTCGTCGACGCTAACAGCCGAAATGTCAAAACGAAAATTATTACGACAGAAATGAGATGTTTCAGGACAAAACTAAATGTGGCAAGAAGAGACCTAGCCGGAAATCCCATACTGGAGTATAAGCTGAAATAACAGCAGCACTACGCTACATCCAGAAGCAAGTCAAACAGCTTACACGACCATCACCACTCAGCAAACCACAGAAAACATACGCACTAAGAGTTGTAGGAAACAGAGGAAGAGATCGCGCCGTATAGAAAGCGGATGAATGAGATAGCAGAAGCCCCAAATATTTTCCTATATGAAGCAAGTCGTCGAGCCCTATCAGGACATCTATTTGTCCCGTCAGCACTGACAGGTAAAAGAAGAGGGAGACAAGGCAAGATAGTATGAGATCAAGAAAATGTAGTCTATGGAAAGATATCAGCAAAAGGCGTCAAAGAGAGATATCCCCACTTACTATGAGAGAATAAATATTATAAGTAGTTTATACATCAAGGAAAGAAAAATAGTAGGCAAATCGGGCTGAGATTTTGGGGGACAGAGAAGCAAAATTACAGAGACTATATATTCAAACCCCAAAAATGGTTTGTTCTTAATGTGGCTCTATTTTTGGCCGATCACGTGATTGCACAAACATCCATGAGAGATGTTTTCCCAGCAAAATCTCCGAAGCTTCCTGTAATACTTGACGCCATCTACATCCTATGTGGTGAGTATAGGCATAATTATCATCATTTTCGTCCAGAATCTGCAGCTTGTTATCGAAATTTGGCTCATTACATCCTCGGTATGTTCTCCCATTTCTAAACCCGTGTGGACTAAGCAAGCTTTCTGTCTCTCGTTTGTTTAGGAAACTTTTCTCCTACAGAGCGTTACCCAGAGACCTGTTTTCACTGAACGTGAAATGAAAGAGAAGACCGTCGGATGGCTAACTTTGAAACATACAAAACGGTTAAGAGGCGAGAGAAGGAAAAATAAAACGGGAACGTCCGTGGCTAGAACCACGGACTTCAGGATGATAAACAACCGCTTAGCCCAGACATGACAAGTGACTAAGAACTCGACCATGCGGGTACATTGTGGTGGTTGAGCTCTCTGTTATTCTTACGATAAAATGTTGAAAGTTCCTTCACTGAAGTGGACGGTGGCGTTTGGTTCAGCTTAAGAAAAAAAAAAGATAAAAAGGGAGAGGAAAGTGGACAGAACAAGTATATCATAAAGTAAGATGAGCACGTATAAATGAAGAACATAGGACAATCCAATTTTTCGGCGAAAGTCTTTCGTTGATTTAAAAGAGTAAAATAGTATGATTTCCTTAATGTCTTGCTTTTTGTTGTTGTTTTTTTTTCTTTCGAAAACGTCTTCTCGCTGCCTTTTCCACCACACCCCCTCCCCCTCATCCCAGCCTACAAACGCCTGAATCACTGAGGCAGTACTCCTTTCTTTCAACCCTTCACTGTACTATTTTACTATTTGAAGCAGTTACTGGCTTAACTATAACACTAAGACTTAGAAACCTTACATAGATATACACTATGTAACTGTATACTAGCATAGATATACACCGTGTAACTGTATACTAACATAGCTATACGCCGTGTAACTGTATACTAACATAGCTATACGCCGTGTAACTGTATACTAGCATATATATACACCGTGTAACTGTATATTAGCATGTATATACACCGTGTAACTGTATACTAACATAGATATACACCGTGTAGCTGTATACTAACAACAACCCAGGTGAACATTAACAAGAAAACTACATTGAGTCCGATATAACAGAAATCAGAATATGCAATAACATCGAACAGTTTTAATCGGAAACTAAATGTGTGTGTGTATGAATGGTTGCAAAATGGGAAGTATGATAATGGAAACTGAGATGAAGAAATCAACAAATATACACACAAACCATCCGAACGAGGTGCACTGCCAAAGGAATCTAACACATTTAAACAATGAAAAGCTTGTTGAGCTCGATCATTCAGAAAAATCCATTCACAACCTTCCAACAAGAATCACACGGACCCTAAAAAGGACAACTAAATTTTCCAAAACACTGCATAATGATTTCACAATATTTGTCCTTAAAAGGACGACCAAATTTGCAAAAAAAAGGACTACATAATGATTCAACCAACACGAACAACCATCCGATCCTCCCCCCCCCCCCCCCCCCCGCCCAAAAAAAAAAAACAAAAACGAAGACGTCTTCTCACTCCCACATCTAAAACAGAAGTCCCGTCACATGCAAAAGTAAAGCCAGACCCCGTGACCAAATCGCCAATGGAAACACGGAGATATATTTTGCTCCGTACTTTCAAAATCACCTAAGCAGTGGTCAACAACTTTGACCACAAATAACTGTGTTACATTCCCTGCTCTGTTATATCACGGCCTAAAGTTGATAACCTCTGAACCACTTATTCCTGCAGAGACTATGCTTCTCATTCTGTGCCCCACTGTGGGATGTTAACTAGATCTCTTGCCCTTCTTTGTCGAGTACGCCCTTCCTGCATAGCCTCTCACTGCTTGAAGGTTCAGTTACACTAAAATCTATTCTGTTTTGAACCGAGAGTAAATCTCTCGTAACAATAGTTCCGACAAGAGTGACGTAAAACAGCTTTGTTACAACAATCACGGCAAAGAACTTTCTGTAAAATTTGTAATTTCTTTTTTTTTTTAAAATTCAAACTCTAAAATACATTATACATAAATATAGGCATCGTATTAAAACGTTGTTTTGTGTGCACGTTTCCATCTGGGTCTATAAGAGTTTTAATGTAATATCGCTCGTTTTTAAGCTATTAGCTCTGCGTCGTTAACCCTTTTGACACAGTTTTTGAACCATTCGCGTTTTCGTATACCTCTCGTTGGCACGAATAGTTCTAGTTCTATAAAGTGTTGTATTTATACTACATATAATGATAAAGAGTATTCTAAGCTTACATGTGCTACTCCTTAGTAGTTACAATAATTTTTTAAGTGGTTATTTAAGTCCAGTTTAAAAAAAGCGATTGTTATTCGGCGTTGTAGACTTGGCACAGTAAAGGAAACGTGGTTTCGCTTCGTATTATCAGTCCCCTAATTTGTGAGTTCTTTCCCCTTCCCTTTCAATCAATAATGTGAGACCGCCATAAGCAAGATATTTTCTGACGTTTTCCTGTTTACCGAAAGTTTTCTCAGTAAACAGTTCTGCTTAGCGTCCTTAACGACGCATATTCAGCTGTGATTTGTGTGGTGGTGTGTTGTTTTCGGTCAAAGATAACAGCCCTTTGATTTTCAGCTTCGATCTCGAATACATTATATATATATATATATATATATATATATATATATATATATATATCACACACATACACACACATATATATACATATATACAGTGTTAAAAATAAAAAGAAACGCAACATTACTGTAGTCGTAATGAACACCAAAATTCAAACTTGTATCTAAATTTTATTTTAAGGAAATAATGTTTCAATCTTGGCATGAAGAAACTTTAAGACTTGAACAATGAAATGGTGTTCATTAAATTTGGTTTGGACTTTTATTCTTTGCAAATGAGCCCTCCGTTTCAGTAAGGTTTATGGCCTTCTCTGGCCTGTACCAGAGAACAACATCTCCTTGACATGGATCCGATTAGCCGTTGGATCTGTTGTTGTGGAATGGCTGCCTACTCTTCCCGCGATGCAAGAGACAACTGTCGGAGATTGGTTGCCGTCACGTCTCGCTGGCGGACTTGTCTGTTGAGTTCATCCCAAAAGTGTTCTTTGGGTTCATGTCTGATGACATGGATGACCACGGAATGGTCTGGATGTTGTTGTCGTCAGCGAAGAACTGGGTGGTGAGTTGTGCCACGTGAGGTCGAGCGTTATCCTGCTGAAAGATCGACCCTAGGGCAGGCAGAAGCAGAAGGACGCGACGACTAAGAATGTCAGCGACGTATCGTTGGGCATTCAGGTGTCCTTCAGTTTGCACCAGGTCACTTCTTCCCATGAAGTTGATCGTCCCCCACAACAGAACACCTCCACCACCATGTGGAGGAGCCTCATCCATGCAGCTCTGGGCTTTGCGATAAACTCTTATCCGTCTATCGTGTCGCTGGAGCAGACAGAATGATTCATCACTAAACCAAACCCTTCTCCAATCATTCGCAACTGTCTTTGACGATGCTGGTTCGGCCACTGCAGTCGGTTCTGGCGATGCCGGTCCGTAAGAACAGGACCTCTGTAGGGTCTTCTAGCCCAAAGACCAGCGTCGTGCAGCCGGTTCCTGATCGTTTGATCTGAAATTCGACGAGCTGCTATTATTGACTGGACATTTTAGGACGCAGATGCAAATCGATTCCTGAGATGACGCAGGCGTATGAGGCGGTGTTCGGCAGGAATTTTGACTGTGGGTCTTCTATTGCGCGGCCGACCTGCAACTGAGCCAGTTTCTTGAAATCGACTCCAAAGACGACTAATGGTACTGCTAACCACATTAAATAGTCTATCCACTAAACTTTGTGACTGCCAAGTCTGTAAACTTCCAATGATGATGAGTCGCTGTTCTGTAGTGAGATGAGCCATATTTGTTGCTTGAATTTTCAAATGAATTGATTCGAGGAGCGTCAATCTTTTATAGGCATTCAATAACACAGTCAGTGAGTTTTGTGTTCAGTAAGTGTCACGGGATTCTTGTGAACCTGTCATGAGTTATTGTCAAAAATGTTGCTTTGACTAGTGTCGCTTTTCTGTGCTCATGAATCATCTGCTGAGTACTATTCAAGTCAGCACGTGAAGTTGACGTCCAAGTGAACGTTTCATGCAATTTGCCCTTGTCTGATCAGCAAACTTCAGTTTAAATCGCAACATCGTATTTGTTCCGTTTCTTTTTTTGAACAGTATAGATATATAAACGTTGTTTTTCTTCTTTTAATACTGAGAGGGCATGGTGTAGTGGTAAAAGACATAAGGGAATAATGATAGAGTGGAGAATAATATGGCCAATAATAAAAACCCTTCTCATACTATATACGCCACTGGTTTCAAACATGCTTCCTGAACTATGAGAGTTAAAATAATATTGGTAGCAATGTATAGAAATGAGTACCTGACACGCTGGTATTGAGAAAAACTGCCTCGGAATACGTAGAGTATATGCCCGCAAAAGCGAACGGCGCTCGACTTTTATTCTTCATAGAACTGATGATGCGTGAAAACGGGAAATAAGTATGTAAAATATCACAGATAAATCAGTTTTCATACATCATACCAATATATATATATATATATATATATATATATATATATATATATCACACACATGCATATATATATATATCACATCACATCAGAGGTTCTAAAACCACCGCCACCTAACATCCCAAAGCCAGATCTTTAACTGTTTTTTTTTAATGTTCGCTCAGTTTGCTATAATGTCCTTCCTGCTTTCCGTTTTTTCCTCAAATTCCTTAAACATCCTTCCTGAGCCTTCTTAACCCCTCTCCCCCCCCCCCCCATATCCCTCTCCCTCATCTCCCCCCCCCCCCCCCCGCAAGGAAATAGTACCGCCAGTTCTTTAAAACGCTGTATAAGATTGAGAAAGAGGGAAAAAAGAGAGAAATTATTCAATCTTATTACGATAGGAAAAGTTATAAGATATTACACCAGTTTCACCAACAATGTAAATGCGGTCTGTAATTGTATACTGATTTCTCTTGTCCTGGGTGAATGTTGCAAGTAAAGTAGGTGTAGAAACTAGCAGCAACAAGACAGATGTCTTCCCAATTACAAACCAACAGATCAGTTTTTGTTTTTTTTCTGTTGTTACTGATTCATTTTAGTGCTAGAGCTACAATCGTTATCTTTTCTGTCGGACTAGCCATTGATAGCAGGACAAACCATTAATAACAGGAGAAGTTTATTAACAGCGCGACAGCCTTTAATAATGGGGCAGGAAATTAATAACAGGATAAACCATTAACAGCAGAACAAACCATTAATAATATAACAACCCATTAAACAGCAGGACAAGCAATGATTAACAAGGCAGTCTATTAGTAACGAGACAAGCCATTAAAAAAATGAAAGATTGCTCGGAAGAAAATAAAGAAGGAAAGAACGAATGAAGATAGAAATTTTATTTCCTGCGGGCTTAGATGGGCAACGTGATATTCTGCTCACTAGCTCTCAGCTTTCTCATAGGTCAACCATTCAACATCAGTTTAAGATAGACGTATTATCCACGTGTAACTGTAATCAGAGACCGGCGTCCAGCGCACTCGGAGCGTTCCCATATATACTCCGCGTTCTGTTCCAACACCCACTGAAGTGTGCGCCTGCTGAATGGACGGTCCCCTGAATTGATGCCGTGTCTGACAGCTTGCCTGCTTTCTCACTGCCTGCCTGTGACTCCCGCATGATGCATAACAATAAAATATAAACCGAAAAACTACCGTCCTGATCCCCTAGTCAAACAAAATGGCATAGCTACATTCGTGCAACACAAATATTTTAATACTGTCACGAAATATTTATTCTCAAACTGCTGATAAAAAAAATGTACTCATTAAGAATCATAATGAAACCATAAAAGAAGTACATGCTGATTAACAATCAAATTAAATACAGTTAAATATAGTGGATTGAATAACAACTAGTCTCATGGGTGATCAGGAAAAGGAGATGGACATATGTTGGTCACTTGATGAGAAGAAATGATCAGAGAATCCCAAAACAAGCTATCAAGTGGAACACAACAGGCCGAAGAAAAAGAAGCAGACCACGTGAAACTTTGAAGAGGACATTGTTGAGAGAGGCCAAATTAACAGGCATAAAATCCTTTGATGAGGTTGAAAGACTCGCCGAAGACAGGAAAAACTGCCGAACTACTTTGCGAGCCCTATGTGACGTTTAACGGCAGGGGAAGGATATAAGATATTTTTTTTTTTGTTTAGGTTTCAGGAGGTCTGCCGTCGGGCTGGGGACTTCCAGTGGCTGGCTTTCATCCACAACCTTCATGGGCTCAGTTTCCTGATACGCATTTCTCCTTCCACCTGCATTTGCTTTTTCCCTTGCTTCTGTTTCTGTAGCAGTCTGATAATTTTTTACCAGATAGGGTTGCTGGCCCTATGCCGAACCCTCCTTAGTCGCCTTTTACGATCATGCATGGTAGGGTACAGTGGTCCTATTCTTTGCAGATACCGGGTACCACACGGGGGATATAAGATATAAGATAAGATAAATATAGCGGCATCTTTCTAGGAGTAAATACTCCAGCGCAGCAAGAAATGGTGTTCTTCCCGGCGGAGATTCCAAATTCCCGTGCGAATTTCCAACCAATGGTTCTCAAACTACTGCGTTAGCGGGATCTTCTTTTTTCTTTTACTCTCTGATATGCTGTTTTGTTCAGTGACATTCTGGTATTGTCCAGTTCTTGCCGTTATATTGTTTATACATTACTTCACAATTTTATCATTTATTTTAAAATGTAGTCAGTCATCAGACACAGAAAGAGGTACCTATAAATACGCATGGCGTAGGCGATCATTTCTCTCCACAATTCTCTGTCTTTAAATTTGATTACGAGATCCGCTGGTGACTTTATTCCTAGCCACACTGACAGCCTTAACTAGCACGTCGGTCCTGATGGGGGTACAGTTCCAGGGCAGATATGTTTGCTACCAATGATTAACCTAGTGATCCCTTTAAATATATCGCAGACAGATTCTCTGTCGGAAAGCGACTCCTGGTTTTATTAAAAGAATAACAGACAGATATTAAGACCGAGCCTGTGTTAAGACACGCCGAAAGGAAGGCCCGTCTCATCAGTAGGTCTGGATTTGATCTGTCCGTTATTTCCCGTTCTCGCACGAGTTGTTACATCTCGGAAATAAGCGAGACAACGCGAGATTGTGAGGTTTGGTGTAGTGATATTTGCAGACGTCAGTCACGGATTAATTTCATTGTTGTTTCACCGGAGGGGAGAGAGAAGAAATAATCCTTGGAATAGTACAATATACGTAGATTTCAGTTCTTATTAGCCGTGGGGGGAAATAGATCTATAGATCTGATTCTTCTTATCTAAGTATTCTTAAATAAAAAAGGAATAGATACATGTTGGTAAATGAAAGGAAAACATACAGATTGTTGAAAATATAACATAACCAGGCTGATATACAAGAAACTAATAGATAGATAGATAGACAGACATACTGACTGACTGACTAATCTTTATTTCCAAAGGGTTAAGAATTGGGCAGGCAGGCCGGTCTGACATTCTGTCCTTTATCATACACGTTTCACTTTGTTCCAGACATTCTACAAATATTCTGCTTACATAATCAGTCACAACTAACATTGGATAGCTGAGAGACATAACATAAAATTAAAGTATAACATTCACATTTCACTCTTATCCATGCACTCACTACAGAAAGTAACTAATTACATATATAAATGACAACAGAAAGTAACTATGAACATATATACATCACTACAGAAAGTAACTACATATACATATAAATGACTACAGAAGCTTATTACATACATATACACAGACAGATAGATAGATATAGATAGATAGATAGATAGATAGATAGATAGATAGATAGATAGATAGATAGATAGATAGATAGATAGACAGATAGACAAAAGGATAAACCTTAAACACATAGGCCCGTTTAACATTCTACCTTTATCACTCACCTTTGGTCATACAGGAATAATTCATCAATAATTTGCTACTAATATTACATACCTCTACGCTACTTTCCTCTCTGCATCAGTTTATGTATAAACTAGGCGGAAAATATGATATGTACTAGTTAAGTAATGAAGCTGCTCCTGCTGTTTTCCTACTTCATACATTTTGTTTACACAGTTTTACTGCAGTGGCTTTGGGTATAGTTATATACTTAGTTTTATATACTTATAAACAAATTATTCGTCTGGAACAGTTTGCCGCCAACAGAGTTGACTGTTATACTCCATTGGCAGGAAACTCTGTCGTAATGAGAAAAACAATAACAAAACTCATCAAATCATCAGGGAAGTGCCTCCACCCCACCTCATCTCCCCGTCCCCCAGGTCAAGCGTTTCGGCCTTCTGATTAAAGATTATAGCTAAAAATATATATATTATGTATATTTTTATTGTGTTTATTATTTATTTATATGTTTTATATTGTAAACAGATAGATATTAGAAAGACAGGCGCCCATTTTATTAACTTTATCATTGTTGTTGTGAAGTGCCAACCTGCGATGCGCCCGATAAGAAAAGCTCAGAAATAGAGAGTCAATGAACAAGTCAAACAGGTCAGGAGTTATCAGATAACGCAGATGAGTTATATCAGTGCATGACAGATTCATCATGTGCGTCGAATTAAGGAGACACATCATTTGGTGTAAATGAGTGCTCCAACTGCTGAATCATTCTCTCTTGTTTTGCTCCTGTTATTCTGCATTCATGTTCAATTTCAAGGGCTATCCGTGCCTTTGCTTGTACACAAAGCTTTTAATCCGGGCATTACAGTTGGGTTGGTTGGAGGAGGGGGGGGGGCATAGAAATGGTTTCAGTTTGTCATGCGATAGTGGTTCGTGGTTCGTATATCCGGCTAGTTAGCCGACTACTACAGCTGCGGCGGACAGAATGGAGGGTGATGATAGACTACTGGAGGGGGGGAGGGGAGGGAAGTTGTGGTAGTAGCTTCTGGGAAAAAAGTATACGGTATATATAGAGAGCATAGTTTATGGCAGGTTGGCCCAGTCTGTCCAGTTCATTACCTGTTGATGGCTGTCAAGACGTCGTGTTAAAGATGGTCTTGCCGTGATGTATGACAGTGTTGTTTCTAGGCCACGCTAACTTAATTTAAAACTGGCATCAACACGATCACCAGCAACTGCATCATCATCATGGCCAGCACCAGCGTCAACACCATCTTTATCATGATCAACACTAAAAACATCTCAATCATGACCAGCACCAACATCATCTTTATCATGACCATCACTTAACAACATCTTTATCATGACTAGCATCAAGAACATTTCCATCATGACCAACACCATTTTAAACATGACCAGCATCATCGATATCTTCATCATGAACACCACCAGCACCAACAACATCATAAACACCAGAGTTTCTGAAAATAATCTTGTAAGACATTTCATAACTATTTTGAGGGCCGCCCTGACATACTGATTAGCCACTTAGCTTTCTTGCACTACGGGCCCTCCATAAAGCGAAGTAAGTCCTCCAAGCTTCGGAGAGAAGCCCCGACTGCATATCCTTCCCCCTCCAGTTGCTCTGATAAACGCTAGAACATAATAATCTTCCTTACCATCACCAATTCTAAATGGACATGAATCCCTTCAGTATGATACAATCATTGTAAGATGGAACGCTTTTCATGCTTGTAGTAAGTTCAGTAATATAAAGAAGCTTTTCAGTAGCAGTTTAAAAGAGATGATGTCTTCACTGCTAGCGCCACAGAAACACGTAGTGACGGGGCTTTTGTTTGTTTGCTCTGTAATTATGTCAAAGAATATTGTTATGGCAACGCTTAGAGCAGCGGTTCTTAACATAGTGGTGTCCAGGGCAGGATTTTCGGAGATCTATGGGGCCGCAAATGGACTGTCTTCATGAAAGAAAAATATCTTCGCATTATTTTAGTTTTCATTTTTTTTTTTTTTAAATTATAGCTGTGTGTGTGTGTGTGTGTATTATGTATGGGGGGAGGGCTGGAGAGTGAGCTAGGATGGAAAAAAAGGGGAAGGAAGGGGGGTTAGGGTAAATCCACAGACACTCTCAGAACTGATAGATTTGGGGGGGGGGGGGAATGCATGACCACTAAGAAGTTTAAGAGTTACTGGCTTAGAGAGATTATCATTTCTTTCCGCAGAAAGTTATTTATTTTGCGTGGTTTCTAAATGATGGCAGAGATTAAGTGTCAGAAAACACATTTCAACCCATCTGTGATTCCAGGAAGAGAGTTATGAAAATGGCTGTCTTTCATTTCGAGCGCAATAATGGGTATGTCTTGCAAGAGTATGTCTGACAATCAATTCTTCTTGTTCTTGTTGTTCTTCTTCTTCTTCGTTCGCTTCTACCACCAAGACAGCCCCACGCATGGCAGCTGAAGAATCTCCCCAGCAGCGTGACAATCAATGTTTTGTGCTGTTTGCTAAAACTGGAAATTCTGTGTTCCAAAGTCAGTTTCTTATTATCACGATTTAATATGTTTTTTTCAATAGAGTTTTGTGATGAAATGTATTTTGAATACCCATCTTCCATATACCTACAGGCACGGTAGCATGTCATTGATGGATATATGGCATTTGATGTAAGTGCCTATATATTCCTTGGCCTGCGCTAAACCCTTTTGGGCATTTACCGGATATGACATCCATTATCATTATCATCATCACTGCCCGTCACTCCCTTGTGAGTATATGCCACGGATAAAGTCTTTCCCGTCCTCCCTGTTCTTAGATCTGTTCTCATCTTCCCTCCAGAATGTAAGACGGGCCTGTGTACCCAATTCTTAACCCTTTTGAAATAAAGATCAATCAGTTAATCAATCATTCAATCATTCCACTTTGTTTCTGAGCACTTTCAGAATTTATCTTCTTTGAGTAATTCTTCCCTGATTTCTATTTCGCTGGAGGTTCCATGTCTAGATTCTATAATTTGCGACAAATCCACTTCCACTTTCTAGACATGAATTTTAGGTTCATGGGCTCTTGTTCTGCTCTTTCCGTGACCTCCTGGTCTTGTCCTGCCATGTGATGTCCAGAATCCTTCTCAGGCAGTAGTTCATGAGTGTTTATATCCTCATTTGTAATGTCTTAGTCATCATTCATGTCTCCAAAAAGTATAGTAGGATAGTTTCTACATTTGATATGACATTAATGCCCATTATTTCCCTTCATCCGCTTAACACCATACTAGATATGACATTAATTCCCTTGACCTGCATGACAGCAATGGGGCATATACCGGACATAACACTAATGCCCATATTCTCCGTGACCAGCAGGACACCTTTGAAACATATACCAGATATGACATTAATGCTCATATCTTCCTTGACCAGCATGACACCTTTGAAGCATATACCAAATATGACATTAATGCTCATATCTTCCTTGACCAGCAGGACACCATTGAAGCATATACCAGATATGACATTAATGCTCATATCTTCCTTGACCAGCAGGACACCATTGAAGCATATACCAGATATGACATTAGTGCCCACAAAGTCCTTGAATACTTTCATACTTCTCAGGCATACGGGTTATATTGTATTAATACCCATACATTCATTGATCTGTGTACACGAATGTGTGAAATAGTCAGTTATTAGGACTGGGAAGCTCTCCCTTTCTCTCACCTAGAGCGGGTGGGTGATATGTACTAGTTTTTTTTAGTAAGATGGGGCTGGTGCATCACCAGCTTCGATCGAATCCAAACTATTGCCAGAAAGGATTTGTACAAGCCTCTTTTCCTTCAATATACAGCTGGCCACCCGTCTCACCACTGGTGAGAGTCTGGTGACGTGATGTAAACTATAAGTCTGAGTAACAGGAGAACAAGGCGGAGATTTGCCTGTGTCTGCCAAGCTGTGATACTCTGATATAAGATAACTTCAGGACTACTATCTTGGCTCTGATGGTACATTAGACGAGGTGCCAAGAATACCAGACAGAGGTCTGTACTTTGTCATTATAATATCCCCACAATCCAGGAGATCAATATGGTTGTTTTCTCTGCCAGCCTTGTATACATGGCTTCTATGTTCCTAGTGTGTTTCTCACACAATGCCGAGCTGATAATTTTATTGTTCAATGAAATTCTATTTGTTCAGTCCTGTTCGTTATAATTCTTACTTTGCTGTATTTCTTAACTCTGTTATTTCCCCTTATTAGGTTCCATTATCTCCCTTTTATAATATATATTGTACAGTTTCTTTTATACTTTGTGAACGCAATAAAGGAGTAAAACACTTTATAGACTGCCATAGAGATCACGTTCAGCGATAGAGGAAGATAAAGATACAAACCTCTTCTTCGCATTTTTATGAACCAATACATTTGCTGATATTACTGAAACGAACTGAATGTAACGAAAATTGCAAGTTGATGTTAATATTTTGCTAATTTTACTGTACGGACGTGACAAAGTTACTGGATGATAGTTGAACGGGGATCCGTGGCGATTGGCTGCTTCATGAGTCGTTTAATGGCGCCTAACCGTGATTGGGTATTTCACGCAACAGTATTTTTTTTTTTTAGTCGTTCTTTGCTGTGATTGGTTTTACACAATTATTTAATGGTTCTCTACCGTGGTTGGTTGTTTCATACAATGATTTTAACTGTTCTCCACCGTGATTCGTTGTTTCATTCATTCATACATTTGCATGTCCCTTGCAGAACTTTTGCCTCCTTAACAGCACTCCTGTAGGCCTCTCGGTTGTGAGCAAGATGGCCTACTGATGATGTTGTTTCATACAATCATTTAATGGCTATCTGCTGGGATTGGCTGTTTCATACAATAGTAGTGGAGTAACTTCATCACATGTTTCATTTTCACTACTGTTGAGTGTGTGGACAAAAGGTTATATGTAAAAGTTTTGAATTCATACGTAATATTATTTGTTTTGAATGTTTGTGGTGCTTGTTCTAAATTGATGTTGAATGACTGGATTTAAGAGAAAATTCGAGAGATAAAGGACGGAAATTTTAAACAGGCATATGTGCCCAAGTATTCGTCCTCTGAAAATAAAGTTTGTTCGTTTGTGAATTGGTTCGCTCAGTGTTTGTTGGCGATAAATTACAAGTATAGAGAACAAGACCATGTCGGTGGAAGTGGTTTAGAATTGGGTTATTACATTTTTGGCTTCATGGAAAACAGCACATACGTTTCCGCCATCAAGATCAGAGAGAGAGAGAAAGAGAGAGAGAGAGAGAGAGAGAGAGAGAGAGAGAGAGAAGTCTGGAAGAAGACTTCATTAAGAAGACAACACCGAAAAATGGCTGTGCCGATGATGACTATGATGATAGTGGTGGTAGTGAAGAGGACAGAAGTTTTAAGTGTTGTCTTTAAGAGAGGTATTACGGAAAGATAAAAGCTAATAATAATAATGATCATGATGATGATGATGACGATGATGGCGGCAGTAATTGTAAGCAGTTACTTCAAGTACCGTAATACCCCAAGATTAAGACTGAAACGATAATGACGATGACGCTGATAATGAATACATTATTTATAAATGATCACTTCGAATAGCTGCTACGTCAAACATAATTAACAATAGGTAAATAAGCAAAAGGCCGAATCAGAGAAGGATGTTCCTAACGAATAAAAGAAAAAAAATGTTCGCTCAGCTAAACAATAGCTTCAAAAACATGAAACAAACAGAAATAAAAAGAAAACATTGTTAACCCTTGGGAGCCGTCTCTCGGCTGCGAAGCGGAAATAACCATAACAAGATTTACTATATCAAAAGTTATTCTAGCTGATCGTGTTTTGTATAGTGTGGGTAATCAAATTCTTTCAATAATGGAAAATGTAACGGTACCTGATACATTCAACGACAAAACCAATAATGTGAGGCTTTTGGCAACGATGATTGATGTATTGTGAAGTTCTGACCTATGCAGCGGTATTGTTTATAGGGCTTGGTAAATAAAGAACGCAGGGCAAAGGCTTGAGTGACGCAAAGAGTTAACGAGAGCTCATGGCTGGGGAGATGGAGACGGGAAAAGGGAAGCTGTGGTGCCCTGGTGCCGGGATGATGGTTGCGACTGAAAGTTGGAAAATATTCCTGCAATAGTTAAGTCCCGGGTGGAAATGTTGAGTCATCAACGTTATCTGGATGGGCTTTGTCAGTTCTGTCTGTCCCCAGTCATTACTACCATCATTTTGGAATTAAACGTCTTAATCTGGGTCTTATTTTTCCATGCGTCGATCATACGACTTTTTAGTCATCCGTCATAGATTTTTCCAACAGCCACTTGGACTGGGAAGGAACTGGCCAGAGACCGAATCACATGAAGAGATCCACTTTTCCTAATGACGCTGCACAATTCGATTAGGACCAGGAAATGGACTAGCTCCTTAAAAAAATCTTAGTCTGGATGCTAATTATTAATTTGCTTAAAGGCAGGGTCCAAAACTGTTCTCAGGCAGGAGTGGAGGGCCACAGCCAAAAAAGAGTTGAGAACCGCTCTACTAGAGCACTCATCCTTTTTTTTTTTATAGCACTGACAGGACTTGTGCGGTGGAGACAAAAGAAGAAAACAGTTATGGCACACTGACTGACCCGCTAAGGAAAGTCTCATTATTAGGGCACCAACCAAGGATGTCTTCCTGAGCACTGGCAGTACCTTGTCCAAACTGTTTTCCTCAACAACAGCAACAACAACAACAACAAAAATTGCCCAGTAAACATTTTTATGTTGAGGAAAGGGACAGAACCAGAGTCGTCAGTCCACTTTACCGTCATGTTTTTGATTCGGTCAGTCCTTTAGTATTGTAACTTCTTCTTCTTCTTGGAACTACTAGCATTATGTTCTTTGCAGCTGATGCGGTGAAGACGTTGAGGCGCACCATAGCATCGGATTGGGACAGACTGGGGCGGCTATTTTTTTCAGTACCTGAGAGCAGCAGCTAGCAAGCTCTAGCAGGATTCCACCACCATGGGGACTACGAAGATCTCTGCCTCGTCAGACTCCACCACCATGGGGACTACGAAGATTCCTGTCCCGTCAGACTCCACCACCATGGGGACTACGAAGATTCCTGTCCCGTCAGACTCCACCACCATGGGGACTACGAAGATCTCTGCCTCGTCAGACTCCACCACCATGGGGACTACGAAGATCTCTGCCTCGTCAGACTCCACCACCATGGGGACTACGAAGATCTCTGCCTCGTCAGACTCCACCACCATGGGGACTACGAAGATCTCTGCCTCGTCAGACTCCACCACCATGGGGACTACGAAGATCTCTGCCTCGTCAGACTCCACCACCATGGGGACTACGAAGATCCCTGCCTCGTCAGACTCCACCACCATGGGGACTACGAAGATCTCTGCCTCGTCAGACTCCACCACCATGGGGACTACGAAGATCTCTGCCTCGTCAGACTCCACCACCATGGGGACTACGAAGATCTCTGCCTCGTCAGACTCCACCACCATGGGGACTACGAAGATCTCTGCCTCGTCAGACTCCACCACCATGGGGACTACGAAGATCTCTGCCTCGTCAGACTCCACCACCATGGGGACTACGAAGATCTCTGCCTCGTCAGACTCCACCACCATGGGGACTACGAAGATCTCTGCCTCGTCAGACTCCACCACCATGAGGACTACGAAGATTCCTGCCTCGTCAGACTCCACCAACATGGGGACTACGAAGATCTCTGCCTCGTCAGACTCCACCAACATGGGGACTACGAAGATCTCTGCCTCGTCAGACTCCACCACCATGGGGACTACTAAAATCCCTGCCCCGTCAGACAGGCTGAGTCTGTCTCTGGGGGTACCAGGTGAATTCTAAGACAAGGTTATTGTGGGCTATGGTGCGTCACCTCTGACGCTAGCATGCGTCAGTGACTGCCAGATATGACTGCGTCTTCGTCCCCCGGGTAACGTAACAATCAAGAGCAGCAAAAATACGAAACGGTGCCTCTGGTAAATTGCATAACTTTTCCTTGCAGTTCAGTCCAGAAGAACGTCGACGGAGCACAAACAATTGTTATTGACTTTCACAGAAGTTAATAGTTTTCTGTCGGTTGAGTAACTTGTCTAGAAACGTCCAAATTCAGCTGAAGGAATCCGATTTCTCCGCAGTCTGGGATCGGCCGCGGTAGAATGTCCCTAATGTAGTTTCAGATTCACTAATTCCCTTCTGAGGAGCGAAAAAAGGAAAACAGGAATTTAGAAGATTTAGTTTCTGAAAACCTAGAATTTTTATACGGGAGATTAGAATTACCTAATTTATAATGTTTTCTTGTTGCTGTTGTTGAAATTTGAATTACAAATACTTGATATCTTTGTTTTCCTGTAAGGTAAATTTTTATTTGATTTAATTTTTTTAAAGCAATTTGACCGAAAAAGACATAACGAACTTCTGTTAAAAAAAAGGTTATTAAATAAATGACTGATGACTTTAAAATACAAGTTTCAAATAGAAAAGATAGGGGGGAAAAACCGGACGATTTGCCGTATGTAACCGTTGGAGAGTCCAATATGATCGACACTTGGTGACAAGGACGTATGTCTCTCAACGGATTTATCTTTCCTTGAAGTCGGCAATATAAATATTTATCAAGGATGTGAAACAAAAATAGTCAATAACAATTTAAAAACAATTCGAACCAATGAACGATCTTAATTTTGAAAAGTTGAAGAATTTATAAGAAAATTACTGGAAGGAAAGAGAAGAAATATTTTAAAAGTTTGCATGAAAAATTCACTGAAAGTGGAACGAAACACAGAAATGTATATGAAAGATTATGGAAGAAAAAAAAGATAAGATATGGAAAATCTGATGAGATTTGCACTTGCAGTAAACTGATCCAAAGAGGTTGAAGTATCTCATCATAAAGGAGCGTACAAAACCACAAAGAAACATATAACAATAACAACAACTGTACGAAAGATTTCAGTTAAAAAAAAAAAACCACAACAGATCCATAAATTTCAAAGTCTAAACAGGACATGTGCCAGCTACAACTGAAGACAGCTCAAAAATCCCTCGGGGAACTTTTCAGAATAATCTTCCAGGCTCTGGAGCACGTGAAACTGAACAGAGAAGATGAAGAAGAAAAGAAGAGGGGAGGAGGAGGAAGAGAAGGAGAAGAAGGAAGACGAGGAGGAAAGAATTTATTGGTATAAACAAAGTTTAACTAAGACAAGAATAAAAGCAAACACTGGGCAGAAGGAAAACAGAAATAAAATAAGCAGCAGGGAAGGAAGGCAACAGAGAGAAAACAAACAAACACTTAGGAAGAAGATAAGATTTAAACTAAATGCTGCCTGGACCACTCCCATTAACACAAAGCCCAAATAGCTACCCCCCCCCCCCTCTTGCTTGCCGAGGGCCGTGCAGGTGGGAGAAGACTTCGCGCTTGTTCTCTGGCTTTTAATGTGTCCACTATGTGTGTGTCTTTGCTTTTAGTATTAAAGGGAATTTTGGTACGGCCTTTTTGCCTGCTGGTCTCTTGGAAAACAGCAATTGACTAAATTATAGTGTTTACACGCTGTCACTTTCCCCCAGTGTTGGACATTACGTGGTGTGTAAACCCATTTTTATATGGCTTTGTTCCTGGTTCCACAGTTTGAAAATATACATTGTCGTATTAGTTAAATGCAGGCGTTTCATTATTTCCATGCAAGAACATGGCACGCATGCTTATTGTGAAAATATGTGTGCGGGCTTTTAATAAATGCCGCGGTGGTGTAGTCGTTAGTGCACTGGACTGCTGAATAGAAGGTCTCTGGTTCGATTTCAAATTAGGGAGGATTTTTTTTTTGGACCGACTGGCACTAGGGTCAACCCACCCTCAAAAAAGTGTGGGGGAGGGAGGGAAAGAGGCGTATCTGGGGTATCTAGGAAAACAGGCACCGAGGACTGATACTGACATACCTGCCTAAAATGCTGCAGTAGCCTAAACATGTGAAAGTGATAACACCTCAACCCCTACGGCGCGCATTTAACACATATTTTAATAATTAATCTGGTAGTCCGTAAGTTATACATAGGTATATGAAATATATCTGGTAGTCCGTAAGTTATACATAGGTATATGAAATATATCTGGTAGTCCTAAGTTATACATAGGTATATGAAATATATCTGGTAGTCCTAAGTTATACATAGGTATATGAAATATATCTGGTAATCTGTAAGTTATACGTAGGTATATGAAATATATCTGGTAGTCCTAAGTTATACATAGGTATATGAAATATATCTGGTAATCTGTAAGTTATACGTAGGTATATGAAATATATCTGGTAGTCCTAAGTTATACATAGGTATATGAAATATATCTGGTAATCTGTAAGTTATACATATGTATATGAAATATATCTGGTAATCTGTAAGTTATACATAGGTATATGAAATATATCTGGTAGTCCTAAGTTATACATAGGTATATGAAATATATCTGGTAATCTGTAAGTTATACGTAAGTATATGAAATATATCTGGTAGTCTGTAAGTTATACATAGGTATATGAAATATATCTGGTAATCTGTAAGTTATACGTAGGTATATGAAATATATCTGGTAGTCTGTAAGTTATACATATGTATATGAAATATATCTGGTAGTCTGTAAGTTATACGTAGGTATATGAAATATATCTGGTAGTCTGTAGGTTATACGTAGGTATATGAAATATATCTGGCTGTCTGTAAGTTATACGTAGGTATATGAAATATATCTGGCTGTCTGTAAGTTATACATACGTATATGAAATATATCTGCCACGTCTCGCAACTAACGCCCTTTTAAGGCAAAGATTGCTTGTACAGTGCCGATATGTTTAAGATGTTTTACTCAAATTTCTGAAAGTTAGGTAAACTATCTTCTGGTAGTCCCTCAGCTATCTTGTCATACCAGAGAGGAATTAAGAAGGTTACTGTGCCCCCATGTTTTTCCTGTTGAAACTCTTCAGGTTGGTGAGGTCCAGAGCCTCTGAGACAAATCTTGCATACCAGTGCTCTTTCTCTCTCACTCTCTCTCTCTCTCACTCTCTCTCTCTCTCTCTCTTTCTCCTTCTCTCTCTTTCTCTCCTTCTCCTTCTCTCTCTTTCTCTCTCTCTTCTCTCTCTTTCTCTTTCTCTCTCTCTCTCTCTCGCTTTCTCTCTCTCTTTCCCACCCCACCCACTACCCCATAGTTTATCTTCTTCTTCGGCGTTCAAGTTCTTGGTCATGTTAAATCAGAAGCCCCAGTCGCCAGGATGAAGTCCACAGTCTTCCCCAGGTCCTCTCAGCAGCCCCCACAGTCTTCCCCAGGTCCTCTCGGCAGCCCCCACAGTCTTCCCCAGGTCCTCTCGGCAGCCCCCACAGTCTTCCCCAGGGTCCTCTCGGCAGCCCCCACAGTCTTCCCCAGGTCCTCTCGGCAGCCCCCACAGTCTTCCCCAGGTCCTCTCGGCAGCCCCCACAGTCTTCCCCAGGTCCTCTCGGCAGCCCCCACAGTCTTCCCCAGGTCCTCTCGGCAGCCCCCACAGTCTTCCCCAGGTCCTCTCGGCAGCCCCCACAGTCTTCCCCAGGGTCCTCTCGGCAGCCCCCACAGTCTTCCCCAGGGTCCTCTCGGCAGCCCCCACAGTCTTCCCCAGGTCCTCTCGGCGGCCCCCATAGTCTTCCCCAGGTCCTCTCAACAGCCCCACAGCTTCAGTGTTAGGTACGAGTCCTGTGGCCATGTCTGGCTGCGTGGATCTGTAAACTCTTAGCACTCGTGTAGAAAGTGTTCAGGGGTCTGTACTCAGCCCCCAGCAAAGGACGTTCGTCTGTGTGTGAGGTCCTGAGTCGGTAGAGATGATTCAACAGCCTGCAGTGATCAGTTCTTAATCGAAACAGGACCGTTTGTTTCTTCCTGTGTAACTGGTGGGTTGGACCCCGATCACTACCTGTGCCCAGACTCTTGGCCCACAGTTGGTCGTAGCCGTTTCATATGATGGTCTTGGCCTCCCTGCAACGGACTTCATTCTGGTGCCCTGTTTTTATTTCCTACTAGCCCACTAAAACCTTACGCGGCCAGCCTTCTGTGGACCGCAAAGCGATGCATATTGCCTTGGTGGGGTTTAATTTCTATGTCAGGTCTCAGGAATTGTCAGATGTTAACTTCTACAGCTGGCTTCTCTTTGAGGCTGTATGCTTTCCCAGGAAAATAAACAAAACAATACAGCGAGATATGTTTATTATAAACCTAATCATGTGGTTTAGGAGATCGTTTATTATAAATGTGTTTATGTGGTTTTGGAAATGCATTTATGTGGTTTGGATGGAGAATTTACCTTCACTACGACAGACACTGTTCTGGTATATGACCGTCTGACTACTTAGAGGTTGCTTAAAGGCCCTTATTACGTATATGTTGTGTCCCTTCAGTACTCCGGTTTATGGAGTAGTAATAACCGCGCATTTAAATAACGAGGCTGTTACGAGTTGTACAAGTGAGTCTAGATAAAATGCTCCGAGCATAATCTATTTTTGGATAATGTTATGTTTCCTTGGTGATAAATCACCACCACCACCACCATCACCATCACCATCACCACCATCATCATCATCATCATCATTATCATCATCTCTCTCTCTCTCTGAACCTTAAGTGCCTAGGGCACATGGGGCTTCCGCAAGGGTTTTCCACAAATGCCTATCCTTTGCCTTTGTTTCCACTCTTGCCCAGGTGAGCCCTCTATTGCTCAACATCCTCTCTGTTCTTCTCCATGTCTCTTTTGGTCTACCCTTACTTCTGTTCCCCTGTGGTGTCCATCTTAGTGCTGTTTTTGGTAGTGAGTTATCAGTCATTCGGAACACATGTCCCAACCATCGCCAGCGTCTTTCCTCAATAATTGCTGTCAGTGGCTTCATCTGTATTTCTGCCAACAAGATGTTATTTCTTATGGTGTGTGGCCAAAATATTTTTCAATTTCTTCGTAAACATTTAGTCTGTAAAGAATTCAACTTGTTTTCTATGGTTTTGGTGATTTTATAGCATTAATTTCCATAGAGTAGTACACTTAGAACATTACTCTTAAATATCCTATCATCATCATGAACTTATTCTTCTTCGTCTCTTCTTCTTCTTCTTCTTCATCTTCTTCTTCTTCTTCTTCCTCCTCCTCCTACTCTTCTTTAATCAAATTAGTTCTTGTTATTCACGTGAGATCTAAATCAAAACTTTATTCTTTTCCTGTCCAGAATTTGGAATATTGGAAGACGTAAATGAAAGATGGAGACGCGCTATTCTAGAAATGAATTCTGTTTCACATTGTACGAGGGACCGTTAGAGACATTCTCAAAATCTGGAAAATTACTTAAACTTGTCTGACCCTTTCCTGGATCGAGCAGTTTTGTATGATCCGATCTGGAATATTGCCAAAAACGGTTTCTAAGATTGGCCAAGTCAGTCGGGGGCGCTGTGGTTTATGATGGGTCATTTCATGTTGCAGATTCCGTACCATAATGCCATCTTGGAAACGTCTTACTTGATATTATCTAAACTTTTGATTTACTCCTGATGAGGTTGATCCTTCGCTGCCGCGAGTTAGGTTGATATTGTGAAGAAAAATACAAATAAAATAAATAATTCTGTAGTGTTTTATTTCGATTTTTACACAAAATATATTCAGATTTTTAGTCCGAAATAGAAAGTTAAACATAGGCACAGAGCTATTTGTCAATTAAAAATATAGTGAGATTTTAAAAAAAAATTATAAATCTGTTTAAGTGATTTTAGAAAGTTTGGTCTAGTAGTGTAAGAGTTAAAATGTTCTACACACTCAAGGAAGTTTGGTCTGATAGTATAAGAGTTAAAATGTTCTACGCACTCAGGAAAGTTTGTAGATGATCCAGTTTTTTGCTCATTAGGAGGATGTCACCAGAGGTAGACGTACTTCCTCGTCACAGGTAGATATACTCCCTAATCACAGGTGGACATACTCCCTCATCACAGGTAGACATACTCCCTCATCACAGGTAGACATACTCCCTCATCACAATTAGACATACTCCCTCATCCCAGGTAGACATACTCCCTCATCCCAGGTACACGTGCTTCTCAGTACAGGTAAACATACTCCCTCATTACAGGTAAACATACTCCCTCAGTACAGGTAAACATACTCCCTCATCACAGGTACACGTGCTTCTCAGCACAGGTAAACATACTCCCTCATCACAGGTAAACATACTCCCTCATCACAGGTAAACATACTCCCTCATCACAGGTAAACATACTCCCTCATCACAGGTAAACATACTCCCTCAGTACAGGTAAACATACTCCCTCATCACAGGTAAACATACTCCCTCAGTACAGGTAAACATACTCCCTCAT
Source organism: Achatina immaculata (assembly GCA_009760885.1). Taxonomy (NCBI): domain Eukaryota; kingdom Metazoa; phylum Mollusca; class Gastropoda; order Stylommatophora; family Achatinidae; genus Lissachatina; species Lissachatina immaculata. The sequence continues at coordinate 26,294,797 of CM019714.1, forward strand.
CACAGGTAAACATACTCCCTCAGTACAGGTAAACATACTCCCTCATCACAGGTAAACATACTCCCTCATCACAGGTAAACATACTCCCTCAGTACAGGTAAACATACTCCCTCATCACAGGTAAACATACTCCCTCAGTACAGGTAAACATACTCCCTCATCACAGGTAAACATACTCCCTCAGTACAGGTAAACATACTCCCTCATCACAGGTAAACATACTCCCTCATCACAGGTAAACATACTCCCTCAGTACAGGTAAACATACTCCCTCATCACAGGTAGCCGTAGTCTTTAGCGCTTACAGGAATCTATCGAAGTGGTTGTTTTTGGGAAGGGGGGGGAGGGAGAGACAAAGACGCTGTCCGATTTGGCACTCAGCGACTCACAGCTGACATGCTAGGCGACCCACAGATCAAGACCCTGTCCCAACTCTCGTCGGTACCCCCCAGTAACATATAGATTGACGAACCGTCCAAGGGTCGCCACCGTGCCCAATGCAGCGAAGTCTGGTAAAGAAATATTCCACACCCTTGCCTTTTAACTTCACTCATAAACTGCTCCCCATCCGACACGATGGTGTGTCTCAATGTCTTCACCGCATCGGCTGCAAAGAACATAATGCTAGCAGTTCCAAGGACGTAGGAGAAGAAGCGAAAGAAACCGCTGCTGCTGTTAGCTGGAGAAGTCGCTAGCTGCAATCACTCCACCGATGGCCGCGGATTTGTTACCCCCCCTCCCCAAATGCCATCTTACTATCCGCGTTATCTTTTCATATTCGTCCATGTTATTCTTTCAGTCCAATGTTCTAATGATGTGTCTGCACATTTATACTTTGTAAACAGTTTTGACAATTTTATTTTCAAGAAACAATTACTCTGTGATGTTTATGAAATGGGCGTTTTATTTTTCAATCTCTAAAATAAATAAATTTTTTTTTATTAGACGTGGATCATTAGTAGAAGCTATTTAGACTATTTACGGGCTATGCGAAAAGGCAGGTTCAGTTCGTGTGTTCAGTTGGCAATGGGAGAATATTATCAGTTTTTAGAAGTCTTTTTCCCGGGTGATGTAATGGCGGGTGAGAGATTTGATATAGAGAGTAGGAAGTAATGTAATATCAAGCAAGGCTTTTGTGGAACCGATGTATGTCAGTTGTGTGTGGACGCCTCCACGTATAGTTTCTATTCTAGTTCTTCTTCCTCTTTAAACAGCTGCCATATTCAGCTGCTTTCCGAGCCATGGATGACCACAGCTGCAGGCAAGACGCGTCTCCATTCCTGTCAGTTCTTGATCTTTTCCTGCCGACTGTGTCGGTTCCAAAAGCGTGTACATCCTCTTCCAGGTTGTCCTGCCATCATTCTCAGGGCCTGCCTCTTGGTCTGTCTCCATTCATCACTTCTGTACAGGCCATCTATGTTTGTCCGTCCTCTTTCTTGTCTGGCTGGTTGTAACAAATACGCTGTTCCACACAGGTTAGCTGCTGCAGCAACAAGCTGTTTCTGTCCCCGAAACTCCTGTCGTTCTTCTTTCATTCACCTTCAAGATTTGACCTTCGTAAGCTCTTCAAATAACGTAGAAAAAAGGGACGATGTAAGGTAGTCTGTAATTAAACTCCTATAAGAACGAATCTTAGATAATGCTTTTTGGGTGTATTTATCTGTTTCATTTACGTGTCTTTTTGTTTTTTTGTTTTGTTTTTTGTTGCCCTTCATACAGGACTTTTTGGCCGAAATATTGGAGTTTTTGGTTTTTCATACAGATTTCACTGTATTTTCTGCTGCTGACTCTCTCTCTCTCTCTCTCCATCTCCCCAAATCTTCCACTAACGCTATTTCAAACAAAGCAGCTCTATTCCGCGGAATCGCTTCCTAAGTGACATGATATTTCGTCACTTCTTCCTATTGTCTATACGGAGTTGAACATTTCTTACAAAAAAAAAAGAAAAGATGAGGGTCTCATGAACCTTTCAATGTCAGCCTCACCCAACCAAAACAGCTGCCAAAACGTCCTACCGCCCAGTGAGCTTAGTCTCTGGTTGCTGAAAGCTGTCAAGACAGTGTGTGTAAGAGTCTGGTTATTTTGTCCTGTCCAAAGAGATCGTTCAGAAATTTCTGTAAACCTGTAAATTCATTCGCGAGGCGCTACGCTCAGGTTATGCTGTGATTATTCTCAGGTACGGAAACAAATTCTCTATATGTTTGTGCTACGAATTATCAAAAAAAAAAGTAATGATAAGTCAAAAAATAAAACGAAGTATAAAAATGAAGGAAAGAGTTTACAGTTGTAGCATTTAGATCAGATCAGAGACATGCTGATAGGCGTAGGAGGTCATCTCTCTCCATCTCGCCCGATCATCCGTGTCTTGAATCAGTTCAAGTGTTTTTTTTCCCACCAAACCTTGCAGTCAGGCCATCTAGGTATTTCTATCTTCTCCGCCCTCTCTGTCTTTTGCCATTTATCTTTCCAGTGATGACCAATTTTTCGAGACCTTCACGTCCGCTGATGTGTCCAAGAAACTGTAATGATCTTTTTCTTATATATGGCGCTGTCTTTTGCCTGCTGTAATACTTCTTCATTTGTCTTTTTGACTGCCCATGGTATGCAAAGCATTATTCTTAAGAACCACACTTCAGTAGCCTTTATTCTTTGTTCTAATTGTTTATTCATGGTCCATTCTTTCACTTGCATAAAGTACAATAGGTTCTTTACAGCATCTTATAGCTCTCTTTCTTATTGCCAATGGCAGTTTTTTATTTGTTATGTTCTTCATTTTTCCAAAAGCTGTCTTTGCCATTGCTATCCTGCTTATGAGTTCTTCAGTGCTCCTGCTGTCAGATGTTATGACTTCTTCAGTGCTCCTGCTGTCAGATGTTATGACTTCTTCAGTGCTCCTGCTGCCAGATGTTATGACTTCTTCAGTGCTCCTGCTGCCAGATGTTATGACTTCTTCAGTGCTCCTGCTGCCAGATGTTATGACTTCTTCAGTGCTCCTGCTGCCAGATGTTATGACTTCTTCAGTGCTCCTGCTGCCAGATGTTATGACTTCTTCAGTGCTCCTGCTGCCAGATGTTATGACTTCTTCAGTGCTCCTGCTGTCAGAAGTTATGACTGTATCTAAACATTTGTATCTATTGATCTATCCTATTATCTCCCCCCCCCCCGCGCTATAACTCTGCATTCTGGTACTTTCTTTTGCTTGTATATCGCCATATCTTCCGTGTGCCTCTAGCATTGGGAACACATTTTTGTTCAGTTTATATATTCTTGAAGAGGAAGGGGGTGGGGAGAAGAGAGCGAAAAGAACAAGAAAGAGAAGGAGAGGAGGGGGTGGGGTGGGGACTCCGAAAAGGAGGTTACCAATGATGTGACTTGACTGAGGCGGACGGGACAAGACACCCTGGAGAAGGAAGCGCCAATTTTATTCGATAAACATACAAAAAATAATAGTTTTTCATCTACACGAACTGGAATGATTAGTACATAAACATTTTTCAAAAGGCGTCGAGCTTTTTTTGTTTACCGTGGTCTCCAGCAAACCCACCAACTGAGTCTCCGAGAGATCTAACTATGCTCCTCCACATATCTGCCTGTCGCGCCAAATATTAATAAACCAACTATTCATTGCTCTCAGTAAAATCATATCTCGCCGGGGAAGTATCTCCAGCCACAGTCAATATATCAGAAAGGTTTATTTTCCGTTAATTCGCGCAAATAAGAGACACAGTCAAGACAAACGTTAGTAAACACCTCCTCTCTCGCTGCATTAATTCAATTTGTTTAACACCCAACCCTGTCGGGCCGAGAGCATCCCTAAAATAATTGTTCCTGGCACAGAGACCTCCATTCACATCCCATTAAACTTGATACGGACCAGTATAGACGCTTCTCCTTCCTCGCAGGAGGGCCCTTAACTCGTCCACTAGAAATGTTTTTTTATATGCATAACGTGTATTGGTCTCACTCGTCTATTGTCAAACCTTTTTACTGAAATTTCTGGTTATTAGATAACGAAACGTAAATTTATCGCTATCATGTTCACTCTACTTTGACTTAGTCAGAGTGTAGAAGTAGTTAGTTTTTATGAATCCCCATTCAAGTACTGCGAAGTTTTATGGACTCCTCTTCCACAGTGCGACCTTTATGGGGGTTATGAATTTGGTTAAATGATGTATGCTTTTTATTCTAATTGGAGTCACGCAGACGTAAAAGGTAACTCTTATAGAAGTGAGTTTTCCCCCCCTTGTTGAGGCTAATGGTAGTGTCTGTCTGATGTAAATGAAGCTGAAATGATATATCAGATTTTCAGACACTTTGTTGGTTTATGGAGATGGCAATTTGCCATTATACTTGTGTTTGTGATTGGCTGATACAAGTGCTGGTTATATTTTTTTGTGCTTGGAAATGGATTATATCCAATGTTCCAGCTACTGTTTTTTTTAAATTTAACTAAGTAAGTGTTTTTTGTCTGATGTTAGATTAATACTTCATCCTAAAAGGTTTGATCTGTGTTTTATGTTGTCAAGTGGGCAGACAACTTTTGAGAATATTTCTAATTCGCGGTTTATGCTACTTGTACGACTCGTACTTGTCCTGTTCTTCCCGCTGTACACATCCCGCTGTACACATCACTGAGATGCTACTCTTATACTGTGCAACAAAACACGATTTCATTTCTTGTTGATCTCATTTTCCAACGGGAACCTTCGCCACTCATTTAATGAAGCGAAACCGATATTAACACTTTCATTCTTGAATTAATTTTCATGCTCTGACAGGAGACATTTTGGTAGAAAGAAACTGGAAGTTGCTCTATAATTTGAAGACGTTGGTTGCGGTAGAAATGTGATATTTTTCATTTTATTTAAACTTCGCAAAAACATAGATCTAACCATTGATTCACACGGGTGTCCAAGATTTACCAGCATTGCCAGGGTTGTTTTCCTATAAATCTCCTTATATGACTCGTCGATTTTTTAAATATATAGACATCTTCTTTCCTTTGTGAGCTTGTCTTGTCTTGTCTTGGTCTCCTTTCTAATCTACTTTTTTTGCTTTGAAAGTATAATAGAATATAGAACTACGCCCTATGAACTTTCGAAACCACATAGCGGAAAATACAATGGAGAATGAAGATAGCTACTTGGCGATTTTTGTGTCCACAACACAAAAAGGAATGAAAAAACTAATTATGTCAGTCTGTAAGAATAGTGAAGAGCAAAACCTTTATCTTAATGCGAAGAAAACTAAATTGATGACAACTGACAAAAAAACAAGGCAGCTGATATATGTATGAATGAGGAAAAACTGGAAGAATCAGACAGTTTTGAATATCTTGGATCACTGCTAACTAATAATGGAGATACAATTAGGGAAATTAAAAGGAGGACATCTATCGCTCTTTGGAAAATAAAACAACTAAAGAATCTGTGGAGAGGAACAGACAGAACTACAAAAATAAGATTTTTAAGGGCATGCATCTTTCCAATCGCAACATATGCCTGTGAGACCTGGACACTTAACAAAACAACTGAGAAACACATAAATGTCTTTGAATGTAAGTGCTACAGAAGAGTTCTTCAACTATCATGGACACAAAAAAGAACAAATATATCCATACTACAAGAACTTAATAATGAAGAAGGCTGGCTAGTAAAAAGGATTAAAGAGAGATTAAACTGACATATTTTGGACACATTAAACGTCATGGTAATCTAGAGAAAACCGTCTTGGAAGGGTACACAATGGGAGAAACAAAGAGAGGAAGACCAAGGCGAAGATGGTTGCAAGACATCGTTGATGATCTGCAAATGGATGCATCAGCAGCAGGCCATCTTGCTCGCAACTGAGAGGCCTACAGGAGTCCTGTTAGGGAGGCAAAGTTCTGCAAGGGAGATGCAAATGAATGAATGACTTGGCGATAGAAAAATTTGAGATGGGGACGAGATAGAAACAGACTTTTTACTGAAACTGGGAAATGTTCGCTTTATTCGTTGAAGGAATTTGAAATTAAGCTACAATTTATGATGAAATTCTACTCGTGTTGACAATGATCACTGGGTTCAAGAAGTTAGTGTTGAAACTTTCTAAAACTTAAATCCCTGGTGTTGCTGCAGAGACGTCTATGTCCTAGTAATGCCCGATCAGTCAGCCGTTCACTCCCAGGAAATTGGTTGATTCATTGATCCGGCGTAGACTAGGTCTGAATTTTATTTGCTTATAAAACTCATGAACCACGTGAAAATACTAAATGATGATCAGCAATGCTTACAGGGAACCAATAGGTTTCATGCCAGGGCCCGGCGGTTTGTTTTATGTGAGGGGATATTTAAGGTTTCTTTTGTCTCTTCCATGCACTTCCTACCAGGGAGACCTTGCCCTCTGTTTCCTACCAGTCTTAGTCTGAATGTTTTCTATGGTGTTTTTTTTTTCTGTCTCTGTCTCTGAACCTTAAGTGCCCAGGGCACATGGGGCTTCCGCAAGGGTTTTCCACAAATGCCTGTCCTTTATCTTTTTTCTGCTCTTGCCCAAGTGAGCCCTCTATTGCTCAACATCCTTTCTGTTGTTCTTCTCCGTGTCTCTTTTGGTCTACCCTTACTTCTGTTCCCCTGTGGTGTCCATCTTAGTGCTATTTTTGGTAGTGAGTTGTCAGTCATCCGGAGCACATGTCCCAACCATCGCCAGCGTCTTTCCTGAATAATTGCTGTCAGTGGCTTCATCTGCATTTCTGCCAACAAGATGTTATTTCTTATGGTGTTTTTCTTGTAACGTGATCAAAAACATTTGAACGTGTAATAAAGAAGAATGCTACATCCATATAAGGAAAGGCTGCTAGTACCAACTGAAGAAAGGTTTCTCTCTTCTGATACAGAATCATGAGAAGAGGTAGTGCTACGTGTAATTGCTGATGAATGTGTGCCGCTATTCAATCATGTGACGTCTAGTGGAATGATTGTAAGATTTTTGAAACAACTGATCAGGATCAAGATAATAAATGTTTTATCTGTGGAATCCCTCACTAGTTGTTTCATCGATACACTCAAGAAACACAAGACACCCAGGCACGCATCTCCAACCCCGACGACAACAGCACAGCAGGACTTACCAAGCAAGCGCTCAACGGGACCAATGTTGCAACAATGTTGAGCACTTAACCAAGAGAGTAATTTCAACACCAAGACAACAGTGTTGAGCACTTAACCAAGAGAGTAATTTCAACACCAAGACAACAGTTTTATTAATGGGAACATGGATGATGACTGGTGAGGATGGCAGACTCAACAAAAATACATAAAACTGGCTCCACTCCCCGGCAAGAACTGTGTTTGCCACGTGGGAAGGGATTGACAAAAGAAACTAATATCTAGAAATGGACCATAAA
>CM019714.1:26307177-26569677 GCA_009760885.1 Achatina immaculata
TGCCACTTCGTCGTTCCATCTATCTTCTCTTCTGATATGTTCTTTCTCCATGCCACTTCGTCGTTCCATCTATCTTCTCTTCTGATATGTTCTTTCTCCATGCCACTTCGTCGTTCCATCTATCTTCTCTTCTGATATGTTCTTTCTCTATGCCACTTCGTCGTTCCATCTATCTTCTCTTCTGATATGTTCTTTCTCCATGCCACTTCGTCGTTCCATCTATCTTCTCTTCTGATATGTTCTTTCTCCATGCCACTTCGTCGTTCCATCTATCTTCTCTTCTGATATGTTCTTTCTCCATGCCACTTCGTCGTTCCATCTATCTTCTCTTTTTACCTGCCTCTGTCTCTTCTAGCACCTACGAGCAATTCACATTTTAAAATGGATTTTTAAAAATTAATGCAGCGTACAAAGGAACAAAGAAATCCTAAAAATACACTGATAATTATTTTTAAGAATGATAAAGAAAAAAAAAAACCTGACTTTAACAAAGTCCAAAATTGACTCCAAGTGTCTTGTTGGTAACGCTGAAAAAGCCGAATGTTACCCTCATGGCGCACCGTAGTTTAAAGATCAAACACAACGATAAGGTTCGCCCTCTCTCTGTTTGTTTGCTTGCCATATGGAGCTCCACTCAGCGTCAGTTGAAATTTAACCCCTTGGCGACTGTTTTAATTTCCAAAACGTCGACAAGAAGATTAAGGGTTAAATAAATCTTTCCTTTTTCCAGTCTCTTTTTATTGATCAGTTTTGTTTTCTTTTTCCTCCCACACTAGCTCTCAGACTCTCATAGTTACTTTCAAACAGAGACATAGGGACGCAGGTAAAAAATGGATTTCTAGGAGAAGAGGTGCACAAGTTTGTATGAAAGGCAGAAATATCACAAAGAAAAGTTCTGTTATACAATTTCTCTTGCTTCTAAATAGATATCATTTTACCAAATATTTTAACTTTTCAGACATATCTGTTTCTCTCTTCTTTGATACTAACGCCACTCTTCTATAATAGGCAGGAATACATTTTCAAATATTTTTAACTTCCTACAAAACTGATAACCAGGTTTCAGTCAATGAGGTAGCCCATTAGGGCGATGACTTCAGAAAGACGCAGTAATGACTATCAAGGGACATAACTGTATAAACATTCGTTTGCCTTGGCTAAATGCAAATTAGCCTAACATAGACGATGTTTTTGGGTATGTCTTCTTCTGTCTCCCTGGACTGCAAGCTGGTATTCTTTGGGGCCAGTGCAGTGAAGATGTTGAGGTACAGTATTATGTCCGCCTAGGAGCGAGTTCGACTATTTTTTTTCAGTCCTTGATTGAAGCTAAAAAGTATGGGGAGTGTGGAATACTTCTTTAGCAGACGCCACCACCAATGGGGACTATGACGATCCTGCCTCGTTAGCCAGGCTAGGCCTGTTACTAGGCGTACCAACGGAGAGGTAGGACAGGGTTTTTGGTCAGCTATGCTTCACTAACCCTGACTCTAGCATGTCAGATATGGGTCTCTGATTGCCAAGATGGACATCGTCTTCACTCCCCACAACAACGCTCAAAAAACTGCCTGTATATTAATCCGAAAGCTGTGCTGAAACCAGAAATGGCACTTTCTGATAGTCATCCAATAAAATCTTGAACCACATAATCATTTCTTCTCTGGAGTAAATTCAGCACCAGGCATTTTACTAATATTTCAGTATTACTTTGTAAATGACTGACTTCTCCAGTACAGAGGCAATATTTGCAATATAAAAAACTATCGACTATTGGGTGCGAGCCCTGAAATAACTTTGCACAAGTACGTCATATCTGTATTGTGCGGATAGTTGCAGTGTTATTCTGATGAAATGAAATAGGACCCAGCAGTAAAACAGACAAAGTAGCGAATATTTTCATCATGTACGATCTAGGCCAGCAGAAATGTGGTTTATTAGAAGAATGTTGCGAATTCCCTGGACAGCAAAAATAACTAATGAAGAATGTAGGAGAAGAGCTGGAGAGACAAAAAAAAACCGTGTCAAAAAGATAAGAGAGAGACAATGTACTTTCATAAGACATGCAATGAGAAGAGGGGGCATTGAAAATATTATAACAACAGGAAAAATAGAAGGAAGAAGATCAAGAGGAAGACCAAGAGAAATGATACTGGACAGTCTGACGGGATGGTGTGAGAGGAGATCACCAACTGAGCTGATGGCCTGCATGAAGGATCGGATACACTGGAGAAGCATAATAGCCAACGCCAGTCGGCACGGCACATGATGATGATGATGACGATCTAGGCTTTGCTTGCAGCACGGTAGAAACTGGGTTTTTTTTTTGTCTGTGTGTGTTTGTTTTTCTTTTATTAACTTAGCACCCCAAAGGCACTGATCAACCTATTGAACGGTTTATCGATCACGTGTGCTGATAATACGGAGATTGTGAAAATAGAACTGTGTATGAATTGGGCAACTGTTATTGTTAGGTTGAGACAGAAGGGCGTTTTCGTGGTTTTGTGTTTGCTGTGAGAAGGAATTGTTTTGGCGTCGTTTTTTTTTTTTTTTACTTTATAATTTCTGATTCTGGTTGTCACAGTTTGTGATGTCTGTAAAAGGTAGTGAGTTGAGAGAATTGGCCCTTCTTTCCTTCCTTCCTTCCTTCCTTCCGTCCTTTGTTTCTTTGTTTGTTTCTTTTCTTTCTTTCTTATTTCTATTTGTCTTCTTTTATCTTCTTTATTTTTATTTTCTTTCTTTTTCTGTCTTTCTTTCCTTCTGTTTTTTTTTCATTCGTTTTTTCTTCCTTTCCTTTCCTTTCATTTCTTTTTTTTTTCTTTCTGTCTTTCTTTCTTTCTCTCTCTCTCTCTTTCTTTCTTTCTCTCTCTGTCTCTCTTTTCCCCGTGTTTCGTCCACTTGGTTTGGTGCTCCTACTCAGGTGTGATGATGGGACAATATTTCAGTCCTTTAAGCCTGTACATTTCATGGGTTCGCAAAATTTTTATGAAAATCATGAAAATCCAAAGTTACACAACCATTACCTTTTTTTTTTATATACGGCAAACCTTCTTCTATAAAAAGGGCCGGATGTGATGTATGTTAGTCGCCCTCTGGGCCAGGTTCACGTTTATGGCTAATAAATACGGGTAAAAAAAATGGTAAAAAGTTATAAATCTATGCATAATAGATATTTCACTTACGTAATATCAATTTATTATGACATCATTATGAGTGTGATGACCGACCCCCTGCTGTATTTCACTCATTTATTTGTCCTCCAAAGGGTTCTAAGTTCACATTTTCTTAGGGTCATCTCGTGTCTTTGTTCTCTGTCTATCGCCGAGCCCCCTCCCCCTCCCCCGTTATACGCGCCTTCACTTTCCGAACTTCTCATAAACAATATAAAAGTTTTTAGCTTTGCTGTTTTGTTTTTTTTTTTACACCCTGGTCTTGTTCCGGGGCAGTTGGGGTGGGGGGTGGGGGATGTAGGGGGTTGAGGAGTGTCGTCGTAAATGATTTTAAAAGAATTATCAAGAAGAGTTTCTGTGGAAACTTTCCAGGGCACATGATGTCAAGACCTTGGAGCGGAGTCGGTTGTCGTTCTTGGGAGAAGCTATTAAATATTTCTTTTTTTTTAACACTTATACTTCCTCCATATGTAATAACTATTTGTTTTTTTTTTCTTAAACACTTATACTTCCTCCATATCAATAAACCTTATTTTTCTCACACTTATACTTCTGCCATATGTAATACATATTTGTTTTTAACACTTATACTTCTGCCATATGTAATACATATTTGTTTTTAACACTTATACTTCCACCATATGTAATACATATTTGTTTTTTAACTCTTATAGCTCCTCCACATGGTTAGACATGGATGTGCTAGAGTTTTCGTGAGCAAATGTTAGGCAACGAGGCTTGCCCCACGGTGAAAGCGATAGAACAAACTTTCAACTCTTTCTTGCCTTACGGGACATCACTGGCGATAATTCTTCTGCGTCTTGCGCGTTCCTCTGTGCTTCTGATCATTCCAGGTCCTTTTTTCTCTCTTCCACGCCACGTGATCAGGGCTCTGAGAGATATTTTCTCCTGGGCTTTTTTTATCCTTCTTCTCCCACCCCCACCCCACCCCCTGCGTGATTTTCCAGTCGTAACTTGTCTAACTTTTGTGTTCTCATGACATGTCCAAATAAGTTGACCCTTTTTTCCCCTCTTATGATCTTAAGTGATATCTCTGTTGTTCTGAAACTTCTTTGAGGACCTCTTCATTTATTTTCCTGGCATTTCTCTTTGCCATGGGTAGCCACAAACAAGGACAAGGCAGGTATCTGAAAAAGCAACAGAAACCTGACAAATAGGGGAAAAAAACCCATAAAGAAATGACAATTACAAATTTATGAAAACACACAAGATAGAGAACATGATAATCAATGGAGAACTCAAGAGTTAAGGAAATAAATAGAGGACAAGTAGAAAATACAAAGGGAAGACGTGAGTCCAGATTAAAAATAGAATTTAAGGTCTTCTCATTGAGATAAAATATGATAAGGAAACTCATTCAGCTGTCCGAGACATTGCGGCTGTTTGGGACCATCTGCCTGCCATCAAAGAATGATGACCAGAACCAATATTATCTGTTGTCTTGGAAGGATAAAAGACCGTTTTGGAAGGGTACATAATGGGATAAAGAAAGAGAGGAAGACCAAGGCGAAGATGGCTGCAAGACATCGTTAATAATCTGTGAATGGATGCATCAGCAGCAGGGCATCTTGCTTACAACCGAGAGGCCTACAGGAGTGCTGTTAGGGAGGCAAAGTTCTTCAAGGAACATACAAATGACTGACTGACTTCTGAGACATTGCGGCAAATGGCTGCAAACAAAACTTGGCATGATAAAGAAGTAACCGGAGAAATACAGAGATAGAAGGATGGGAGCAGAGCGTGGACAGAAGTAGTCTCATGGTGTCAAAGGGGATTGTGATTGTATCTCTATCTTCCCTGGCCTGTCGGCACACAAGATGGTCACGTGGTCAGCGTCAAGCCTGGCCGTCTTTCCTTCCCCAGCTCCAAAAAAAGTCGAGTGACTTCCGGCGGGATTCGATTCTCAAACTTCTTGCCATGAAATATTAGTGCACTAACCACTTCATCACTCAGGCGCCCACACAAGTAGAGAAGATGCAGAAGAACAAAAATAATGGAAAGCAAAATTGGAAAATAGTGAAAAACAGTAGCAAAAACTGCGGACATGAAGCAACACACACAAAAAAAAAATTCAGGAATAGTAGAAAAACTAACAAAACGAGACAAGCAAAGAGAAAAATTAGAGGAGACAACAAGCGGTGATAAAATCATCAGCATCGAAAGGTAAAACTGAGAACAAAATAACAACAGCTCGGGAAACGGAACACTGAGGACAGAGTGGCTAGAATTCATAGAACAATGGGTGCTGAGTGGTTAGAATTCATAAGAACAATGGGTGCAGAAAAAGCAATCAACTTTTGACACGAGGCAAAACATGAGCTGATTCAGCATTTGTCCGAAACCCACTATGAAGTTATTTATTATGGCATTCACGTAGCTCAATGCTTGAGCAGTGTTATGGCACCACAGCCAATTAACTGATAAAATTGGGACTCGGTAACTCTTGGAGATAGGGGACGAAATGGCGACCAGGCGCTATTCTGACCACATAGCTCTCTAGAGTTTCAACAGATAAAGAAAAATTGGCCACTGACATCATTCATTCATTCATTCATTTGCAGGTCCCTTGCGGAACTTTGCCTCCCTAACAGCACTCCTGTAGGCCTCTCGGTTCTGAGCAAGACGGCCTGCTGCTGATGCATCTATTTGCAGATCATTAACGATGTCTTGTAGCCATCTTCGCCTTAGTCTTCCTCTCTTTCTTTTTCCCATTATGTACCCTTCTATGACGGTTTTCTCTAAATTATCATGACGCTGACACTGACATCATATCCCGTAGTTCCCTCTACGGCATCGAAGTACCGCGTTTTGTTTCTTTTTCTTTCAATTATCACACTTTATGAAATAATAATCGTAACAGCCATTAACTATAAAACACTTCATAAAACGATCTATTCTCACACTCCCAAACCATACTTTATGAAATAATTTTCCGTTAGACATTCGAGGAAAAAAGAAGACATTCGAAAATAAGAAGATATTCGAGAAATAAGAAGGCATTGGAAAGTTTAAAAAAATAACAAGTAAATACCAAACGAACGGTCATTTTTCACGATTCACCAAGCTTAACTGATAATACTGTTTATATAAAGATGGCGGAGAGTTTTTGTTTATTTATTTTTTTCCCCCTCCCGAGATATCAGGGAATTTCCCCCCAGAGATTATATTTCACTTCCTGTCCCATCTGCCCACGTACCAGAAGACTTGGGGCGGTCACATGTAAAGGACGATCGATTCCTGTGTTTATAGATTAAGAACAAATGAAGATAATTAAACCATTAGTCTTCCGTGCAACACCCGCAATACACGAACATTTTTTTTTATCAAACATCACGACCGCCATATTTCGTCAAGAAATTATGCAATGCCTATTTTTAGCACTTATGACAGTTTTAAATGACAGATTTCTAACTACTGAATATAATCATTTGACCGCAGTTATTTTATTGTAATGTTCTTTTAAGTGGATCTTAGTAGATTCAGATTTGAAGAAATATATTAACACAAAGAAAGGTTTTATTATTACGTGTTTAAAGGTTAATGATGATACTTACATCCTGATGATAATATAAGCACTGAACTTATTTACTTTCTGTTTTTTTCTTATCCTGTTGTATCTTGCTGCTGTCATGGAAAACTGCCGTTTGTCAGGATTTGTCTCTGTTCAATGTAGGGTGTGTTGCCTAGCGCGCCGTCATGCATGATCATTCACGGATGTCTGTTACCTCGTGTATTCACCGTGATTCTGAGGGCCGTATCCTCTGCTTATGATGAGGGCCATTGAGAAACATGTCGGGCCCCCATCCCCGGGTCATTTACTATGGGACCTTTACAACGTTTGTCTTAATTTTTCTTCTTTTAAGAAAAGAAGGTGAAAAACAGGGGTGTTGAAGGGGGGAGGGGGAAGAACCCCTCAACAGATTGAGCCCAGGAATACAACCCTATCTTCCCCTGTCCCTTTCAGTCTGTGTATGATTTGATTACTCTTCTTTTCTTTCGTGTATGTTCCTCTTCTTCTGTGAGTAGTATCATCAACTTCCATTCAAGAATTAGCTTGCCTCTTTATCTTCCTCTAAAAGCAAACGAGAAGAACCACTTCAGTTCTACTCTGTCCTTTTCTGTTTTTTTTTTCATATATCTAGATTATGATGTTTTTCATTAAGAACAGTAATATAAACTTCCATTCTAATTCTTAAATTCATAATTCATTTGGCAATTAAGTGCTTAATTATTAATAGTTAAAGAAAGCTGCTTATGTAGATAAACGATCAGTACTTGGGTCAGTGGTTCGAGACAAGGTTATTGTTCGCACGTCGTTTTATCTTTCTGTTGCTTCTAAAGTGCTTTGTTTACAGCAGGGATTTTCAAACGGTGTGTCTCGGCACAGTGGTATGCCGCCAAGTTTTTAGGATTAAAAAAAGTGTTTGACGAAATTAAAGCACATTTTGTGTCTATTTATCCCCCTGGGAACACTTATGTTAGCACAGTCTTTGCGAGACAGGGAACATAGATCTATTTGCTTTAAAATTCTGACCTACTTCTGTAGCCCAGAAACTTATACCAATCAACACCAATTGTTATTTTTGTAAAATGTAATGCCAGGTCGGTGGACGGATTGGGACATGGAGATCGCTGGCGAGGATGAGGAAAATCTGGTGTGAAACCGTTGAATCCAGGACGTGACAAGGCTATGGGTCTTTACAACAATGGCTATCAGAATGACGTAAACAAAACAGAGCCAGCAGACTACAGGTGGCGGGGAATGGATATCGTTGAGGCACTCATAGGATTCCTCATCCAAAAGTCGGAGTGTCTCTGTAGAACTGTCTCGAAGCCGTCTGGTCATCCAGCATTGCATGTGACGTGGAAAAAGGGCTTAGATACAGCCACCAAAGGCTGGAAAAACAAAGTTTTGGCCAGGCCAGCCTACACCACTGTCTTCATGGCAATCCGAGCAAGACCACAGTCGGCCCTAGCAAGGAAGGTTGCTAAGTCAGAGGTACCAGGCCAAAAGGCGCATCGCAAAAATCAGAGTACCACGCATCAACGTCACTGGGCGTACGAAGAAGAAGAAGAAGAAGAAGAAGAAGAAGTGTCTATTTATATGATGAATACCCGCCAGGTGGAGAATCCACAGTAATTTAGTTGTTATTCCCAGTCCAGAGCGAAATGAAAAGCCCCTGGAACTGCACCTCCAAGCAGGCTTTGAAACGTCACTTTGAAAAGGATATATCTCTTTCTTCCTCTATCTCTCTGTATTTTTGTGTGCCGCTGTCTGAAACAGTTTGGGAACCACTGTTTCACGGTTATTCGAGGGCTAACCATACATTATTGCGCTCCATCAATTTACTTGTAATTTTTTTTATATCAGCTTCACTTGTTTCTTACAGTATATTATTACACCTTTCTTTCCAGTGGTTCTCAGCCAGTGGGGGATTTTAAGGTTTCATAAGAGTGGAACTGGTACCACAGAGTGACAAACTCAAACTGTTAGTACATCGATCTCTCTACAGTACTGAAAGACAGAATTAACGAGTGACGTTTACTTTCAAACGATAAAGAATCGGGCACACAGGCCCTTCGGACATTCTGCTATTCGTCTTCCAGCAATTTGCGCCCGTTAGTCTGTTTTCCTAATGGCCCCTCCCACCGGTAAGAATTAAAATTCCTTCGGAGGGGGGAGAATTCCCGACTATTTTAGAACCCTTGCACTAAAACTTTAGTTGTTAAGTACATCTATTTGTCATTAATCCACGAATTAATCGAATTTTCAATTAAGAAATCGAACCTATAATGACGTAGTCGATAATTATCCAAGTCAGCGACCCCCTTTGCATGTTTTTCACACAGGAGAATGTCCCTCAGATATGAGCGATGCAATTATTAATAATCGACTACTTCAGTTCAAAGTTGCTGCTTTCTGTACTCACACTTGGGTTGAGAGCAAACGATTTTGCTCAGAGATCCTTTGTACAATCTTAAGCAGCGGTGTTTCAACATCTGAACAATCATTTCTGTTTGTAGACGGCGCGTAGTTTGCCACAGCGAGTTCGTTTGTTCGATAAAACTTTAGAAGGAAAATCTCACGCCGTTTTATAAAACCTTTTCGTCGTCAAATAAATTGTTGTTCTAGATAAGCTTATATTGTTCTAGATAAGCTTATATTTTTGCAAAACAATCCTTTTGAACAGTTTACATGCTGTTTCGTAAATAACTCAAGAGAGATTGATAATTTTAGTCCTATCTATCTATCTATCTATCTATCTATCTATCTATCTATCTATCTATCTATCTATCTATCTATCTATCTATCTATCTATCTATCTATCTGTCTGTCTGTCTATCTGCCTGCCTGTCTCTCTGCCTGTCTGACTATCTATCTACACTACCTCTTCGGGCTGAATGTCTCTGTCTGCCTGCCTGTCTGTCTGTCTGCCTGTCTGTCTGTCTATCTGTCTGCCTGCCTGCCTGTCTGTCTGTCTGCCTGCCTGTCTGACTATCTATCTACACTACCACTTCGGGATGAATGTCTCTGTATCTGCCTGCCTGTCTATCTGTCTGACTATCTGTCTGTCTGTCTGCCTGTCTATCTGTCTGTCTGC
Source organism: Achatina immaculata (assembly GCA_009760885.1). Taxonomy (NCBI): domain Eukaryota; kingdom Metazoa; phylum Mollusca; class Gastropoda; order Stylommatophora; family Achatinidae; genus Lissachatina; species Lissachatina immaculata. The sequence goes on from CM019714.1 coordinate 26,316,965, forward strand.
CTGTCTGCCTATCTTTCTGTCTGTCTGCCTGCCTGTCTCTCTGCCTGCCTGTCTCTCTGCCTGTCTGACTATCTGTCTACACTACCTCTTAGGTCTGAATGTCTCTGTGTCTGTCTGTCTACCTGTTTGTATCTCTATGTATGCGTATATTTTCACTATATTTCAAATTTGAACATACACTGTATGACTGCATTTTCTGAATTACATAGTCTATCTGTAAAGATAAATAGAACCAGAAATCTGGCATATAAGTACACTTTAATGTATCAATGTGCAGTAAATCTGACCCTCCACTGACTAGATTACGGTCGAAATATTGATCAGACGAAACAGTTTCTGAAAACGGGTAGCCAACATTTTCAAAGATAGACCGTGGAGTAAATTAATATGATTTTTTTCAAAATCTGTAGCACATTCTGTGAATGTCACCTTCTCTCTCGACATTCATTGGATGATTTCATATAAGGAATGAGTCACACAAAATAAAGATGATAGCGGCTGACATTCGCTGTTTTGCATGAATCAAGGCAGAGTACTATGTGCTGAATTCACTTTATTGATTGACAAGTTTTGCTTGTCTTTTCTAATTTAGTACTTTCACACTTAATCTAAGAGTTGGTCGTTGATGTCAAATTTATTTCAAATTCTGTTAAAATATTTTTTTTAAATTAAATGTGACTCCTTTTCTTATCTTATATCTTATATCCTTCCCGTGCCGTTAAACGTCACATAGGGCTCGCAAAGTAGTTCGCCAATTTTTCCTGTCTTCGGCGAGTCTTTCAACCTCATCAAGGGATTTTATGCCTGCTAATCTGGCCTCTCTTAACAATGTCCTCTTCAGAGTTTCACGCGGTCTGCCTCTTTTTCTTTGGCTTGTTGTGTTCCACCTGATAGCTTCATTTTGGGATTCTCTGATCATTTCTTCTCATCAAGTGACCAACATGTGTCCATCTCCTTCTCCTGATCACCCATGAGACAGGTTGTTGTTCTGTCATCTGTCTTATCTCTGCATTGTTCCTGAATTCGTTCCACTTGATGCCAAGTATTTTCCTTAGGCATTTGTTTTCAAAAGAGTCTAATCTATTCTATATTTCTTTAGTTGTTTTACAGCTTTCGCATGCAGAAATGAGAGTGGATATTACATTTGAATTTAATAGAATTGAATAGACTCCTTTTGTTTGCGTAAAACTGGAGTCAGGCAAGCTTGATGAAACCCGAAGTTACTTTGGCAAAAGGCTGGTAGCAAGAGACTTCCACTTTTGTCTGTCCTTCGCTATCTTCATGGCTGTCTCTGGTGTCAGTCCTTCCTTGTTCTCCCTGCACTACGTTTGAACGTCTTTTTGGATCGTCCCTTGCTTCTCCTACTCTGTAGAGCCCACACCAAAGTCGTTCGTGGTAAAGATTCGTCATTCTCATATTGTGGCCAATCCATTGCCATCTTCTCCTTCTCTGCCATTTTGACGGTGGTATCACGTCGGTCCTTCTTAACAGGAGGTCATTACTCATGGTATTGGCCAGAACACTCCTTTCATCTTACGTGATGCATGATCTGGAAGGTGTCAAGTGTTGTAGGTGCCATTTTCCACCATCCGCATCCATCTACTCGTAGTAAGACACTTAAAACATTGTTTTTTAATAATCTGCATTTGGTTTTCGGAGTTGTCTTTCTTGGATCTCCAGATATGTTTGAGTGCAGCCCGAGTTAGCCCCCGTGTTTTATTCTCCTGACTTGGTCTCCTTTACTTCTGTCTCCATCTGCTGTTACTGAACTACCAAGGTATGTAAATTCCTTGGCGCCTTCAAAAGTTTCACAGTTCAAGGTATGTAAATTCCTTGGCGCCTTCAAAAGTTTCACTGTGATTGGTCTAACGACTTCAGTGTTTTGTTTGAATTGAAAATCCATTGTTTGGTGTTTTTTTTTTTTACTCGTAGTCCACAGTACTGTTAGCTTTTGTGGTCAGTCTGTCTTTTCTTGCATATTCTTTTGTCTGTTTGAGGGTAATGTTATGTCGAAGTCCAGGTCTTCTGAGGTAATGAATATCCCTTGCCCATTGTTCGCTTTCAGCTTCCCGACTCGACCAGCCGAACTTCAAAGGAAAGACAAGTTCCATCAGTCTGAAAATCAGTAGGGGATGCCAGAAGTTGACTAGGCTAAAGAACATCTCCTTAGGAATTTCTTTCTTTCGGGGCTAACTCCCGCGGCCTTTGATTCTCCCGAACCACACACCTGGAAGTGGTTTTGGCAGTATCCTGTGGCATTTCTTACAGGCATCCGGTGGGAGACGAACCAGACCAGACTAAGAACTTTCTTTATGAGTTCTGGTCTACAACTATATTTTAGTCGTTGTTTATCTAACAACAGCTTTATTATTGTTCACTACGGCCTGGCTGGCTAAGTGGTTAGCCACTCGGTTCTACTAATCAGGTGGCGCTGGGTTCATGTCCCAGCAGTGGGGATTATTTCTGGTACCACCACATCAACAACGCCCCCGGGGTCCACCAAGCCTTTAAAAATGGGTACCAGAGAAAATCTGGGAAGGTACATGCGGCCAGGCGGTGGTACTGACCACATCAGACTTTCGTGTGCCGAAGGTCAAGGAAATACGGGCCCAACAATATTGCCTCAGTGGCATGGAAACGTGAAAGAAGAGGAAATAATTTGTTTTCTACTTCCATTCTTGTCCGTTGTTCTTTGAGTAACGAGGGGGAAAAAATGTTTACGACCGGAAACGTTGGATTAAGTAAGCCATTATTTGTTCATTAAGAGCACAGTAAGGTACTTTCGTGGCGGGTAATGAGGTTGAGAGAAAGTGCTACATTACATAAGAAATTTGAACTTAAAATTACACGTAGAAGCAATAATGTATGAACTAGGAAGAAAGTAGGAACAGCTTTATTATTAAGCGATATATATATATATATATATATATATATATATATATATATACATATATATATATATTCCCCCCTCTCTCTCTTTCTCTCTCTCCGTCCAGAACAGCAGAATGAAACAGAATGAGAGTTGAAAGATGTAAGCCAGAATAATGGAGATATATATATATATATTATCGTTAAATAATAAAGCAGTTCCTACTTTCTTCCTAGTTTATACATTTTGGTATCACAGCTTTACTGCAGTGCTTTGCGTATAGGTGTATGATATACACTAATTATTTGTGCATTACGTAGAAGCAATGTACGTAAGTGTCCACTGTAGATGTACTACAGACTAATGTAGTTTGATGGTGTTGGAGTAAGTTTTTCTTTTACTTTTTTTTCTCTTCTGAAAAGAAAAGCTGGAGATAATTTAAGGTGGGAGAGAGATATACAATTAGACGAAGAGAGAGGTAGCGGATGAATGAATGAATGTACAAGTTACTCTGTTATGCCTTGGAAACACATAGAGGATATAATTGTAGAGCCCATATTTTGCTTGATCTGTAGCAAGTACAAGAGGACGATTTGATCAGGCCTGGCCCTCTGTTCTTCACCGGTTCAAGGCCGAGCCAAGTGCCAGTTTCTACAACTGGGTGGCGTGGGCACCACCTGCCGGGTTCGAACCGCCAAACCTTCGCCATAAGAGATTAGTGCTCTAATCACTTCGCCATCCAATAGTTGACAGACAATTACAGAGACACTGGGAACAGGATAGAAAGACAGAACCAACGAGTGAAGTTTATTTTTAAAGAGTGAAGAATAGGGCACGCAGGTCAATTATTCTGGCTTACATCTTTCAACTTTCATCCTGTTTCATTCTGTTGTTTTGGACGGAGAGAGAGAGAGAGAGAGAGAGAAGAAGAAGAAGAGAAAGAGAGAAAAGAGACAGAAGAAGAAAACAGAGAGAAAGAGATATCCAAAGAGAGAGAAATAGAAAAAAATGAAAGAAAGAAAAATCGAAAGTATACAGACTGACAGGAAAGGAGACACATTATCTATAACATAAATATGTTACAATGTTATTTCTCATCTTACATGTTGCCATCTTGCTCACAACCGAGAGGCCTACAGGAGTGCTGTTTGGGAGGCAAAGTTCCGCAAGGGACATGCAAATGAATGAATGAATGAACATGTTGCACCTAGTGTTGTAATGTTTTTCCAAACATACATAAGAACATGTTACAATCTTTCTGAATCTTTTTGAGAGACTTCCCTTTTCTACTAACACATTCACTCGTGTGTGGTTATACAAAATGGTTAAACTTTCTTTTAAATTTTTATCTTAGATACATGTTTGAACTCAACTTGGAGTGAATCCTTCTGATCTCTGTACCATAATTTCACCTTTTCACTATTTTATGCACATAAAGACAGCGCATCTGACACCCAACCCCCCGCAGACTCTGCAAGGGGTTGCCCCTCTGTCTGCCCAACGGGCCACGTAGCTCACTAGAGTCATGTTTAAGACAGGGGCATATGTCTTTACCCGCACACAGTTTCAGTAGATATATCTATCGATATAGAACACCGAAGAAAAAGAGAACGACCATGTGAAACTCTAAAGAGGACATTGTTAAGAGAGGCCAATTTTCTCTCTCTCTCTCTCTCTCTCTCTCTCTCTCTGAACCTTAATTGCCCAACGCACATGGGGGAATAGCTTCCGCAAGAGTTTTCCACAAATGCCTGTCCTTTGCCTTTTTTTCTGCTCTTGCCTAGGTGAACCCTGTATTGCTCAACATCCTTTCTGTTGTTCTTCTCCATGTTTCTTTTGGTCTACCCTTACTTCTGTTCCTCTGTGGTGTCCATCTTAGTGCTGTTTTTGGTAGTGAGTTGTCAGTCATTCGGAGCACATGTCCCATTTAGAGGCCAGTTTAGTAGGCATAAAACCCCTTGATGAGTTTGAAAAGCTCGCCGAAAATAGGAAAACTTGGGGAACTACTGTGCGTCGCCCATGTGACGTTTAACGGCGCGGGAAGGATGTAAGATTGTAAGATAGAACACCTCCAACAAAAAAACAATTTTTGTAGAGGTGGTTATCGCGCTTGATTTTAGCACGCTGTGTTAGAGCAAACGCGGAATCACACGGCGTGAGGGGGCGGGGGGGGGGAGTAAATGTAGTGGTTTTTTTGCCAGCATGGGGGCCTCCCACCGTCAAATAAGTGCTACGATATAGCAGGGTGTCGTGAGGCCTTTGTATGACATTGGAAATACGACACAACCACCCAGCCAACAGAGGCCCTCCTATTTCTATCATGGGCTGTTTCTTCCTTCCGTCTCCAGATGTAAGTCCGTCTTTTTTTTATTTCTGCTTTAAGACTCGTTCACCAGGTGTTTCTAGGTCTTCCTTGTTTCCTCTTACCCTGGGGATTCCAAGTGAGAGCCTGCCAGGTTAGGTTAGCGATAGGCTTTCAAAGCGTGTGTCCTATCCATCTCCAGCGTCTTTTCACTATCATTTCTTTCACTGTGGGTTGGTTCGTTTTCTGCCATAGCCCTTCATTGCTGATGTTGCCTGGCCAACTAATCTGAAGGATCTTCCTTAAGCAGGTGTTAACAGAGGTCTGTAGTCTCTTGGTGCTTTTGGCTGATGCTGTCCGTGTTTCTTATATTTACAACAGAACCAGTTTGACATTTGACTGAGCAGTCTGAGTTATGTTGTTAGATACGTATCCCTTATCCTTTTCCAAACGTTTCTCAGCTTCAGAAATTCTATTCTAGTCTTCCCAGTTCCTACTGTTTCTGTATCTTCCTCTGTGTCCATGATGCTGCCAAGATATGTCAATGTGTCTACTTCGTCTAATTTCTTACCATCTAATCATCATCATCAGGTGCCGTGCCGACTGGCGTTGGCTATTATGCTTCTCCAGAGTATCCGATCCTTCATGCAGGCCATCAGCTCAGTTGGTGATCTCCTCTCACATCATCCCGTCAGACTGTCCAGTATCATTTCTCTTGGTCTTCCTCTTGATCTTCTTCCTTCTATTTTTCCTGTTGTTATAATATTTTCAATGCCCCCTCTTCTCATTGCATGTCCTATGAAAGTACATTGTCTCTCTCTTATCTTTTTGACAAGGTTTTTTGTCTCTCCAGCTCTTCTCATACATTCTTCATTAGTTACTTTTGCTGTCCAGGAGATTCGCAACATTCTTCTAATAAACCACATTTCTGCTACTTCCTAGATGAGTGAATTTGAGTTTGTTGTGTTTTTGTGTTTATTCTGAGATTTAAAAAAATTTTTTTATTCATTTATTTTTAGTGAATACAGAATACAGCTGTAATAATTTTACGATACAGCAGGAACAAGAAAAATGTACAAAACCAACGCCCAGACATTATGTACTCATAAAATGTTGATATAGCTTCCGTGTTCTTCTTATGGTGTGCAGAATGTGCAGCGTTTGTTGAACATAAAAGTGCTAATGGATCATGAAATCAATAACAAAGGCATTAAACAGTCATTTGGGACCTGGTTCCTAAGTACATAAGGTCATAACTCATTCGCCTGAAAGTCAACGCATGGCTTTATTTCGCTTCATAAAGCGTGGCTTTTGCCATATACATCATCTCTGTATATTCCGAAAGATAATAATATAACAGAATTTATCCAATTAATCAGTCAAAGATGACTCCATTAATCTCATCTTTTGTAAATGTCTAGATTAAAACAAAAAAAAATATGTCAGAAGATCTGATATATTCATGCAAATATATCCAAGACCGTTATAACCAAATTTTATTGATATAAGAAATCGATGCAGCTGTTTTCGATGCAACAATCGATACGCCCAACTTGTTTGCCAATCGTGAAGATGTCTATCTTGAACACGGTCTGTTCTAACTTTGAATCTGATTTCTTATTTGACCGACTGGCTTTCTGTATAAACAGCCCCCTCTGACTTAGATAAGTCTCTACTCGGGTGACAAATTACGGTAAATATTATTTTGTGTACAGAAGGAGAACAAGACGAGGGTCTTTCTGCGGGTATTTAATGGGGAGGGTTGTAAATATTCTGAAGGCAGGCGGTTAGATATGAGAAGGTGTTGGTTTATAATCCGAAATATTTGCTGGCCAAAGATAATCTCGAGGAATCTCGTCTTGTCTGGAGATAGAACGTCAGAAGAAGTCTCGTGTAAGCACATTTCTCAACCTCGTTCTGATTGAAATGTTTTTCTTTCTTTTTTTTTTCTTTGAAACTCTATTTCTGTCTCTGTATTTGTACAATCACTTCACTGTTTCTTTCCATTTTGCTAGTTTATCTCTTCCTTCCTTCCTTCCTTCCTCCTTTCTTTCTTCCTTCCTTCTTCCTTCCTTTATTTGTTTCTTTTCTTTCCTCGTATTTCCCCTATATTTTCTCTGTCTTGAAGCTTTCACCCTAACGCAGTGCCATTCAACAGCTGCACCAGCTGCTACTGAAGGCAAAGCACCAACATCCAGGCCAAATTTTCCCGGTACTTACTTGCCTAATTTCTCACTTTGGCCCACTCATTTTTTGGGTCTTTTCTTATTAATTCTCTTCCCGGTGAAGTCCCCAGAGTGAAATTTTATCTTGGCAACATTAACTATTTTTATCCAAATAGACTTGGGGTTTTCGGAAATTGCCGGGAATTCAATTTCCCTCCCGAGCAGTATTTCACGTGCCACACCGTTTGCTGCCCTCCGCAGCGGGAAAGAAAAGAAATAGTTCCTTCACTTACTGAGTATGGGATTCTGGAGTTATTGAACCTGAATTTGCGTATGAATACAACATATTATGTGGCTGGTGTATGTTAAGTGAGCACATAGAAAAGGTTTAAGAGCATCAGAGCCCAAGGTTGAGAGCAAGTAAATGGGGGTTTAGGCTACATGAGGTTTAGGTTTGCTGGTATAGGCGCAGTGTTATGCTGGTGGTTTGAAATTTTTTTTTAAAACCTCCTTTTATCTCGTGTTGCCGCTTGTTCAGGGTGTGCCTCGCCTTGCATGCAACGGTGCTTTCAAATAGGTTTCCTAACATTTAGAGGGATATTTTTAGAGACGGAGTGACTGCCTGGTGTACTAAGTGGAGTGTCTGAGGACTGCCTTTGATTGAAAGTCAGTTATTTTCTTTAACGCTATTTCCATCATGAACCACATGAAGTTATTTAACGTATATTTTTTACCATGAGTCAGGCATTTATCATTGAAATAATTCACGTTCATATCCTAGAAATCATTTAACTCTTTTTTTCTAGCATAAGCCACGTGGGTGTCCTTGAATTTATTTAACTCTTTTTCTAGCATAAACCACGTGGCTGTACTTGAATTCATTTAACTCTTTTTCTACCGTAAACCACGAGGCTATCGCTGAAGTAATCTACTCTCTTTTCAACGATAAACCCCCTAGATATTTTGTCTTTAAAACTATATATAAAACTATTTTTTCAGCATGTCAAGTCTAAAATGTTTTGTCTATGATTTTTATCATTTTACCATATAATACCAACTACTTATATATTGTTATATTCCACTTTATTTTCTAAACGAAAGCTTCAACTACAAAATACAAATATATGTAAATGAGACCATTACCTAAGAAACCACAAGGGATGCATTTATTATAAAGTTGTCGTGTGGAGTTAAGATTTGCGTCTAATGATCATCATCATCATCATCATCAGGTGCCGTGCCGACTGGCGTTGGCTATTATGCTTCTCCAGAGTACCCGATCCTTCATGCAGGCCATCAGTTCAGTTGGTGATCTCCTCTCACACCATCCCGTCAGACTGTCCAGTATCATTTCTCTTGGTCTTCCTCTTGATCTTCTTCCTTCTATTTTTCCTGTTGTTATAATATTTTCAATGCCCCCTCTTCTCATTGCATGTCCTATGAAAGTACATTGTCTCTCTCTTATCTTTCTGACAAGTTTTTTTTGTCTCTCCAGCTCTTCTTATACATTCTTCATTAGTTATTTTTGCTGTCCAGGGGATTCGCAACATTCTTCTAATAAACCACATTTCTGCTGCTTCCAATGATTTTTCTTTCAGACTTGCCTATTGTTCATGATTCACTTCCATATAACAAGATAGGTTCAATATAGCATTTTAGGACTCGTTTTCTAACATTCATTGATAAAGATGTGTTAGCTAATATGTTTCTCATTCTCTAAATTGCAGTCTTTGCTTGACCTATTCTGTTCCTAATTTCTGTTCTGCATTTCCCATCTGAGGTTATTACTGCTCCAAGGTATTTGAATGCTATAATGCTATATAATGCTATAAGAGTTAAATCTATGCTGTGTAATTAGATATTATGAACTCTGAAAGATATATGCTCACATGTGTGTTCCACATCTTTTATCTTTCAGATCACATTTGTGAAATCAAACAAGCAGCAGGGAAATATCCGAAGACCTTCTTGTAAAAATGAGCAGAAACTTCATCAGCTTGACACTCTGCCTGGTGCTGTTTGTTATTTGTATGTGTGATGCCATTCTGTCAGACACACACTCATTAAGCAGGTGAGCTACTGATTTGCTATACTGTGTTCTCCTGTAAACGATAAAATGGTAAATTGTTATCATCATTTCACCATGTTCTCCACTAAACGATAAAATGGTAAATGGTTATTTCACCATGAACAGGTCTATAAACGCTCCGATTTTCGTTGGAAAGAGGAACACTGCCCAAACTCCGTAGCACATTTAAGAACCTTGACGAATGGAAGCGGCAGATAGCAAGAGTAAAACCCACGACATTTAGTTGGGGAATCCAAATTAACATTGATTTGGTCACTCCTCCTCAATCTTTAAGTTGCTCTTATTTCCAAAGAATTGAGACAATGTTATTATTTTCCTCTGGTTTCCGATGAAGGAATAATAATGATTGTTATTATTTGCCGTGACTTATAGCCCTGTTGTTCATGCTTCTCCGTCTTGCATGGTCCTTGGTGTTTCCGATTAATTCAAACGTTGTTCTCCTTCCACGGCTCTTAATCAGTCCACTGAGATATATTTCTCTTGGCCTGTCTCTTTTTTTTTTTTTTGTTTCCCTTGAATTTTCCAGTCATTTACAAAGTTCTCAAACTTCCTTCTCATGACATGTCTAAGAAATTTGTATTCTTTTTGTTTCTTATCATGTTCACTAGTTTCCATTGTTTTGAAACTTATTTGAGAACATCTCAGTTTATTTATTTTTTTGTCTGTCCAAGTTATTTGTTGCATCTTTCACCACAAACCATATCTCCGTTTCTTCTAGTTTCTTTGTCATGTTTTTGTTGACTGTCTAAGTTTCACAACTGTGTAGCAATATTGGCTCTGTATAGCACTGTAATACTTTTTACTCCCCTTTTTTGGGACACCTTGATATTTGTTAGTATCCTCTTCAATTCATAAAAAGCTGCCTTTGTCTTACCTATTTGTGATTTTATTTAACTTGTACACTTGTCATCAGCGTTATTGTTGCCCCAAGGTAACTGAGTTTATTTGCTCGCGTCATTGTCTTCAAATACTAATGAGCACTGTTACTGAAAGGACCCATAAAAGAGACATAGAACTAAACAGCAACGAGACAGAAACAAATATTAGTAATATGGAAGTTATAATGATGTTGGATAATTTTTGTTGACTGACATGGATTTACAGGCAAAAAATAGAAGGAAGAAGATCAAGAGGAAGACCAAGAGAAATGATACTGGACAGTCTGACGGGATGATGTGAGAGGAGATCACCAACTGAGCTGATGACCTGCATGAAGGATCGTGTACTCTGGAGAAGCATAATAGCCAACGCCAGTCGGCACGGCACCTGATGATGATGATGACATGGATTTCCTTGCACACTCGCCACGTGGACAAGGAGAAACTTGTCCTGTCCTCGGAAGATCACTACCCAATCTTTCAAACAAATCCTATCACAAAATGGGACTTCCTAAATTCTTATCTCGTTTACGAAGCTTTTATAACACAGCCTGCCTGCAGGAAGTACTGCGAGGAAATCTCGTGTTTGAAGCCTGTATAACAGAGCCTGCCTGCAGGAAATACTGCGAGGAAATCTCGTGTATGAAGCTTGTATAACAGAGCCTGCCTGCAGGAAATACTGCGAGGAAATCTCGTGTATGAAGCTTGTATAACAGAGCCTGCCTGCAGGAAGTACTGCGAGGAAATCTCGTGTATGAAGCTTGTATAACACAGCCTGCCTGCAGGAAATACTGCGAGGAAATCTCGTGTATGAAGCTTGTATAACAGAGCCTGCCTGCAGGAAATACTGCGAGGAAATCTCGTGTATGAAGCTTGTATAACAGAGCCTGCCTGCAGGAAATACTGCGAGGAAATCTCGTGTATGAAGCTTGTATAACAGAGCCTGCCTGCAGGAAATACTGTGAGGAAATCTCGTGTATAAAGCTTGTATAAGAGAGCCTGCCTGCAGGAAATACTGCGAGGAAATCTCGTGTTTGAAGCCTTATAACAGAGCCTGCCTGCAGAAAATACTGCGAGGAAATCTCGTGTATAAAGCTTGTATAACAGAGCCTGCCTGCAGGAAGTACTGCGAGGAAGAAGATATACTGTAGGGCCAATTAGCCAGAGGGTCGCTGAGGTTGCGTCTTCTCAAGTGTTTCATTTGTTTATCGTTTGACTTTTCATACTTTACCATAACCTACTCTGGGTGTTATTATACGGGTCCAAACGAAGGTTAAAGAAAGAGGACAGAAAGGGCAGGAATGACGAGAAAAACCAGCGAGAAGAGCATAAAAAATAGCCAACGAAACAAACAAATATTTCGGCAGAACGCTTTTATCAGAGGAAGGAAGAAACCCGATGCATAAATAACAAAATGGACAGTCGGGAAAGACCGAGGGACAGTCGGGAAAGATCAGAATCCTCACTGGGAAAGCGTCCCTGAACTGAGCTGTCCGGGCCAGCAACCCTGTCAGCCGTCATACTTTTCTACATACATAAAACGAATACAGTTATCTTTCACATTCCGGTTATATGAAAGTAGGCCAGCGAATGAATACATTTTGAATAGTTCTGTTGCTTTATCGTTAGATCTTTCATTTCTATTTACATCTGGTGATGGAGTTAAATGTACAAGTAGTAAAAAATAAAGTAAAGGTAATCATGTCATGCCTTAGAGGCACATAAGGATATGGTGTTAGTGCCCATATTTTTCTTGACCTGTCAGCACATTAGAGGGTGATATGGTCAGTATCACGCCTGGCCGCCTTTCCTTCCCCAACTCCAGAAGAAGTCGGTTACGCATTTCAACAGCTGGGTGACTGGGGCGTGCCTTCGCCGGATTCGAACCTCCGACCTTCGCCATGAGAGACCACTGCACTAACCACTTCACTATTCAGACACCCAAATGTACAAGTGGCAGCCTGTTATCATCCGTTGAGACAGTTCTCTGCCACACGCTCTGAAATGGAATTTTGATTTGACTAACATTCATCACGACCAGTCGAATTGTTTCATATATTGGACGTAGTTTTGTTCCATTTATTTCTTCATGCATTGGCTGTAAAATTGCTCAATTTCTTTCCATTACATTGATTTACAAAGGCGTTCTTGTAAAACAGAAATAGCGACAGTAATAATGATGAAGATGATGAATGAATGAATGAATGAATGAATAATCTTTATTTTTGATGATTATATGAGTATGTTTGTAAAGAAGATTAAACAGAGAAAACTTTAGTATTTCGGACATACGAAACGTTATGAGAGGTTGGAGAAGACAGTCTTGGAAGGGCACATAATGGGAAAAAGAAAGAAAGGAAGACCAAGGCCAAGGCCAAGACATTATTGATGATTTGCAAGCGGATGCATCAGCAGCAGGGAGTCTTGCTTACAACTGAGAGAGCTTCAGTAGAGCTGTTAGGGAGGCAAAGTTCCGCAGAGAACATGCCAATGAATGGATGAATGAATCTAATCATAGGCGACAAGTCTTTGACATTTCATTGTCATCAATTTAAGTGTAGCCAGTATCATTAACATCAGAGCTATACACCGCCAGCTTCTTCATTAAAACAACTTTCATCATTATTATCATCGTCGTCATTGTAATTTAATATTAACTTGAAAGAAAAAAAACTGTATTTGCCCAGACAAAAACGAGGATTCCGTGGTGACGCAGCAAGCAGAGTGGCACATGGGTTCGGAAAGAGAGGGTACTTCAACCCTTCCGCAGACCGCCTTTTACGTACCTCTGTGGCCCAGGTAGAAGATTTGCCGAGTATTCCAGAAGACTTTAATGATGGGTAAGTTTCTAACTGACTAATCCACGAAAGCGAGTCAAAAAGTAAACGTAAATAATGGAACGTAACCACTGAAAAACGTATAAGGAGATTTGAGAGACTCATAGTCTTTTCATGTTTTTCAATGGTTATGTCCCTTGATTATTAGCGGTTACTTTGTGACTCGTCCACACATGGCTGGGAAATCTTTATCACACTTAATGATTCTACAATGCCAGAGCTGTCGTTCAGACCTTATTTCTCCTCGCTTTCTAGTGTCTGGGCTCAGTTCGGTTGCTGTCCTTTTCAACAAATGTTCATGATGAGTAAATTCAGAATTATCATCTTCCTTCTTCTTCTTCTTTTTCTTCTTCTTCTATCGCTTCTACCACCAGTATCGCCCTGTGATCCTAATGAATTTACTCTTGTGGTTCTCGCGATAGTCTCATTTAGGATGGAGGCTCAGAGCACCGCGGGGCTTGGGCCTATATTCTCCGTGGGTCACAGAAGCAGATTTGCGTGACACTGTGGCTTTCATTGCACCAGTTTAGTCTAGAGTTGGACTTTCTCACCGGATAACCTCGACGTGGTTTGTATATGAATATATCCCCGCCGGGTGAGAGGATACCGCTAATGACCTCCCTTTCCTTTTTCTGTCTGGAGTTTTTCAATGATTGTCATATTATATTACTTCTGTGTTCTCAATTTATGTTCATATAGCTTTTTCCCATTTATATTTTTTTAATTTTTTCTTTTCAACAAATCTTCCAGAGAAGTTATTCATTTCTTTTTTCTAAACATATCATCCTGTGCAGCCTCGTTAGTTAAGCTGGGAAGTAATGGTTCTTCATCCAGTGCTGTCCCTTGATTTCTCACTGCAGCCGGCCATTGTGAACTTTGCCTATCTCTTCATTTTTTTCCAGTCTATCCATGTCGTTGTCGTCCTCTTGCCGCCTTTTTCCTCTAATTTTTTTCTCTAGTATAGTTTCCATTATTGTACTATGCCTCTTGATTTGTCCCGAAGTATTTTAAGTGGTTGTTATATTTTTTTTTCCTTTAATTCTCTTTTCAATTTCAGTTGATCTAGTATTTCTTTGTTTTCTTTCATGTCCATAGCAGATTCCATGTTTTTCAGTGTATCTACACTGTCCATAACAATGTCCATAACACTGTCCATAGAACCAGATTTGCTTTCCACTTTCTTATTTAATATTTATGCTTTTACATTACAGAGAAATGTGGGCTATATGCAGCATTTAACAAAGATACGAGGGTCAAGTGAGAGAAGCTGATGATAAGACACCTTAAAAAAAGATGTGAATTGATATGTAATTATACTATTATACAGTGTCAGTGAACATGAACACAATGTTCGCGATTCAGGAATGACCTATACATTGAAGAATATGCCCAAGCATAAGTCCAATTCAAGAACCTCACATGTATAGTCCATGTTTAACTACTGTCTCACCACTCATATACCTGCATCCTCTAGCTTCCACACAGCTGTTGTCCCTCCAAAAACTCGATCATAAACCACCTCTCGTGACCAAGTTCAATTTCGACTCATTCACGTGACGAAATGATCAACCTTTACATGGTCACTTGCTTAAAGGTGTGGTATAGTAAGGTCTGGACATCCACATCACACTTACCACCTCATACACTGCCATAATAATATCACTGAGAAGACAGCGCCCTTCAAACATTAACATCGTGGGAACGGAGCTGTCAGTGAGATTCAGGAAGATGTCAAACATGAAAATAATACCTGATTGGTCACGACAATTTGCTTCTGAGAAATTAGTCACACAAGTTACTTCTTCGTGTATAAAGGTTGCATAAATAGTTTTTTTTTAAACCACAAGGAAGAAATAAATGAAAATATCTGCATTAGGATTTTGTTTCGTCGATGAGAGTTCATAATTTTAAACTACCGCGAACGCTAAAAATAGGCATAGCGTCATCTTCTGTTAAAACATGGCGTCCGTGTTGTTAGATTACCCAAACTGTCATGTGGGTTTGGGTGGGGTTTTTTTTTTTCTTTCTGGTCGGGCTGGGAGGAGATAAACCCTGGCGATTTTGTTAATTGTGTATGCAGTTTTTAATGTGATACGAAATAGATTGTGCTACAGGTCAAGGAAAGAAAGCTTAGAAAAATAACAGTGGGGGGAAATGTATGTGTCTGAAGATGGCAGATAATGGCGCGAGGTTATTAACTTCATTTCTCAGTCCATTAATCCCCGGTGGCTGGGGAGAAAAGCCAACGAAGTTATTAGTGCACGCGGTTCTCTCGTGCTGAACATCGGCGGTTTGATGCCGGATCGAGTCATTGCTAGCATCCCAGCTGTAGAAATGTCTGTCTTGCTTCCTTTTTTTTCCATTTGGAGCTAAGGAAAGAAGAGTAGAAAGAAGTAATATTAACCTCAATACTCACTAGAGCAGAGCTTTGAAAGGAGGCGGGGGGAGGGGCTGGTATCCATTGTGGGAGGTATGGGAATCAGACCCTGAAAATTCTTATCTCTGAAAGATCCTTGTTAGATTAGAATTTTTTTCAGTTGTTCTGTTCTCATACGTGTACGGCGTGATCTAGCGATCTAGCGGATGAGAGTATGTGTGATGACCCATGTTGGAAACAGCGACGCCTCAACATACAACTACGTCCAAATTACACCAATCTTTTTAATGTCATTGAACATTAAAGAACAGGTCCAAGCATAAGTCAAACTCCAAGATCCCACATATACAAACCGTGTTTAAATCACTTTTTTTTCGGTACTCATTTAAACAGATTCAGACCTACTATTCTTCCCTAGTCCATCCTCTAGCTTTCATGGAGCTGTTTTCCCTCCAGAATTCCCACCATAAACTCCCTTCGTGACAAAGTTCAATAACAGCTCAGTCACATGACCTACGTTCGCATGGTCACGTGCTTAAGCGTGTGTTATCTCCCTGTAACTGCGATCAGGTGCCCTTTGCAGCCGATGCTGTAGAGGTGCTGAGGTACAGCAATCGTATCGGATTGGGAGCAGGTTATGGCAGCTACTTTTTCAGTCCCGGAGTACAGCTAAAAAACAGGGGATGCGCTTCTTTAGCAGACTCCACCACCATGGGGACTACTTTTTTAGGGAATGTCGAAGAAAAAGAAATGTAGAAAGGAACCTAATAAAATCCATAAAAAACGATAGTAATCATTCATTGAATATAAAATGAGAAATGGAAGGCTTGAAAACATCAACACCAGGAAAGATAAATGGGAAGAGAGGTAGAGGAAGATTAAGAGAAAGGAAAATCATGGACAGTCTCACACGATTGTGCAATTTTTAAAAAATCAGCAACTGGGCTGGAATGTGCAACAATCTATCATGTACTATGTAAAAAGATATGGCATTCAAGTATTTGGCTAAAAGAATGGAAAAGAACTGTATTCATACCACTGCCAAAAAAAAAGGGTAACCTGAAATTATGCACAGACTATGGAACTGTTGCCCTGATTAGTCATGCCAGTAAAATTCTATTAAAAATCATGATGGGTAGACTTCGTAAGAAAATATAATAAGTCAATATGGACCAAGCTGGTTTCAGGCAAGGAAGAGGATCAAGAGATCATATATTCAATATAAGATTAATAATAGAGAAATGCAGAGAGTTTAATGTGAATCTATATTTATCCTTTATAGACTACTCAAAGGCATTTGATTGTGTACAACACCAAAGACTTTGGGAAATAATGGGAATAAAATGGAAAAAAATTGTATTTCCAACACATTTGATACAATTAATATTACTGCTGTATGTAGACCAGCAGGCAGCAGTAAGAATAAATGGTGAAACAACAACTTGGTTTGACATAAAACAAGGGGTCCCTCAGAGGTGCATATTGTCACCATACTTATTTAACTTGTATACTGAAAATATAATGAGGAATGTTAGAGAAGATATAGACAAATAATATTACGATGCTATAACAATCGGAGGTTATGAAATACCAGAGATTAGATATGCTGATGACACAGCAGAAAAAGGAATGGAAACATTAATTATGTCAGTCCGTAAAACCTCTATCTTAATGCGAAGGAAACTAAATTGAAGACAACTGACAAAACAAACAAGGCAACTGAAATATGCATCAATGAGGAAAAATTGGAAGAAGTGGAGAGTTTTGAATATCTTGGATCACTACTAACTAATAATGGAGATACAATGAGTTAAATTAAAAGGACATCTACCGCTCTTCAGAAAGTAAAACAACTAAATAATCTGTGGAGAGGAACAGACAGAACTACAAAAATAAGATTTTTAAGGGCATGCATCTTTCCCATCCCAACATATGCCTGTGAGACCTGGACACTTAACAAAACAGCTGAGAAACACATAAATGCCTTTGAATGCAAATGCTACAGAAGAGTTCTTCAAATATCATAGACGCAAAAAAGAGCATATATAAATATATCCATACTACAAGAATTTAATATTGAAGAAGGCTGGCTAGTACAGAGAATTAAACAGAGAAAACTTAAATATTTTGGACATATTAAAAGTCATGATAATTTAGAGAAGACCGTCTTGGAAGGGTACATAATGAGGAAAAGAAAGAGAGGAAGACCAAGGAGAAGATGGTTGCAAGACATCGTTGATGATCGGCAAATGGATGCATCAGCAGCAGGCCATCTTGCTCACAACCGAGAGGCCAACAGAAGTGCTGTTAGGGAAGCAAAGTTCCACAAGGGAAATGCAAATAAATGAATGAATGAACTGGGCTGATGCAAAATATCAGGGACCAGCATCTGTGAAAAAACATGACGGCCAACGTCTTCCAGCATGACGCCTGAAAATGGTGATGAAAATATTGTCTATATCCTCAAATGATATGGAAGAGATGAATGAAAATATCCTGAAAGGACATGGAACAAAAGAAGAAAAATATCTTCAAATGACATGGAACAAACGAAAGAAAATATCCTCAAATGATATGGAAGAAATGAAGAAAAACAGTTTCAAATGACATGGAACAAATGAAGGAAAATATCTTCAAATATTATGAAAAAATTAAAGAAAAATAGTTTCAAATGACATGGAACAAATGAAGAAAATATCCTAAAATGATACGTAAGAAATGAAAGAAGATAAGCGCACTAGGATCATTGTATGCAGTGAAGTAAGTCGCTGTCAATGGATGTGAAACAGAAAGTATTACAGTGCTATACTGAACTACTTTTTATGGACATGAGACAGAAAGTATTACAGTGCTATACTAAACTTATTTTGTTGTATGGATGTGAGGCAGAAAGTATTACAGTACTATACTGAACCTATTTTGCTGTGTGGATGATAAGCAGAAAGTATTACAGTGCTATACCGAACTTACTTTATTCTATGGATGTGAGGCAGAATGTATTACAGTGCTATACTGAACCTACTTTGTTGTATGGATGTGAGACAGAAAGTATTACAGTGCTATACTGAATCTGTTTCACTGTAAGAATGTGAATCATAGACTAATGGCAGACAAGTGAGTAAATCATTGGGAGGCAAAAGAGATGTGGTTTCTGAGAAGAATGACGCATAAACAGCAAAGATAACAACTGAATAGTGTTTGAGAGACAAGCTAATGAAAAGGGTAGTATAATAATAAAGATGAGGAAATGGAACTAGTATTCTTAGGGCACGGGATGAGAAGAGAGAAATTGGAAAAAAAATCATAACAATGGGGAAAACTGAAGGCAGACGACGCAGGGGACGACCCAGGGAAGAGATGTTAGAAGATCCGACAGTGTGTCATAGGAAGAGATTACCAACAGAAGTACTCAGAAATGTCAAGGACGGTGATTTGTAGAAGAGTACGCTTAAGCAGGATTTCTCCTTACAAAAATGGGTTCCTACTGGATTGATTGATTACATGTGGAGTACAGTTTATCTTAGAAATCTCTTCTTCTTGTTGCTGGTGTTAACCATCACCTAGTTTTCTGTATTATACATCAAGAAAACACAACAAGACACCCAGGTTTCCAACTCCACAGAATAATACAAATACAACAACTCAACGTAACTTGACCGTCTTTCAACCAACAAACCGGTCAACAATAAGGACTCCAACAAAACCCATCATCAGACTACACACATTTATTAATGGACAAGAAATGAGGGTGACAATCGTGAAGATGTATACGTAGCCATCAGGCTAAACAAGAATTACATTTAGCAATGCCCGGCGAGAGAGAACTCTACGCCATATGGGCAAGAAAAACATTACAATGATCTATACACAACGAATCATACTTACAATCTTACTAAAAAACCTCAACTCACACAGGGAAAATAAAAAAAGAAACTAACTCTAACAACAAGGCTCTCTCTACCACATTTCTAGAGACAATCACACAGCTCGACAAAAACACGTCCACACAGTTCCACGTTCAAACCAAGACTCTCCCTAACCACGTGCTTTGCACACGGACGTTTCTAACGACGTGCTTTGCACACGTACTTCCTAACGACATGAGTTGTGGTCTACGCGAACACAACTATTAGCAATACACAAATAGTCTCTGAACAGAATTGCAATTCTGTTACAACGCCTGCCCACGCCGCCTGACCTGGCAGGTCATAATGATGAGCATCTTATCATCTATATCCTCAAATGCCATGCCAAAAGCCCAGGAAAGTACAAACATTAACACTTTGTCTCTCATGTTCCTCATTAACAAGACACTATGTTAATCTCACACGTTCCTTTTAACCCCTACAACCGCCCTACACGCAATCCACTTTATTTGTGTCAATGACATCCTTACATGCTTTACTGGCTGAACAAGAAATTCCTAACTGGCTAGATTTTTTTTTGTAACAGAATATGAATTGTACAAAATAATCGTATAAAAAATAAATCTTGAAAGGCAGATTAAAAACAAGAGAAGCCACGTGTCTTCGTGGTCTTACGCACATGATTAATGTCGAGGTGGTTTATGGGTGATGTGTCGTCGTATCTTTCCCAAAGCCGTTTAAGTCACTCATTCATTTATTCATTTGCGGAACATTGCCTCCCAAACAGCACTCCTGTAGGCCTCTCTGTAGACCGTTTAAGTCAGTGATTTGAAATTTACAGGAAGTCTCTAAAAACTGTCTAGGGCGTTGATCATTTAAAACGTACAAGAGAACTAGCCAGGTAAACAAAGGAATGAAAAGCGAAGATTGTTGTAAGCATGGAAAGGTAGAATGAAGTAGATCTAAGGAATGCTAATCACGTTTTTTTTTTGTATGGAAGTAGAGTACCGTGCTCTTTAATGTTTTGTTTAAAGATGGCGATGTTTGCTGGTATGGCAGAGTGAGCGTCTATATTTCTGTCTGTAACTAACTCTTGGCTTCGAGAGTCATATTCGACCTTGACCGGAGAGCTCCAGAAAGTCTTTTAACAGAAGTCTTTTTGCCGTTACTTTGACCCATTTTTTTTTTTTTTTGGGAGGGGGATCCAGTATAAGAACAAACGTCAGCAGCAAGACAGGAAAGTTCCATCAGAAAGTTCCAACATATAAAAGACAAGGATGTGTTCTGTCTCCACATCTCCTCTCTCTACAGACTGAAATAACAATGACAGAAACCAGGGAAATAGCTGGAGTAAAGATTGGAGGACAGAAAATAACCGGCATGACATATACAGATGCCAGAGTACTCATAGCAGAGAGAAGGAAAGCTTTACGAAAACTCTTAGACAAAGTCAAAGAAGAAAGTACAGAAAAGGGATTAAACACCAATAAAACAGAAGTAAAGGTGATATCCAAGAAAAAGAAAATACCAGAATTCAGAATTATAGCGGAGGGAAAGGCAGAAGAGAAAGAAGAAGCAGGCATGGGAAAGGCAGAAGAGAAAGAAGAAAGAGGCATGGGAAAGGCAGAAGAGAAAGAAGGAGGCATGGGAAAGGCAGAGGAGAAAGAAGAAAGAGGCATGGGAAAGGCAGAAGAGAAAAAAGAAAGAGGCATGGGAAAGGCAGAAGAGAAAGAAGAAAGAGGCATGGGAAAGGCAGAAGAGAAAGAAGAAGAAGGAGGCATGGGAAAGGCAAGAAATCAAGGGCAAGAAGAAAATAAGAATACAAATGAGAAAGAAAAAAGAAAAGAAAAAAAAGAAAGAAAGAAAAACGGAAAGAAATAAAGGAAAAAAAACGAAAAAAAGAAAGAAAAGAAATAAAGGGCAGAAAGAAGTGAAGGAACATAAAAAACTAATTTTGACGCAGTAAATTTCCGCTGCCCCGGTACCGTTAATTTTTAATTTTCCGGCACTGGAACGTTCTCGGGAAAATATTACTAGATAATTCCTACCAGGAAAATGCAGATCTAATTTCCTAACCTCATTATCACAGATTACGACACCTGCTGGCAAACAGAGGACTATTAAGATTAATGAGTACACGGGAATCAAAGATGGCTAGTCCATCGCACGATCCACTGCACAAACACAGCCTATTTGCCCGCGTGTAATATTTCTTGCCATTCCAACACCTGAATTTTGTTATGTGAATGAACTAAGGTACAAGGCCATGAAGTGGAGATTTTTATTTTTGTGTAAAAGCAATATCCTGGCTTTGCGTCGTTTGTTCTGCAAAGCTTTTTTTTTTTTAACGAAGGAGTAATAAGGTGTGATATTGAGCGGTGTCGATAGAAATCGTTAACAAGAGAAATAATTTCATGTTGCTTTTTTAAGTAAAAAAAAAAAAGTGCCTGAATTGCCCTTTGGTGAATAATGAAGCACTTTCATCTTCCAAATCTTCTAGTAATGTTTTCTGATAGCGCATAAACGCAAGATCATGAACGAAAGTGTGGACTAAGGGTTAACAAGTAAGTTTATCAACTATTGGATCAGACAGAAAGATTAAAGGTTAAATCTTGGCTTGAAGAAATGAACCGGCTCAATTTTTTTGTGTATTTCCAGTTTGAAATTGTCGAATTATTTCTCGTAGCTACGCCCACATGACATCCGTGTTGTTTTAAAAAAAAAGTTACAGATAAAATAACGTCTTTGCTTTAAACAAGTTTCATAGTTTACTTCCATAAAAGTACATAAAACCTCTTGTTATTTGCCTGCTAAAAACAGGGCGAGTGTGTTTATTATGATTTGTGTGGTTTTTGATTTGTAGTCTAGTAGTTCAAAGTAAATAACTTAACATTGCTAGCGATAACAAAGGGCCGTGTGCAATAATAAATGGGGAAATGATAAAGAAAGTCAGGATAAAGCTTTCCTGTCACAGAAATGAGATACTATTCTCATTTTGAGAGAAATAATAACAATGACGACGATTGTAGAAAGAAAGATCCCGGGGAACGGACGATAATAGTAATAAAAGTATACAGGTGGGCGATGTGGCCTCTCACGTTTTGTGAATCTATCTATCTATCTATCTATCTATCTATCTATCTATCTATCTATCTATCTATCTATCTATCTATCTATCTATCTATCTATCTATCTATCTATCTATCTATCTATCTGTCTATCTGTCTGTCTATCTGTCTATCTATCTGTCTGTCTGTCTATCTATCTATCTATCTATCTATCTATCTATCTATCTATCTATCTATCTATCTATCTATCTATCTATCTGTCTGTCTGTCTGTCTGTCTGTCTGTCTGTCTATCTATGTATTCTCCAAAAGAATTTAGTGCAAATGTGCTTGTAATGCCAAAATTTGTAGAGTACACTTTTAAAATTTTCGCAGGCAAGAAATATATCAAGTTCCGAAGAAATGAAAGAAATAAGTTAATGTAAAGCTATCACATTTTTTCATTGCTAATATAATACAGAAAGTGACAAACGTAGTACCTTTTTATTCCGCTGTATATACATCTTTCGCAGAAATATTTTTTTTCTGTGCGCGATCGCGCAGCTTAGAGGGAACATTGAAGGTGAATGGGCAGCATCAAGAAGTAGACAGGAAACAGCCTTTTTTTTAAATGGACCATTCCGATGAGAAAGTAAGGCGAGGTAGAGGTTAACCGTTGCCAGACCTCACTGCTGAGAACTCTTAGGAAGATAAGGGTCTCACTGTGTCGCTTCATAGCATACACAGCAATTTAAACACCTCCGTCTTCCAGTTCATCAGTGTTGCAATAAATGTCAAGAAATACTGATTTAGTTTAGCCCTTTTCTCTGATGTCGTTGTTATGATACTTATATCTGTTTATTTGTTTCGATACATTCCTTACAATTTTACATTAGCCGTAAGACATTTAAAAACTCTACTGGCATTACCCTGGAACAAGCTTAAACAAGAAGGGATCTTAATCTGCCCCCACTGTTATTAACCTTGCTTTCTGCCGGAGTTGTTTTAATCCTCTCAAGCATAGGAAGATGGCCATGACCTAATTTTCATCATTGCCCTGGGTTAGCTTAATCTTTTCGATTCCTGGTACGGGAAAAAAGGGGCTTCTGCTGATTCTTCATATCTCTCTGTGGTAAACTTTTCTTTTCAAATTTTGTTTATTTGTTTTTTTTTAAAATGACGATTAATCTTCCTGCCTATCCATCCTCCTCCAAATGCTCCTGGTTTGTGCCAGATTATCATGCGAAACGGAGACGGGTTATTTGTTTGTGTTGAAGCCCCAAGTCGTGGACAATTAAGAGATGGATATAAAAACCACTGGAGGCAACAGGAATGTAGCTTCTTTGGAAGAATGTAAAGAGCACCACGGACAGCTCAGATGATAATCTCAGAATGTCTATCATCATCATCATCATCATCATCAGGTGCCGTGCCGACTGGCGTTGGCTATTATGCTTCTCCAGAGTACCCGATCCTTCATGCAGGCCATCAGTTCAGTTGGTGATCTCCTCTCACACCATCCCGTCAGACTGTCCAGTATCATTTCTCTTGGTCTTCCTCTTGATCTTCTTCTTTCTATTTTTCCTGTTGTTATAATATTTTCAATGCCCTCTCTTCTCATTGTGTCCTATGAAAGTATATTGTCTCTCTCTTATCTTTTTGACAAGGTTTTTTGTCTCTCCAGCTCTTCTCCTACATTCTTCATTAGTTATTTTTGCTGTCCAGGGGATTCGCAACATTCTTCTGATAAACCACATTTCTGCTGCTTCCAATGATTTTTGTGCAGACTTGCCTATTGTCCATGATTCACTTCCATATAACAAGATAGGTTCAATAAAGCATTTTAGGACTCTAAGGGAAGCTAATGTGGAAAGAAACTGTATTCATAAGAAATTATCCGTAAGATAATGACAGTTGTCATTCATGTGACATATAAGGAGGAGAGGGCATGAAAACATCCTAACAGCATGAAAGATAAACAGGGAAGAGAGACAGGGGAAGACCAAGAGGGAAGAAAACAAAACGTCATGGGAAGTCTAACGCGACGTCACAAGAACACGTTCCCATATGAGCTGATGGAGAATATCAAGAACCGAGCTCTGTGGAGAACACTGGCCGCCAATGCATTTTCAACACGTCATTTACTGATGTTAATCCCCACAGTCGGAGTAATCATCATCATGAGTAACGAATATTTTTTTTCAACCTTGTTTTTTATGTTTACTGATAACATTTGTACGCAGGAAGAGGCGACACAGACGAAGTAGAAAGCATGTGAAACAAATTACTTCACCCCAGACCAGAGATGGTCCCCCGATTTACGAGGTGTTCGAGTTACAACGTCACGCAGTTACGACAGGCCGGATCTTACGCGTATTTAGTTTTAAAATATGTTGAAATGTCACATAGTTCATGATGCTATTTTAATTTTTTATTTATTTTAATGTTTTTCTAACCTTCTGAAGTAAACAAAGAAGAGATTTCTTAAGATACCGATTCTTCTTCTTCTTCTTCTTCTTCAGCTTTGCTAGCCATTAAGCCTCTCTGCTGCAGATAAAGTTCGCCTCCATTCTTCTCTATTCCTAATCTTCTCTCTCCAGTTGGTGATATCAATTTCTTGTGTTGTCTTTCCATCTCTGTCTTGGTCTACCCCTTGGTCTTGCTTCCTTCGTCTCTTGTGTATACATCATTTTGGTTTTATATGTTCTCTTCAGTTCTTTCTGCATGGCAAACCAGCGTAGTCTGTTCAGTTTCAAGACATTTATAATTCAAGACACTGACGATAATAACTATAATAGTTAATATGAATAGAAAACAATGTTACTAGAGTTCGACTTACATTGGATTCGGTTTACGAATGGGGAGGGCGTTGTCGGAACAGAACCTCATCCTATGTCGGAGATATATATATATATATATATATATATATATATCATGTATAGTTTTTGGCTTATAGCCTTATTCATAGGAAAATATACAGGATGAAGAAGTAGAAAAAAACAGAGCATGTCTAAAGTTCCATAAGAATGAAAAAAGTGACTATTTACAATGTGACTTGTAAGGTCGTGTGAAAGAAAGGGCGTATAGGAAAGACTGTAAAGTAAGAAATGAGAAAGTGGAAACTGTGAGTTTATTTCCTATTGGCTAGTAGCACATAAGAGATTTAGAATTTGTATACGTGTACACAATAATGGCTGCCGGTACATAAGAGATACGGGATTTGTTTACTTATACACAATAATGGCTGGTAGTGCATAACAGATATAGGATTTGTATACTTACACACAACTATTTATCCATGGCTTCATGTCATACCTTTACTTGTTTTTTTTTTTTTTTACAGGGCAATAATGTCAGTGGAGGACTTTGCCCAGCTGTTGGCCAGCCATCCGAACTTAGCACAGGCCTTGTTAAAGAAATTTGTGGATATTGATGGTAGGTATCGTAGACATAACGCCGTCTTCGGCTACACTTTCGTTTTATCATCGCGTAGATGTTTCCACTGTCTGCCTGCTAAGCTTGTTGCTACAAGTATATAGACAGGTAGTGTGGATCAGGCTGATGCTGCTAAGCTTGTTGCTACAAGTATATAGACGAGTAGGGTGGATCAGGCTGATGCTGCTAAGCTTGTTGCTACAAGTATATAGACGAGTAGGGTGGATCAGGCTGATGCTGCTAAGCTTGTTGCTACAAGTATATAGACGGGTAGTGTGGATCAGGCTGATGCTGCTAAGCTTGTTGCTACAAGTATATAGACGAGTAGGGTGGATCAGGCTGATGCTGCTAAGCTTGTTGCTACAAGTATATAGACGAGTAGGGTGGATCAGGCTGATGCTGCTAAGCTTGTTGCTACAAGTATATAGACGGGTAGTGTGGATCAGGCTGATGCTGCTAAGCTTGTTGCTACAAGTATATAGACGAGTAGGGTGGATCAGGCTGATGCTGCTAAGCGTGTTGCTACAAGTATATAGACGAGTATTGTGGATCAGGCTGATGCTGCTAAGCTTGTTGCTACAAGTATATAGACGAGTAGGGTGGATCAGGCTGATGCTGCTAAGCTTGTTGCTACAAGTATATAGACGGGTAGTGTGGATCAGGCTGATGCTGCTAAGCTTGTTGCTACAAGTATATAGACGAGTAGGGTGGATCAGGCTGATGCTGCTAAGCTCTTAATGGAGCCCAGAAGAGCAGAATATGCCGCGACGCGGGATCTCTTCATAGGATGAGAGAGCTGGAAGTAAAATGTGAAGATCTTAAACTAGAAAGTTATCTGCTCCAGTGATTACCAGCTCTTGTACATCCAAGGTCCACCTTCACAACTACACATAAAATGTAGACATCTTATTCTGTCTCCTTGGAGCTGAGAGACCTGGTTCTCTTTGCCAGGCGATGCAGTGAAGCTGTTGTGACACAGCATCGTTCCGGATTGGGAGCAGATTTCAGCAGTTGCTTTCTTCAGTCGCTGGGGGTGGAGCTAACAAGATGGCGGCTTGCAGTGCTTCGTTAGCTGACTCCACCTGCATAGAAAATAAGGCGATCCTTTCTTCGTTGGCTAGCCTAGGATTGTTACTGTGGGGGGGGGGGGGGGAGGGGCTTGTTGCTGGAGGGAGGGGCTTGTTGCTGGAGGGTCAGCTGTGATTCACCAACCCTGACCCTACTGGTCGCCGATTACTATATGGGACAGGGACCTTGACCGTCATAAAGTTTCAGACGACCAGCGGATAGATAATTTTCTAATACGCTACATCCTTAACCGTTTATATAAATATAGACATCACTTTAATATCAGGCAGATAACGGGGCTGCAGGCCACCTGATGATGATGCGCGGCGGAACAATTGGGTGGGTGTGGGTCACAGCCAGGGAAACTTACATAATATAAATCACTTGAAATTTAAAACTGCGTAGAACAAGGGTCATCAGTTCATTTACGCTGATTAAAAATAACAACAAAAACAACAACAACAGCATCAACAACAACAGAAACAGCAACAACAACAGCAACAACAACAAAAGCAGCAAAACCAAAAACAGCAACAAGAGCAGCAATAACAACGACAGTAGCAGCAGCTGCAACAACAACAATAACAAGAAGAAGAACAGCAACAACAACATCACCAGTAACAATAACAGAAGCAGTTGCAAATACCACAGCAGCAGTAGCAAACACCAGCAACAACAGAAACAATAACAGCAACAACGACATCACCAGTAACAATAACAGAAGCAGTAGCAAATACCACAGCAGCAGTAGCAAATACCACAGCAGCAGTAGCAAACACCAGCAGCAACAGAAACAATAACAGCAACAACGACATCACCAGTAACAATAACAGAAGCAGTTGCAAATACCACAGCAGCAGTAGCAAACACCAGCAACAACAGAAACAATAACAGCAACAACGACATCACCAGTAACAATAACAGAAGCAGTTGCAAATACCACAGCAGCAGTAGCAAACAGCAGCAACAACAGCAAGCAGCACCAACAATAGAAACAATAACAGCAACAACAACAGAAGCAACAGCAGCAAGAAAAATAACAGCAGCAACAGCAACAACAAGAAAAACAACAGCAGCAACAACAACAGCATAAAAACAACAGCAGCAACGACAGCAAAAACAACAGCAATAACAAGATCACCAAAAAAACAACAGCAACAACAACAGCAACAGAAGCAACAGCAGGAGAAGAAAAAGTAAAAGCAACAACAACAGCAGCAGAAACAACAACAACAACAGCAACAGCAGCAGCAGAAGGAACAACAAAAGCAACAGCAGAAGCAACAACAACAGCAACAGAAGCAATAACAACAGCAACACAGAAGCAACAACAACAACAGCAGCGGAAGAAACAGCAGCTGTAGCACAAGCAACAACAACAGCAGCAGAGGCAACAACAGCGGTAACAACATCAACAATACCAACAATAGCAGCAATAATAACAACAACAGCAACAACAACAGCAACAGAAGCAACAACAACAGCAGCAGAAGCAGCAACAACAACAACAGAAGCAACAACACTCAAGATTTCTGCCAAAGTGCACTCTTCGGGGAGAAATGGGAGATAAAATGATCTGATTAAATATAAGATTAAATATTAAATATAAAACTCCCTGGCTTTTTTTATAGCTCCATGCATTCGTTGTATAGATTCATTTGCCGTATTTCACCCACGATGATATAAAGTTTTGTGTGAAACCCAAAGTTCTATCACTGAGCTTCTTGTTTTCTTGTCCAATCTTTTAGCAAACGATGTAGAGGCCAAAGCTCTCATCTCAAGTAATAGATTATGTTCTGATGGGAATCGTGAATGATCAGCATCCATTTGGTGATACAAGTACTTTACCTTTGTTGGATATTTTCGTTTGACAATCAAAAATATTCGCATAGGATCAGCATCCGATGTTCTTGAAGTTTGAAAAATTCATACTTTTGCCTTTCACATCACTCTTGGAAGTTATAAGTAAAAAATCATATTTCCATTTCTTTTCCCATCATCTTTAGCGGGGGCGCAGCTAGTAAATAAATAATAAACTCATCCGTCAAACATTTCGATTCTTGTCTCAAACTGAAAGAAAACAAAAGTGGGTAGTTTTGAATTCAGAATGAACCTTGAGTTGAAATATGTGAAAACAAAACGTTAAAGTGGGCGTGCGCACTGTGTCAGTCAGTGGTCCGTCTACTTCAGTGGTTCTCAAAGTAATCAAAGCTGGTAGCTCCTATCGCGGCGTTTTGACGATTCAAGGAGACGGTGAGGGAAAAGGTTATGCTGTAGGTATGAGAACCAACGGAATGTAAAAGAAATGTAGGGGGAGGGGCGATATGTGTTTGGCTTAGGAGGCAAAGAAGCTTTAGTAAACTCGGAAAAGAATAGTGGGACGCATTCAGTTACACGTTCTGGTTATTGTACCTACTGTACAAGATGAACGAAACGACTGGCTGGCTAAAGTGCTGGCGCATACTACAGATCTTTTTCCGTAGAGAAACATTCTGAGAAACCCAACCCCCTTCTTAGATCTCATGTTTACATTACAAGGACGACTGAGTGGCAAAACGGTTAGTACGCTAGTCTCTCATGGCATAGATCGGGGGCTCGAATCTAGCCTAGGGCACCTGCCACGGTCATTGGACTGAAGAAATGCATACCTATGTTCTTTCGGAGCCGGAGTAGGGGAGGCGATCAACGCACGGCGCTGACCACGTGACCCTCTAGTGTGGTGATAGGTCAAAGTTAAAAAGGAAAAATTCCCGCTTCCATGCCATTAAGGCATATTGGGGAATACGGTGTTAGGCCCGTATTTTCCGTGACATTCGGCACATGAAAGTGTGATGTGGCCAGTATCACGCCTGGCCGCTTTACCTTCCCAGATTATCTCTAGTACCCATTTTTAGAGGCTGGGTAAATCACGGGGACTTTTTGGCGTGTACCAGGAAAAAAAATCCCATTGCTGGGACTGAACCTGGTATCACCTGATTAGTAAACCTAACCACTCAGCTAACCAGGTGATAGGTGAAGGAAGATATTGACACTAACACCATATCTCCTGAACACCATATCTCCTAAATACTATATCCCATATGTACTTTCACGACATTATATGACTATCTTTATCGTAGAATTCCAAACATTCACTTCAACTTTAATTGCCGTGAACAGGAAGTTCACAGCTGCAGGGGCGTTTCAGAACACTCAGCGACCAATGGATGCATCAGCAACAGGGCATCTTGCTTACAACCAAGAGGTCTACAGGAGAGCTGTTAGAGAGGCAAAGTTCCGCGAAGGATATGCAAATGACTTATTGACTGACAGCGAACATCATTTGCCCGAGAGCTTGCGCCACCTCTCCATTTATACCCCCAGTAATAGGCCTAGCTTGGCTAACGCGTCAGAGATCAACATAGTCCTCATGGTAGTGGAGTCTGATAAAGAAGTATTGGACACTTTCTCCCTTTTTAGCTGCAATCAAAGACTGAAAAAAATAGCCGCCATAACCTGCTTCCAATCAGATACGATGCTGTGTCTCAACACCTTCACAGCATCGGCTACAAAGAACACCAGCTCGTAGATCCACGGAGATAGAAGAAGAAGATATAAGAAGAAGAAGAATAAGAAGATATAAGAAGAAGAAGAAGAAAATATAAGAAGAAAATATAAGAAGAAGAAAAATAAGAAGAAAGATATAAGAAGAAGAAGATAAGAAGAAGTAGCAGGAGGAGGAGGAGGAGAAGGAGAAGAAGAAGAAGAAGAATAAGAAGAAGAATAAGAAGAAGAAGAAGAAGAAGAATAAGACTAAGATGTAGTGAATGCAGTCCGGGCTTTACACTCCTGTCATCCGAAAGTCTACAGTCTCTCTCCAGGATGCATCCTGCAAAGCTGCACTCAATACATGGACTTTTAAGAGCCAAGATCTGGCCTATGACTGGCACAGATGGAGGAGCAGTGAGCGAAGAATGAAGGACCTGCGGGCGAGAGTTACCTATTTCGCTGCTTTTATGGTTGAGCTGATCGAAATGATTTGAGAAGTTTATTTAGTTAATGATTTGATACAAAAACCGTATAATGTTTGGGAGAGACTAGTTTATTGAGGTCTCATGAAGGATACATCGTGTCAGGCTCCACTACCATGGACCGGAGGGGAGGGGGCAGCACATCTTTCCTTGCCCTACTGCCCAGAAGGTCGGGTATCACTATCCGTTACTGGAGGCATTTTGGAAGTGGTCACGTGGGTGTCTTGTATAGTTTAATTCGTTTGTTGCAGATCATTCAGGACGCCTCTACTGAAACAACTTGTAATCAAGCTCACCTTTTCGAGATATCACATTACATATTCTAGCATTCCACGATCAGTACAGTAAGACAAAAATAATATAACCAATTTTCAGCTGTACAAAACATGAAATAACATTTCTCTTCCTACTGAAAATCCTTGTTGGAACTCGTGGTCTATATTTTTTTTTTAAAATCATCTCCCCGTGGATTTCATTAAATTATGCTTCTTATCTCCCTTGATAGCTCTGTGTATTACCTCCCTTCTCCCAGTACAACCGACTTTGACAGGGTCGGATAAAATTCCAGATACAGGGATCATGTGATATGTCCGGTGATGAATAACATGTTATCAACAAAGGAGTTCTGATAAGATTTAGAGAAAAAAAATTAAGCAAATAACTGATGTTTTAGATATTTGGCATATTTGAACTGAAACAGGAGATATGTATATAACTCAGCTGTACTCAGTGATATGTGTCTCCCTTCTTGCTGGCCGACGATATCGAGTTGTGTTTTCTCGAGTCTGTTTCTCAGGCAACAACTGACAAGTCAGGTGCGTTGCGAAATTTTTCTGTACAGTATTGTAACAGGTACAGCCTTACAAACACATGAACTGGTTGCACGAAGGAAGACGAAATGAAGAAGTCAGTTCCTTAAGTTTAAAAGTGGAGTAACTGGATTATCTTCTTCAGAGCATCACAATGTGAAGTTTGGACGGTAATTAAAGGCCTACAAAGAAGGATGGAATCAGCTGAAATGTAGTTCTTAAGAAGAATGTTGAAGGTGCCATGGGCAGCGAGAATATCGAGCAAAGAAGTTCTGAAAGAGGTACAAGAAACAAGGAAATTTATAACGAAGATGAGAAAACGATAACATAAATTTGCAGGGCATGTTTTGGAGGAGGGGCATGCTAGAGCACCTAATGGTAACAGGGAAGATCGAAGGCAGAAATGACAGAGGTAGACAGAGAGAAAAGGTGTTTGATGGCTTGGCATCCTGGCACGGGAAACGCTCATTGACAAGCCTTTTGAAGTACACAAGGGGTCTAGGGTTATGGAAGGGCATGATCTCCTACGCTTGTTAGCAGGGACCTTGTGAGAGAGAGACAGAGAGAGACAGAGAGAGACAGAGACAGAGAATCTACGCTTTACGAGACATGATCATAAATACCCATTGTGTATTACAGTGCAATAGAACTGTTGAGGAAAACAGAGAAAAGTAAAACGATAAAAATGAAAACCGTTACTTGGTCACGTGATCGATTACTTAACAGAACAGGCTTAGGTCTAGAGGTCAGGATAAGAAGTGAGCCTGGCTTCAACAACAACAACAACAACAAAAACCCTGCACAAACTGAACTTGATACTCGCACCTGCGCCATAGAGAAAGCAACTTGACGCGTTTCCAGAGTTGTCTGTTCAAGGAAGATAATTATGTCTCTCATATTTTTCATTTAATCCTGATCTTAATCAGAGACCGGCATCGGCTTACCAATAAGTGCTCCACTTTCTGTTCCAACATTCGTTGAGCCATTCGCCTGGTGGTGGACTTGTTACACAATGGCTGTGGCTGATCGCGCTACACCACTCGGTTTGAAACGACTACCACTTACTCTCTCTACTCCTAAAATCGGTCATCCTTCTGGTGGGCGTGTTATCTCCCCTACCATGATCTCATCCTCCATGCCCAGCATATCCACGGTCATCCTTCTGGTGCGCGTGTTATCTCCCCTACCATGATCTCATCCTCCATGCGCGTGCTGTCCACAGTCATCCTTCTGGTGCGCATGTTATCTCCCCTACCATGAACTCATCCTCCATGCCCAGCATATCCACGGTCATCCTTCTGGTGCGCGTGTTATCTCCCCTACCATGATCTCATCTACCATGCGCGTGCTGTCCACGGGAGTTCTTCCAACCTCCTATTTGCCCTCTTTCACGTTGCCCTGGATTGATGCCTTTCTTGAAAGCCTGCATGTTTTTTATTTTCTTGTTACCTATGCCTTTGACTCCAGCATGTCTTGGACGGAAGATGCATGTGATGCTTGATACCTGTGATCTTTCTAGCAGTTAAATCTATTCACTGCGGTGGAAAAAACCGCTTCTCACTTCTCCGTAACATGCTTTGGGACCCTAAGCTAGTCGCGCTGCTCTGCCAACCAGGCAATTGCCTCTGATGCTGCCAACTCCTCCATTCTTATGCCCGAAGTGGAATCTGCATAAGCCCCTGATTTGCGCGCAAACCGTTTGCCGTCGGAGTAGACGACGAAGCCAAATCCACTCGAACCACAGACCCGTCTATAACGATAACAGGATCCTGTAGTTTGAGGTGACCTTGAATCTGTTCCTCCACCTGGGCTTTGGTCCTGGGTTTTCAGTTTACTCCCCTTTGAGAAGGGCTTGGCCAGTCACGTGGTCTGGATCTGAAATTCTGTATACACAGATTTTATTAATTTTATACAAGAAGAGTCGGGATCATCATCATCATCATCATCATCATTATCACCATCATCGTCATCGTCGTCAATTCTATCTGGACAAGTCCAGAAGTGCTCGGTTTTCCTCCGTGGAAGGACAGCCTCTGTGGAGGGACAAATAGCTCCTGGCACTAGCGAGAAGTTGTCTCAGTTGAACAGCCACGACAGCGGGTACAGAAAACTCTGGTTGGAACCTGAGAAACTGCAACAGTAAATATTCAGCCATTCCAAAGAAGTTCTTAAAAATGAAAATTTTTAGTAGACAACGATTTCTCTTAGTAAATTTTCAAATTTGTAGTGTGGTCCTGCCAAGGAACAGACTGTTCTTTCATGAATAGATTGAAAGTGTGAGCAAAGAGAGTTACATTACATCTTGGCCTTCCTTTCAAGTTCAAGGACATGAAAAAAATAGCGCAAATTCAGATGAAACGATTGGCCGTGCTGTTCAAGGGCCATAAATGAGAAAAATAGACATATGATTATCTTTCCTTGAATAGACAACATGGAAAGTGCCTCAGCTTGGTTTTTTGTTGTTGATCAAGGCACCAAGTTCAGTTTACCAATACTCTCCAGCCTTCCTGCTGAAAATGGGCACATGCATCTTGTGTTAGGGAATAAATTCAGCAGGTTGAGAATACGAATCACAGCTATCAAGAACAAATAGGAGTCCTGATACATTGATAATTGAATCTCGGAAACAGAATTTATGCTGAATGTTTTCATGGATGTTAAAACGTTATTTATGCTCTATATTTGTGCAGCGGTGGTCTAGTGGTTAGCGTACTGGCCTGTCGATCAGAAAGTCCCTTGTTCGATTTTGCAGTCGGGCGGATTTTTTTTTTCGGACAGACTGGCACTGAGGTCAATCCAGCCTTTAAAAAAAAATGGGTTCCTGGAAACAAAGGCAGTCCCGCGTCTTTATATTATGTTTGTCGCTCCACTGACGTTGTCCTTGCACGGAGGAAAACTGAGCGCTTCTGGACTTGTCCAGATAGAATTGATGATGATGATGATGGTCCTGACTCTTCTGGAACTTTCAGTTTCTCATTTTTTTATGGGTCTCATCATCATCATGTGCCATCTCCCAGTTGAAGGCTGGTGGCAGCGACCCTCCCTAGCGTTCTGTTTCTCACAGTGCTACAGGGTCAAGCTGAATTTAGCTGGGGGCAGATGCTGGCACCCCAACATTGGATCCTGCAGTGGCCTAGAAACGTGAAGGCACCATCACACCACTAACTGCATGCAAATGCTACAGGACACAGAGATACCCCATACTGCTCTGTGATGCTCCGTGGAAGGACAGCCTCTGTGGAGGGACAAATAGCTCCTGGCACTAGCGAGAAGTTGTCTCAGTTGAACAGCCACGACAGCGGGTACAGAAAACTCTGGTTGGAACCTGAGAAACTGCAACAGTAAATATTCAGCCATTCCAAAGAAGTTCTTAAAAATGAAAATTTTTAGTAGACAACGATTTCTCTTAGTAAATTTTCAAATTTGTAGTGTGGTCCTGCCAAGGAACAGACTGTTCTTTCATGAATAGATTGAAAGTGTGAGCAAAGAGAGTTACATTACATCTTGGCCTTCCTTTCAAGTTCAAGGACATGAAAAAAATAGCGCAAATTCAGATGAAACGATTGGCCGTGCTGTTCAAGGGCCATAAATGAGAAAAATAGACATATGATTATCTTTCCTTGAATAGACAACATGGAAAGTGCCTCAGCTTGGTTTTTTGTTGTTGATCAAGGCACCAAGTTCAGTTTACCAATACTCTCCAGCCTTCCTGCTGAAAATGGGCACATGCATCTTGTGTTAGGGAATAAATTCAGCAGGTTGAGAATACGAATCACAGCTATCAAGAACAAATAGGAGTCCTGATACATTGATAATTGAATCTCGGAAACAGAATTTATGCTGAATGTTTTCATGGATGTTAAAACGTTATTTATGCTCTATATTTGTGCAGCGGTGGTCTAGTGGTTAGCGTACTGGCCTGTCGATCAGAAAGTCCCTTGTTCGATTTTGCAGTCGGGCGGATTTTTTTTTTCGGACAGACTGGCACTGAGGTCAATCCAGCCTTTAAAAAAAAATGGGTTCCTGGAAACAAAGGCAGTCCCGCGTCTTTATATTATGTTTGTCGCTCCACTGACGTTGTCCTTGCACGGAGGAAAACTGAGCGCTTCTGGACTTGTCCAGATAGAATTGATGATGATGATGATGGTCCTGACTCTTCTGGAACTTTCAGTTTCTCATTTTTTTATGGGTCTCATCATCATCATGTGCCATCTCCCAGTTGAAGGCTGGTGGCAGCGACCCTCCCTAGCGTTCTGTTTCTCACAGTGCTACAGGGTCAAGCTGAATTTAGCTGGGGGCAGATGCTGGCACCCCAACATTGGATCCTGCAGTGGCCTAGAAACGTGAAGGCACCATCACACCACTAACTGCATGCAAATGCTACAGGACACAGAGATACCCCATACTGCTCTGTGATGCAGATGCATGGAAACAGAATAAGGAAATGGAGGGACTTTTAAAAGATGTGGATGTCTGAGAGAAAATGTCGACCTCTGTGCCCAGAAAAGGAAACAAAGAAGGAAATACTAAAGCAATTCGGGTCAGGAATTGAGTTACCAATTCTGTAGGGGGAAAAAAGTCACTATTATTTTTGTTTGACAGATAATACATTTTCATAACAAACGACTTTTGCTGGCTGCTGTAACTCGATCTTCTTCTGAAAGAGACAAGTAATGGGGAAAACAAAAACACATCACAGGTTAAAATAGTCGATCAGGTCAAGCATCTCAGTAATCCAACACTCACATACTGAAGGGAAAAGGCCGACAATCATATAAACAAACAGATAATATAAAGATACGGGACTCAATTCACCTTGACCTTGTCGCACCGTGAAAACAAAAGACAGAACGCTATGGAGGGTCGTTGCCGCCGGCCTTCGACTGGGAGATGGCACAGGATGATGATTAGACCAAAGGAAATGATAAACTCAAAGGAACATCATCGCTGAAAGAATAACCGAACATCTATTAAACATCTCCTGAAACATATCAGAAACAACCGTTTTTTGATGAAGTGAAACATAACACAAACACAAACACATAGAAGCGCTGAACGAGTATGGAAACATTTCTCCTGAAACAATACTCTGCATGAAACCGAACAAAAAGAAGGTATTAATCTTTGAAACACACGAAATACCCGAGCTGGGATTGATACAAAAGAGCAACTACTGAAATTTCAGACCATGAGATAAATGGAATAAATGAGCAGAGCTTGAATATTTACATAAAATGAAAAGTTATAGGGACGTTGGATTCTAAAACAAATGGAGAATCTGAGCAGAGATTAAAGATGCATCATGTAAAAAAAAAAACCATTATGGCAACAGTTCAATTTATCCGTAAGACGTCACCTCAAAAAGATGAAGCGCGCGATGCGCGCGCGCAAACACACACACACACACAAAAGAGGCAGAAACAAACATCCTGTGGAACTCAGTAATAAAATCCAACAACCTTTTAGGCTCTACGAAGCTCACGGCGAATTACAATTTCAAGAACTGAATGGGCGCAGTACTTGTATGCTGGGGGGGGGGGAGGGGGGCACTTGCAGCGATGATCTGGGACAGTTATCCTCAAAGTGTTCTGTGCAGCCCTTCTGGGAGTGATGACAAGCCCCCGAGGGAAGGTGATGACAATCCCCCGGGGAAGGTCTTGACAATCCCCCGGGGAAGGTGATGACAATTCCCCGGGGAAGGTGATGACAAGCCCCCGGGGAAGGTGATGACAAGCCCCCGGGGAAGGTGATGACAAGCCCCCGGGGAAGGTGATGGCAAGCCCCGAGGGAAGGTGATGACAAGCCCCCGGGGAAGGTGATGACAAGCCCCCGGGGAAGGTGATGACAAGCCCCCGGGGAAGGTGATGGCAAGCCCCGAGGGAAGGTGATGACAAGCCCCCGGGGAAGGTGATGACAAGCCCCCGGGGAAGGTGATGGCAAGCCCCCGGGGAAGGTGATGACAATTCCCCGGGGAAGGTGATGACAAGCCCCCGGGGAAGGTGATGACAATTCCCCGGGGAAGGTGATGGCAAGCCCCGAGGGAAGGTGATGACAAGCCCCCGGGGAAGGTGATGACAATCCCCCGGGGAAGGTGATGACAATTCCCCGGGGAAGGTGATGACAAGCCCCCGGGGAAGGTGATGACAATTCCCCGGGGAAGGTGATGACAAGCCCCCGGGGAAGGTGATGACAATTCCCCGGGGAAGGTGATGGCAAGCCCCGAGGGAAGGTGATGACAAGCCCCCGGGGAAGGTGATGACAATTCCCCGGGGAAGGTGATGACAAGCCCCGAGGGAAGGTGATGGCAAGCCCCGAGGGAAGGTGATGACAATTCCCCGGGGAAGGTGATGACAAGCACCCGAGGGAAGGTGATGACAATTCCCCGGGGAAGGTGATGGCAAGCCCCGAGGGAAGGTGATGACAAGCCCCGAGGGAAGGTGATGACAATTCCCCGGGGAAGGTGATGGCAAGCCCCGAGGGAAGGTGATGACAAGCCCCCGGGGAAGGTGATGACAATTCCCCGGGGAAGGTGATGACAAGCACCCGGGGAAGGTGATGGCAAGCCCCGAGGGAAGGTGATGACAAGCCCCCGGGGAAGGTGATGACAAGCCCCCGGGGAAGGTGATGGCAAGCCCCCGGGGAAGGTGATGACAATTCCCCGGGGAAGGTGATGACAAGCCCCCGGGGAAGGTGATGACAATTCCCCGGGGAAGGTGATGGCAAGCCCCGAGGGAAGGTGATGACAAGCCCCCGGGGAAGGTGATGACAATCCCCCGGGGAAGGTGATGACAATTCCCCGGGGAAGGTGATGACAAGCCCCCGGGGAAGGTGATGACAATTCCCCGGGGAAGGTGATGACAAGCCCCCGGGGAAGGTGATGACAATTCCCCGGGGAAGGTGATGGCAAGCCCCGAGGGAAGGTGATGACAAGCCCCCGGGAAGGTGATGACAATTCCCCGGGGAAGGTGATGACAAGCACCCGAGGGAAGGTGATGGCAAGCCCCGAGGGAAGGTGATGACAATTCCCCGGGGAAGGTGATGACAAGCACCCGAGGGAAGGTGATGACAATTCCCCGGGGAAGGTGATGGCAAGCCCCGAGGGAAGGTGATGACAAGCCCCGAGGGAAGGTGATGACAATTCCCCGGGGAAGGTGATGGCAAGCCCCGAGGGAAGGTGATGACAAGCCCCCGGGAAGGTGATGACAATTCCCCGGGGAAGGTGATGACAAGCACCCGAGGGAAGGTGATGGCAAGCCCCGAGGGAAGGTGATGACAATTCCCCGGGGAAGGTGATGACAAGCACCCGAGGGAAGGTGATGGCAAGCCCCGAGGGAAGGTGATGACAATTCCCCGGGGAAGGTGATGACAAGCCCCCGGGGAAGGTGATGGCAAGCCCCGAGGGAAGGTGATGACAAGCACCCGGGGAAGGTGATGACAAGCCCCCGGGGAAGGTGATGACAAGCCCCCGGGGAAGGTGATGACAAGCCCCCGGGAAGGTGATGACAAGCCCCCGGGGAAGGTGATGGCAAGCCCCGAGGGAAGGTGATGACAAGCCCCCGGGGAAGGTGATGGTAAGCCCCGAGGGAAGGTGATGACAAGCACCCGAGGGAAGGTGATGACAAGCCCCCGGGGAAGGTGATGGCAAGCCCCCGGGGAAGGTGATGACAAGCCCCAGGGGAAGGTGACGACAAGCCCCCGAGGGAAGGTGATGACAAGCCCTGAGGGAAGGTGATGGCAAGCCCCCGGGAAGGTGATGACAAGCTAAATGGAAAGTGATAGCAAGCCCGCAGGGGAAGGTGATGACAAGCCCCGAGGGAAGGTGATGACAAGCTCCAAGGGAAGATGACAAGCCCTGAGGGAAGGTGATGACAAGCTCCAAGGGAAGTTGATGACAAGCCCCGAGGGAAGGTGATGACAAGCCCCCCCCCGGGAAGGTGATGACAAGCATCGAGGGAAGGTGACGACAAGCTCCAAGGGAAGTTGATGACAAGCCCCTGGAGAAGGTGATGACAAGCCCCAGTGAAGACGATGACAAGCCACCAGGGAAGGTGATGACAATCCCTGAAGGAAGATGATGACAAGCCCCCAGGGAAGGTGACGACAAGCCCCCCCCCCCCGCAGGGCAGGTGATGACAAGCCCCCCCCCCCCCATGGAAAGTGATGACAAGGCCCCCCCCCTCCCAAAGAAGGTGATGACAAGCCCCCAGTGAAGATGATGACAATCCCAGAGGGAAAATGATGACAAGCCCCCAGGGAAGGTAATGACAAGCTCAAAGGGAAGGTGATGACAAGCTAAATGGAAGGTGATGACAAGCTCAGAGGGAAGGTGATGACAAGCTAAATGGAAGGTGATGACAAGCCCCCGGTGAAGATGATGACAATCCCCAAGGGAAGGTGATGACAAGCTCAGAGGGAAGGTGATGACAAGCTAAATGGAAGGTGATGATAAGCCCCCGGTGAAGATGATGACAATCCCCAAGGGAAGGTGATGACAAGCCTCCAGGGAAGATGATGACAAGCCCCCAGCGAAGGTGATGACGAAGAAATAAATGCAGAGGCGGCATCAGAACCACGGAAAAGAATAGATTACTCCGGAGCTAGGTTTATGGTTTTAGGGCAAAACAGACTCGCCCGATACAAAAAACAAAGTTTGGGAATAGCTTATCTAGTTAGCTATGTAGTCTTCTTTCTGCACTACATACTTCTGAGCTTCCTGCAAAGATAAAGGCATACCTAATCCAGTGTTTGCCAACTTTTTCTGGATCATGCTCCACCTCAACACCTCACCCCCCCCCCCCCCCAACATAATATATAAACCACATTATTAGATTTTATAATTATTTTAATTATAAATACTATTATTTCTCAAACTCTGAAAAGCTGTAAAGTAAATATATTCTAAATGCCCCCAAAATATTCACATTGCCTCCCCCCTGTTTCATCAAGTTGAGAATCACTGATCTAATCTATTGTTATTGTATAGTGAACTGCGTTATAAATATTACCAGACAGTTCTTACTGTATCTTTCTACAGATGATGGGATGATCTCCACAGAAGAGCTCTTCAGACCGGCCATGAGAAAGTGACTATAAACCCAACAGGAGGATAAGATGCGCATTGTAGAAGTGGCGAGATTTTGTTCCGTTGTTTTCTGCAGGAAGTTCACACATTTTGGTCACAGTTTTTAGGGTTTTGTTCTTGCGTACTATTTTTTTTTTGTTCTCGGATTATTATTAAAACAAACTTTCTTCCGCAACGGGAAAAATGGACCCACGCAAAATGCGTCAGGAATTTGTCTTTTTTATAAACAGCTGCATCAATGTTTTTTCTTATCTGTTTCTTGCCTGCTTTTAGAAATATAGTTGTGGCGTTTTAAAGTTAAAAACTGAATATATATATATATATATATATATCAACATTTTCATCATCAAATCCCTTCTGAGAGGGATATAATTAATGCATTTTTAATATAGCAAAATGTATATCTTATCTCAATTTAGTTTAAAACTTTTCAACAGATGGAAAAAAAGAAAGTTACGACAGAAATGTCAAAAAACAAACAAACAAACAAACCAAAGGAAAATTTACATTTTATGAGAAGATGTTCAGATATTTATGTCTTACAGATAATCCTTAACATTTGATCTTTTTTTATAACTTTTGCCCACGTTTTCTTGGACGACTGTGTTTTCAAGTTCCACCTCAAAGATTTGTTAGACAGTTTAGTTTTCCAGTCCCGTGTCAATGATTTCTTAAAGAAGTTAGTTTTCCAATCCCCCGTGGAAGACAAATGGTTCATTAAATTTTAAAATTTATTATGAATAAGAATTATTCAGTGGTGAGGTGCTACTTTGCCTTTCAAAATGTCTTGTTTGTGAACAAAACAGTGGGGAAAACCCATCTTAATATCTTATCTTATATCTTATATCCTTCCCGTGCCGTTAGACGTCACATAGGGCTCGCAAAGTAGTTCGCCATCTTAATAGCATTTCATTATACAACAAAAATCACAAATCTAGCGGTATTATTGACTACAACATCCTCTCATTAGAAAATGGATGTTAAAGGGTTAAAATATGGCTACGTTGATACTTTTGCAATGATTTATGGGAGAAATGTAATTAACAGCGAGCATCTAAATTTTTTGCAGGGAAAAAAAACGTAAAAGAAAGTAGGACATTACGATAGTACGTTCCTTTTATCTAAGTTTTTGTTGTTGTTGTTGTTAGATTGTACGTCATTGATTACTGAGTTAATGTGTTTTCTTTTCATCATTTTGGTATACCCATGTGCGGGCAAATTTATGTAGTCAGTAGTGGGGGGGGGGGGGTGGGCACAACAAAGTGCATGAGTAAAGTACGTAGGATTAACCTTGGAAAATTCTAGAATAAAAGTACCTCAGGCGTGAGGAGGAGAAGAAGAAAAAATGGGATATAAATTAGTGAGTATGGAATTAAACTTTGCTTGGGTTTTTTTTTTTTTTTGTGGACTCTCATGAAAGAATAGGAAGC
Organism: Achatina immaculata; assembly: GCA_009760885.1. Taxonomy (NCBI): domain Eukaryota; kingdom Metazoa; phylum Mollusca; class Gastropoda; order Stylommatophora; family Achatinidae; genus Lissachatina; species Lissachatina immaculata. The sequence continues at coordinate 26,359,228 of CM019714.1, forward strand.
GTACATAGAGTATAACGTGACGAACCAAAAGAGCAGCTCTGATACATGATATGAGACGAACCCCGAGAACAATACAGCAGATGCAAGTTGTCTCCATGGCATGTTTGAAATAAATATCTAATAGCAGATTACCGGAACTTGAACTTTCTAGCAGATTAAAAAAACCAAGAACATTCTGGGAATTTAAGATGTATAATCTAGGGGGGAAAAAATAGGAACAGCTTTATTACTTAACCAACACGCGAGTACAGCTGTGTGTTTGTTAAGTAATAAAGCTGTTCTGACTTTTTTTTCCCCTAGTTTATACATTTTGTTATTAAAACGTTACGGCAGTGGCTTCGTGAATAGTTATATACTTTGTTTTATATACGTATACAATAATTATCTGTGAATTAAAGCAAAAACTGTGTTTAACTCGAATTTATATCCCACGAATGGAGATATTCTCTTCCTTTATCCTTCTAATTTTATAACGTAAATGGAGAAATGACGTTATTTTACAGGCTCTTTTACGTAGCTCAGTACTAGAACAAAAGCGAAAAGGAGAGAGAGATAGATATCGTAGTTCAAGAGATCACGTGTGGGGTTTGAATTAAAGGACTTATAAGTAAATATATCCTTAGTCTTTGATGGAACACTCAGGACCACTCGTGTTACACGAGGTCTTGGCTACACGCTACAGCCAGGAGGGGGGGGGGGAGTCTGGGTTGTACCCCCGGGGCACGCCCGCCCTGTTTCGCCAATGTTTTGTTATATTATAGCCAAAATTCAGATTTAGGGAGAGGGGGTTCATTAGTAACTGGCACTTGGGCTCGGGTTTAGCCTTTCACTGTTCCAGATATAGCCAGTACTCAGATTTGCCCCTCCCCCCCCCCAAAAAAAATGCCTGAAAGGAATCAGGTGTAGAGAAGATGAAGGTGAGAATAAATGAACATAGACCAAATGCTATCTTAGATAAGATTATTCCATTGTGTATGGACCGGTAGAAATTTGGCGCGTTTTCTCAGTTTGGTGCATGTGATACATCAAATAAAAAGAGTAATAAATTAAGACAATCAGGGGGGGGGGGGGGGGGAGAACCCCGCAAAAACTGAGCGCAACCAATATTTTGGCTTATGTAGTTCTTCTCATGGACAAAAGAATAACACGGCCCGCTTGTCAGACTATACGACCCCTAGCAAAAATTAGAATAAAAGTAGTAAATATTACTTCATTTAAAAACCCTGTAAAGTGTATGTTATTGCATTATTATGACAAACTACATGTAACAAATAGAATATCTAGACTATCTAGACTACCTTGCAATTGCTACTGCACAAGTGAAGGAACTCGGGAGTATAAACTTAATACTTAACGAACATCTTACAAGAACTGGAAGAAACAATTAACATAATAGAAAGAAAACAACCTACACAATGTATCAGATAGACAGGAGCTTTTGTGATATATAAAAAAAAATATATCATCCATCCACAAACTGATCTGTATCTGAAAGAGGCGTGTTATTATATAGAGAAAATTGAGAGAGGGAAAGGGGAAATAATAACTGAAGGGAAACAACTCAGAAAATACGAAAATAAAAATAACAGAAAATTGCTAAGAGTAAAGAAAAATAGGGAAACATATCTGAAGATGGACTCAGACTCTAATAGGCGGTAACAGAAGAAGGAGTAATAATAGGGGGGGGGGAAGAAGATAATGAGGAAGAAGATAAAAAGAAAGAAATTATATCAGGAAGCAAAATCAATAGCAATTCGTCCTTCCAATTACTTGTGGCAGTTTTAAATATCTGGAAAGATTTAGAGGAACATGATGATAATGATGATAGCGGATGAGAAATGAAAAGTTGAAAGAATGCTCTCCAAGATTTATTACTATTTACAAAATATAATATTTTAATTTGAGAGCCTTTTGGCGAAGTGATAGATAAACCTTTGCTGATATTATCTGCTGTAAAGTACTAGAAGGGTTCTCATATTATAATCCAAGGACCTCCGTCAGTAATGAATTCTTAATCAGACGTGTCCATACCACTTTGGAGCATGAGAATCAAATTATGCCTCGGTCTTTGGACACCACATAGAACAACATGTGTTAGATTAGAACCTAAAATGTATATGAAAATTGAAATCAGTATGTTGTCAACGTTTGGAGTAAATAATGTTATTTGATAGGACTCTTAACGCTGATGTTGTTGATGGTGATGATGATGATGACGATGACGATGATGACTTCGACAGTCTGATGAAAAGGATATGGGGTTATATCAGTCATGTGGACATAAGGGTCTTCCACGATGAAGAAAACAAATTGTTGAGAAGAAGAAGATAAACATAGGAGATTTTTAAAAAAAATAAATTATTGATTTATATTTTAGTCTGTAACTGGTGTCCATATACTGGACAATCTACATGGGGTGTGCAGTCATTAAAAGTTTGAGAATCCCTGATTAAAAAAAACACCCAAGGATAATATTAAATAATGATTCAGTTGATAATCGCAGTTGATATGATAAATCACTATAACTGATCAGATCGAGACACATATATTTTTTTAAACCAAACATTCAAAAGCATTCACTCTTAATATACGTCCTCGGTATATTTTATTTTCGAATAATCTTAGGGAAATGCTAAAACAATCACAAAGAACGGAACATAATTTGTCAAATTTCACATTAAATTTCAAATGAAAAGCTTTCTTGTGAATGTAAAATGGAAATTAAAATAATTAAACAGTAAAGTTAGATATTGCAGAAGAATAAAAAACAAATTTAGTATTCTTTTTTTAATTATTAATCTGAAATAGCGAGTCATCATCGCGAACGCTCACTGCATAGGATGAAATCAGTCAATCAGTCAGTCAATTAGTCAATTCCAGGCACCATTCTGAAACAAACTTACTCCTTCTATTTTCTAATTGTTCTTTAGGGTTCCGCCAATCTCAACATATTTCCCTGAAATCTAAAAACTCCATAGTTTAGTTTTAGTTGTACACCTTAAGGCTGACCTAATTCATTTCTCAAAGGGGGCGTTTACTTCCAGTAAATGTCTCATACCAGGTGCTGTCCACAACTGATCAGCTTGCCACATGTACTCTCCCTTTGCACTGACTGGTTATTTTACTTGTTGTCGCCCCTGCTCTGTAATCGTGTGCTGGTAATTTTATATTTTGTCGCGTTTCTATACAGTTTTGAAATCTGCTTCTCTTTTTAAACATTTCATTCCTTTATATCATGGATTCTTCTTACCCCTTTTATTGAAGCTTGCTTGTTGCTTAGACTCCGGTTGTTCTTGTTAGGCAAAATGATTCATGTCAAATCAAGTGTTATTAAGTGCAAGAAGCAATAGTTGATTCTCATAGTTTATAAATTCGTCTTTTTAATTTAGCACAATAACCAGTTCATTAAATAGTTATAATGTAAAAGAAACAAGACAGAAAAAAAAGTTCAGCTGATGATAGATTGAAGCCTACGTCAGCTTTCATTATTTAGACATATATTAAAGTTAATAAATTCCGTAGAAGTTCATAAATAGAAAGTATAATTTATTCCTAGAATTTGTACATGAAGTCAGGACCAGTAACTCCAATGTAAAAATGACTTAACTCTAGCCAAGAATTGCTTGCCTCCCCTCCTTACACACGTTTCTCGCTTTTTTTACATTCAGTCCCACAGCTTCTGGTTGCAGTATTCTACACTGTTATGTTCTCCCAGTATGTCTTTTCTCTTAGGTCAGTCCATGTTATGCTTTAAAATAATCTGATCACACCAACCTAAGATAGTTCGGACAGTTTTTAAATCTAAACAATACAACACAGAAATAAAGAAAGATGTGAAATAACAACATCGGCATGATTGAAAGAACATTCTAAACGCAACATCAGGTCATGGAACTGAGTTACAAATTTTGAAGGAAAAAAAAAGTCACTATTATTTTTTTTTTTTCACACAGTATATATTTTCGTAGCAAACAACGTTTGCTGACTGCTGTAATTCGACCTTCATTCAGGCAGTAATTCATCAAATATTATATCTTAGACAAAACATCGATATTACGGAATAAATAACTTTGATGAAAGACGCCCAGAAGAAAGTAGTAAGAAAATTTAGCTACGTTTATTACATTTAAAAGTAATGATTAAAGTAGCTTAACCTACTACCTATCGTAGGAGGAGACGTTAAAATTCTCTTTATTTTCAGCTAAACCATAAAATTAAACCACATGCAGTACATTCTCTGTATTAACGAAGAACTGAACCCTAAAATTAAACCAAATGCAGTACATTCTCTGTATTAACAAAGAATTGAACCTGAAAATGGAAGTACATTCGCCGTATTAACGAAGAAATGAATTGTAAAATTAAACCACAGGCAAGTACATTCGCTGAATTAACAAAGAATTTAACCGTAAAATTAAACCACGCTCAAGTACATTCTCTGTATTAACGAAGAATTTAACCGTAAAATGGAGTCGCAGCTCATATATGAAGTGAACATAAAAATCTTATTTTAACCATTCTGGTACCAGGCCTGTTTAAATAGAACACAATTTACTGGCTTAAACAGCGCTTCTGATATGATTTTCGCTTGTTTAAATATTATTTGTGACTTTTTTTTTATTCCTTTCTTCAAATCGCTTTCTAGATCTTTCTAGATCTTCTAGATTGCATTCATTTTGTTAAGGAAATTATATGATTATGAAAGAAAGTTCATAAAGCAAGGTCTTACCCTCCTATCCAGAAATTTTCTTAATAAATTAAATTATATCCGGGTTTTCTCCCTTGTTAATATTTTCATATTGTTTGACTTTCAGTTTCAACGCTGTTATTGTTACTGTTATTTTTACTGTTTTGTTACTGTTCAGATAGTGAGTTTCGCATGATTGGCTGTCTATATTTCTAATATATGTCTGTGCGTCCATCTATATTTCTGACATTCTGCCTACAGATCTGATGTTCTACTGTCTGTCTTTTTGACGATCGATCTGTCTAAAATCTATCTATGTGGCTGTCTATGACCTCTATAATGTCTGCCTTTATGTCTGTATTTCTAATATCTGTCTTTGTAGCTGTCTGCCTGTGTACAATCTGTCTGTGTTACTGTCAGTCCCTTTAATATCTGTTGCTATGTTTATATATCTTTCTAATTTCTGTCTGCATGAATGTCTGTTTGTCTGTCTATCTAAACGGCTGTTACGTCACTATGACAATTTTTTCTATATTTCTATTTGTGTCTGTTTTGGGAGCTACAGGCTCTTCTGGACATCGTGGTTCGTGAAAGTAAAAATAAAGGTCTCAGTCTGAACAAAAAGAAGACTGAAGTGATGGTCATCTCATAAAAAAGAATAACACCAAAATGTAGCATTACCATCGATGGCACAAATCTGAAACAAGTTGATAGATTCAAGTACTTAGGAACGATTATAACAACTGATGGGAAATGTCACAACGAAATAAAAATCAGACGCGCTCAAGCCAAGTCAGCATTCCAGAAAATGAGAAACATCTTGTGCAACAGATCCATATCAATTGAAACAAGATTCCCAGTACTTAAATGTTACATCGAGCCAATTTTGTTTTATAGATGTGAAGCATGATCCACGAATAAGAGAGTACAGAGAGAAATTGATTCCATGGAGATGTGGTTTATAAGAAGGATGTTGAAGGTACCATGGACAGCCAAGAAAACCAATGAAGAAGTCTTAAGAGAGGCTGGAGTTAAAAGCAAATTACAACAAAGATCAGAGGCAGACAAGCGAGGTTTGTAGGACATTTTCTGAGAAAAGGAAAATTGGAACACACTGTGGCAACTGGAAAAACTGAAGGAAGAAGAGACAGAGGAAAACAGAGAGAGAGAGAAGTTACTGGATGGACTGTCAGTGTGGCTACGCCACGCGGCATGGCACTTGAATTGAATTTAGTCTCTTTTATATTTCTGTCTTTTTATATTTCTGTCTTTCTATATTTCTGTTTCTTTGACAGTGTGTAAAACTCCATAAAGCATAGGAAAAGAGCAAGTGACGGTCACCTCTATTTAATCAGCGCTACACACCCGTGATAAGTAAAAACAAATGCAATGTTATTACATACAATCACACCTTGTGATCTAACAAAAAAAAATTACTGAGCACAAAAATAAAATAAGGACATAGAAAGAAAAACAAAACATCTTTTCAGTAGCTGGGCACTACAGAAAAGGTTTAATTGAAAACTAACAAAGTGTAATACATTTTGTTGAAGATAATAACCAGTATTTTTAAAAATCAGTTTATTACATTTTGTTGGCGAGATTCTTCGGATGCCGCCCGTGGAGTGAAGCTTCTCCCGGCCAATGAAGAAAATGCTAAAAAGCAATTAGGGTTGCCGTGCGGCGCCGATGTGAAAAGGTTATGGAAAGGATAAAGTGAAGTTTAATTGGTATGTCCAATACTCTCGCGGCGAGAACTACTCATACCACGGAACCTCTGCTCTAGAAGCCGGCCACGTCCGATATACACCCATACTGGTGAAATATGCCTAAACCGGCTTAAAGCAGGGGTGAAACTTGATGGCTACTCAAGTCACGGTACCTCCGCTCTAGAGATCGGTCACGTCTTAAACACGCCTATACTGGGATAATATGCCTAAACCGGCTCAACCCAGAGTTGAAACTTTCTAGTGGCGAGGATTCGTCCTCCTGGACAAAAGCTTCATCCTGGTCACAACTAGAAAGGGTAGCGGCCACGACCACAAAATGCTGAAGTCAAAGACACTGGACCAGTGTGGTCTAGACAGGCAACCACTTCTCACCCGGCGGGGATGTATGCGTATCCTAGTCACGCTGAGGTTTTCCGATGAGAAACTCCAACGCTGAACTGGATGGGACAACCACCTCTCACCCGGCGGGGATATATTTGATATTCAAAACACGTCGAGGTTTTCCGGTGAGGAAGTCCAACTCTAGACTAAACTGGTGCAACGAAAACCACGGTGTCACGCAATCCCGCTTCTGAGACCCACCAAGAATACAGGCTAAAGCCCTGCGATACTCTGAACCTCTTGTGGTCCTTTCGGGGATCTTGTGTGGACCTTTCGAGGACTACAGGAGTAAATTCAGTAGGATCAAGGGCAGGTCTTGGCGGTAGAAGCGAACGAAGAAGAAGATGAAGACTACATTTTGTTGAAAACAATAACCAGTATTTTTTATCAGTTTAATACATTTTGATGAAAATAATCCGTATTTTTAGCAGTTTGATACATTTTGCTGAAAATAGTAATCAGTATTTTTATTAGTTTGACACATTTTGCTGAAAATAACAAATATTTTGATCAGTTTAAACACTTCGTTGAAAATTATACAAGTATTTTATTTATCAGTTTAATACACTTTACTGTAAAATAAATACATAAAGTGTTTTCATCAACTTAAAACAGGTAATTGAAATATATTCAGTTATTTCATTAATTCAATGAATTTCACTTTAAAAAAAACCAGAATGCTTTTACCAATTGAAAACATGTCACCGGTGGCGATTTTTATCACTTTTATTCTAAGAATTCAGTTAATGAAAGAAGAGCAGAAAACAGTAAGAGCAACAGAAAACAGAAAGAACAATAGAAAACAGAAAGAACAACAGAAAACATAAAGAACAACAGAAAACAATAAGAACAACAGCAAACAGAAAGAACAACATAAAACAGTAAGAACAACAGAAAACGGTAAGAAAAACAGAAAGCAATGAAGGAAAAAAAAACAGAAAACAGTAAGAAAAACAGAAAACAGTGAGGAAAAACAGAAAATAGTAAGATAAACAGAAAACAGTAAGAATGCCTTTCTAACGAAATTTTGAACATGGCAAATGTGGACTGGATGTCTGCGATAGTTTTTCTCGGTGCCCAGTCCAGTTTTCTCTTAAGTTGTCCTGGATGTTCCCTGCGGTGAAGATGCTTGTGACAATCAGCGACCCATAGCTGGCATGCAGGCGTTAGGGTTGGCGAACCGTATCTGATCAAGACCCTGCCCTACCTCTCAGTTGGCATATCCAGTAACAGGTCTAGCATAGCTGAAGGGGCCATAATCCCCATAATGATGGAGTCTGAAAGTTAAATATTGCACTCCCCCCTTTTTTTTGTAGCTGGACTTAGGGACTGTAAAAATAGCTGACATAACTCGCTTCTAAGCCGACGATATGTTGTACCTGAACATCTTCACCGGATCAGCTGCAAAGAAAACCAGCTCGTAGTTTGAGGGAGACGTAAGGCACGACAAGACAAGACAAGGCAAGAGAAGGCAAGGCAAGGCAAGACAAGGCAAGACAAGACAAGACAAGGTAAGACAAGGCAAGACAAGATACGACAAGGCAATGCAATGCAAAGCAAACCAAGGCAAGGCAAGACAAGACAAGACAAGACAAGACAAGGCAATGCAATGCAAAGCAAAGCAAGGCAAGACAAGACAAGATAAGACAAGACAAGGAAAGGCAAGACAAAGAATGACAAGACAAGGAGACAAGACATGACAAGGCAAGGCAAGGCATGACAAGACACCAAGGCAAGACAAGATGAGACAAGACAAGACATGACAAGGCAAGACAAGGCAAGACAAGACAAGACAAGCCAAGACAAGGCAAGACAAGACAAGGCAAGGCAAGGCAAGACATGACAAGACATGACAAGACAACACAAGACAAGACAAGACAAGACAAGACATGACAAGGCAAGACAAAACAAGGCAAGACAAGACACCAAGACAAGACAAGACAAGGCAAGACAAGACAAGGCAAGACAAGGCAAGACAAGACAAGACAAGAGAAGATAAGACAAGACTAATAAACAGAAATGTTCCTAGACAGAGCGTTAAATATAAGAGATTATCCCCCCACAAAATGTGCAAACACGGCGAAGCTCTCTGGACTCCAGAGGTTCTCAACATCCCAGGTTACAGACCCCTCTTTTCAGTCCCACGCCGCTGCCAAATCCTCCCCTATATACTAAATCATACAGAGAAAGATTATCAACATTTTACATTCTTTGACACTGATAATTACTTCTCTTTGATTTGTCTTCCAAGGAGCCACCTGTTTCCTTGTTGAGAACTCCTGCCTTTACATACACAGCTGTCAGTGAGTGAAGGATAAACTAAGATATCAAAGACAAAGCACTCCAGTGAAATACGGAACTTCATCAAAAGGTCAAAACATGTGAGCTGGTTAGAAAAAAAATGACTCCCAGCTTGTGAGATTCTGGTTAGTAAACAAAAAGAAATGAGAAACAAAAGAAAGGAGGTTTGAGAGTAAGGCCAGGTGAATTAAGGGCAGACAATCAGAGTGAATCAAGGGTAAACAATCGAACAGTGTGAATCAAGGGCAGATAACCAAACAGCATGAATCAAGGGCAGGCAATTAAACACCATGATTCAAGTGAAGACAATTAAAAACCTTTTAATCAACACAGGCAACCAAACAGTCAAGGGCAGACAACCAAAGTCCTCAGAGAAGTTGTTGAACTACTTAAAACGATTTTAAGATAAAAACAACATTCTTTTGCCTTGTCTTGTTTCATCAAGACATTTTATAATGAAAACTCTTTGACTGATTCTGTAGACGCGTAGACTTTTAGCATCTTGCAATGCCTTTAACGGGGCCATAAAGACACTTTGACAAGGCTCAATGATTGATACCGAGAGATATCTAGGACAGAAAGGGAGGAAGTCACGTGGTATGGGCCTACGATTTTGATAGGCTTCCTCGCACGGGTAGAGGCAAAAGCCGAACAAACATGGAAGTACAATTGCTTTTACCTTTTCTCTTTTTTCGTAAAAATTTCTAGATCTTTTATGCTGTACTGTTCTATACGAGTACCTCATGTACACTTCACATACATGTACGTACTGCTACCCATACATAAATCATTTATGTTTAGCACTGCTTACAAATAACACTTAATGAGCAGTGTGAAATGGGGACATACTTTTCCCCATCTAGCCAGGGGCTACCACCGGCTTCGTACAGGCCTGGGTATGTCTAAAAGCTCTGATATTATACACCCCTCCCCATCCTGTAAACCCCCCCCCCCCCACACCCAGGTCATGAGGTCATGCCATTAGTAGACAAAAACATTGAAGAAAGCTGGCAATCACAGGAAAACTCAAGGGCAAAAGGAAAATGAAACAAAACGACATATAAAAACATCATTAGCGACTGATCAGGTGGCAAAGGACAAGAAAGTATATCAAAGGAAAGGCCATCAAATGATTGCAGATACGTACAGCGAAAAAAGACAGGAACTGAATTGCTAACTGCTATTGGTCCAGCACTTCCTGGATACATGTATGCAGGAAACTCTCTACTGTAGAGAGCGAAACAACAACACAACTCCTTCAGATCATCAGAGGAAGTATCCCCCCTCAGACAAGTGTTTTGGCCCTATTAAACTCCTGACACTCTAAGGGGGGGGGGGGTGTGAGCCATTCTGGGTCATGACACCCAGAGGTCTTGTGAGTTGTTGCTTTTTTCGTCCGGGAATTGAGTTGGCACTTCACTTTGAAGTGCGTCTTTAGCGATTCATTTTGATGTTGTAGAAATGACATGAAGAAGTTGATGATGAAATATAGGGGAAAAGTTAATCATATTTTAAAATGACCATGAATGTGATGACGTATGACACTGAATATGATGACCTCTTAAAATAACAATGATATCACTGAACTACTAGGAAAACGTAATATAAATATTGGAGATTCATATAGCTAACGAGCACGTATAGAATGGTTCGTAATTATCACATTCAAAGGCAAAATTGAGCATATTTTGATATTCCTCATTTTATACATTGAGAATCACATATAAAATAAGTTAAAACAATATTGTGAGCGTAATCAAAGATGGTGAAAGAGAGGCAACTCTTAGTAGAACAATCACAAACCCAGACACCGGGCGAACACCGCTCTATCCACTCAGCCACGAGCGACACGACGTCCTGCTTGAGTACCATGTTCCGTTCTCAGCGAAATCTCTTTGCCCTTATCATCCTGTATGCATGTTACTGGTGCTATGTAGCCATTTGATTGTAATTTCAAGCGTATGGGATAGTGCTAAAGACGCGATCATCAGTGTTTTAGAACGGTAACTGGGCAATGAAGAAATTGACAGGTTGATGTACTTCTTCAAATTGACTAACGATGTGTTGTTTGTTATGGCCGAATGAGGGTGTAGGTTGCTAAGAAGCTCTTTTTTTTTTTGGGGGGGGGGGGGGGGGGGTTCCAAGACACTATAATTAACTTCCTATCTCCCATGATGCCAACCTATCAACAATCTCTACTTCGGCTGCTGCAAAGAATAGGAGATCAGAACAATAGCAAAAAAAAAAGTATTGATTACTTCCCTTTACTCTGGAGTTTGTGTAAAATATTTTGAATACAACAAAAACAATCCTCGTATAAACTGCTTAATATAACAAGTTTAGTCCTTTTCTGGTCAACCCTATGTGGAATAACACTTGCCTTAAGGGCCTGAAGATTATACTGAGTGGCTTAATGATTAGTGCGTTTTGTCTCTCTGCTTGGTCAGGAGCGTCCAGTTACCCAGGCTGTAGACAGGAGTTCCTGGCCGCTTCTACAGGCAGCCAGACGAGATACTGACCACATCAACCTCTAGTGTGCAGACAGTTCAAGGAAAATATGGCCACTAAAGCCAGTGCCCCCCTAGGTGCCTCCACAACATAACAGGGCTTTCTATGGATTTTTTTATGTAAACGATCCATTTCATTTCTCTAGTATCTTCCAAATTTTCTATGCCTTGTAATGTGGATGCGTGTACACAATTTATTCAAAAAGTTTCTGCTATCATCTTCCACGTTTTCTGTGCCCTGTAATGTGATTGCCTGTACACAATTTATTCAAAATGTTTCTGCTATCATCTTTCAAGTTTACTGTGCCCTGTAATGTGGTTGCGTGTACACAATTTATTCAAAAAATTTATTATTTTATTTTGCAAGTTTTCTATCCCGTGTAATGTGGTTGCGTGTACACAATTTATTCAAAATGTTTCTGCTATCATCTTTCAAGTTTACTGTGCCATGTAATGTGGTTGCGTGTACTCAATTTATTCAAAAACAAGTTTCTTACTCTAAATTAATTATTATTATTTTTTTTACCTGACGAGAAAACTTTCAACTTTTCAGCTTTCTGGGGTGGGGGAGGAGAATTTGTATGCTAAAATTTATTTGCAAGTGGATTTTTTTTCAAGTAAATGAGAGGGCTAAGCTAATTACTAATAGTAAAATATAGACTGGACTGATACTAATGCAACCAGCAGGCAAGTTACAAGACTTCCCCGGAGAAGGGGACTAATATTACCACCAGATTCATCACTTGATGTGCTGTCTACCCTTGGTGTTGATGCTGTAGTATTTACTGGAGAGGCAGCTGAAGACAGAGTTGTTGGAATTGTTAGGGAGGTTGATCCTGCGGTAGTTCCTCTTGCAGCTGTCGTTGCTACTGTGGTAGATGTTGGCGTTGGTGCAGCTGTCGTTGCTACTGTGGTAGATGTTGACGTTGGTGCAGCTGTCGTTGCTACTGTGGTAGATGTTGACGTTGGTGCAGCTGTCGTTGCTACTGTGGTAGATGTTGACGTTGGTGCAGCTGTCGTTGCTACTGTGGTAGATGTTGACGTTGGTGCAGCTGTCGTTGCTACTGTGGTAGATGTTGACGTTGGTGCAGCTGTCGTTGCTACTGTGGTAGATGTTGGCGTTGGTGCAGCTGTTGTTGTTTCTGTGGTAGATGTTGGCGTTGGTGCAGCTGTTGTTGTTTCTGTGGTAGATGTTGACGTTGGTGCAGCTGTTGTTGTTTCTGTGGTAGATGTTGGCGTTGGTGCAGCTGTTGTTGCTACTGTTGTTGTAGTTGTATTTAATGATGTTTGTGCTTTTATTAAATTTAATAGCGGGTATCTTCCTTCTCCGCAAAACTGTTCAAAGAGAAAGTTATTATTGTTATTATTATTATTATTATTATTATTATTATTAGTAGTAGTAGTAGTAGTAGTAGTAGTAGTAGTAGCAGCAATAGTTGTAATAGTAGAACTATTATTATTATTATTATCATTGGTAGTTGTTGATATTGTAATAGTAGTAGTAGTAATAATCATAGTAGTAGTAGTGATAGTCGTTTGCATGTCCCTTGCGGAACTTTACCTCCCTAACGGCTCTCCTGTAGGCCTCTCACTGTTATCTCCATTATTAATTAGTAATGATCCAAGATATTAAAAAGTAAACCTCTTTCAATTGTTCCTCATTGACATATATTTCAGCTGCCTTATTAGTAGTAGTAATAGTAGTAGTAGTAGTATAAGTTGTAATAGTATTAGAAGCCATAAACAGTAGTAGCCATAGTAGTAGTAGTAGTAGTAGTAGTAGTAGTAGTAGTAGTAGTAGTAATAGTAGTAGTAGTAATAGTAGTAGTAATTATTATAGGAGTAGAAGTACTAATAGAAGTAATAGTAGTGGTAGTAATTGTAGAGACTTTTGTACAGCATAATACGATACAGTGAGGTGACTTTTAACCAGCAAAGTAAGGAACCCGAATAAATGGGATTTCAAGGGTAATCCTACATTTTTCATTCTATAACTTTGTAGTCGTAGTGTAACATTTCTAGGAGAATGAACGGAGGAGATGGAGCGTTGAAGGTGGTCTTTGATATACGGAGTTTTGGAGTCCGATTATTAAACAAAGTCCCCTCTGTTGTCTTCATTCGCAGGACGAACTTAAAGATGCTAACGAAATCCTGACTGACAAACGCTGGCACAGACCCCGTACTCTCATACCTGTACGGCATGATCTGATGGTGGATGAATGTATGTGTGATGACTCATGTTGTGAGTAGCGACATCTCATCAACATACAACAACATCCAAACAAAAGAACATTTTAACCATGACTTTGACCGTGGCGCCAAAACGGCCTCTGCATTGAAGAACATGTCCAAGTACAAGTCCAACTTCAAGATCTAACATATTATACTCGCATGTTTAATCACCTTCTCAGAAATGTAGACTAATAAAGGAGTGCCCTACTTCCATCCTCTAACTTTTACACATATGTTCTCTCCCGGAAAGTTCCACCAGAACACTCCTCTCTCCTGATCAAGTTCAATAACTCGTCACATGATCAAACGACCAGCCCTCACATCGCTATTTGATTAAACCTGAGCTGCAGTAAGGCCAGAACAGCTACCTAGTAACCTTCATTCTGCCATAAACCTGATTTCCTGAGTAATGGGGAAAACTAAACCTACCTAACCTGTGTAAAGACTTTAGTGCAGTATACATAAACCTGCCTTCCTGAGTGATGGGGAAGACTAAACCTACCTAACCTGTGTAAAGACTTTAGTGCAGTATACATAAACCTGCCTTCTCATTTAATGAATTTACCAATGTATACAAAAACACATTTATTCATGTAATGACTTCACAGCTGTACATATAAACCTACCCACTTTTATAATGACATCACACCTGTACACAAAAATCTACCTGTCCTGTGTAATGGCTTTACACCTATTCACATAAAGCTATGTTCCCTGTGTATTGACTTTACACATGTACACATAAACCTACATCCCCTGTGTAACTGATTTCACGCCTTTACACATAAACCTACCTGTCCTCTGTAACTGATTTCACGCCTGTACACATAAACCTACCTGTCCTGTGTAACTGATTTCACGCCTGTACACATAAACCTACCTGCCCTGTGTAACTGATTTCACGCCTGTACACATAAACCTACCTGCCCTGTGTAACTGATTTCACGCCTGTACATATAAACCTACCTGCCCTGTGTAACTGATTTCACGCCTGTACACATAAACCTACCTGCCCTGTGTAACTGATTTCACGCCTGTACATATAAACCTACCTGCCCTGTGTGACTGATTTCATGCCTGTACATATAAACCTACATCCCCTGTGTGACTGATTTCACGCCTGTACATATAAACCTACATCCCCTGTGTGACTGATTTCACGCCTGTACATATAAACCTACATGCCCTGTGTAACTGATTTCATGCCTGTACACATAAACCTACCTGCCCTGTGTAACTGATTTCACGCCTGTACACATAAACCTACATGCCCTGTGTAACTGATTTCACGCCTTTACACATAAACCTACATGCCCTGTGTAACTTATTTCACCCCTGTACACATAAACCTACATGCCCTGTGTAACTTATTTCACCCCTGTACACATAAACCTACCTGCCCTGTGTAACTGATTTCATGCCTGTACACATAAACCTACCTGCCTGTGTAACTTATTTCACCCCTGTACACATAAACCTACCTGCCCTGTGTAACTGATTTCACGCCTGTACACATAAACTTACCTGTCCTGTGAAGTCATCCTGGTCCAAAGACCAGAACATGATTCCAGCAACCTGTAGCTCCTTCATCCACTGAATCTGAAATATATAACATTATTTCACAAGTAACAATATTATATATCATTATATAATGTTGGTTATTCCACACTTTGATAGTAACAATAGCGCAATAGCTCCGTTTTATATATAAAAATATGTTTGAATATAAAAAAGTTTAAATTTTACTGGTATTTTTGTATAGTGATAAGAAAACAGCAAAACTCTGTATAATCCAGTGAATATAGAGTACAGTAAGATGGAAATGATGGAGAACATATAAGGCATCATCTTCATCATTATCATCGCCGTCTCATCTGTCAGATAAAAAGGCATTATCAGGCATATGTCTTCACAGATACTGATTCATGTTTTCCTGTCAGCTCAGTTCGTGACTTTCTGTCATGCCCTCGTGTTAGACTGTCTTTGATCTTCTCTATAAGATTCTTCTCCTTCTTCTTCTTCTTCTTCTTCTTTTTCTTCTTCTTCTTCTTCTTCTTCTTCTTCTTCTACACATGAGTGTAGAGATGGACATGAGATAAGTTTATTATTTATTTATGTAATCATGTAATGTGTCTTCATGATTATTATGCTCATTAACAAATGCTGAATGACTGTGACCGAGTGAAAGCTGTATGATGAAGGGCAGAATGCCAGACGGGCCAGCGTGCCCAATTCTTAACCCTTTGAAAATAAAGTATGTTCGTTCCTTCGTTCTTCTTATCGTCTACCTCCTTGGAAAAGCTAGCATTTCATTTTCACTGCAGCCCATGCAGTGAAGAGTTTGAAGTATAGCATTTATAGTTTTTTTTCAGTCTCTTAGTGGAACTAATAACCAGCAGGTGTGCAGTGCTTCTTTAGCAGACTCCACCACCATGGGGACTATGGCCATCCCTGTCCTGATAGCCAGGCTAGCCCTGTTTCTGGGGTAACCAACCAAGAGATTGGACAAGGTCTTAGTCAGCTATGGTTAGTTGATTGCCAAGTCTTACAGCGCCTCTTGCACTATTTTTCTTACCCATATAAAAACTGTGAGAACTGGAAACAGCACAAACAAGGAGATACAACAAATACTTTGAATAGCCAGAAAAAAATAAAGAAGTTATGGAAGAAGTAGTTGAGCGTAGATAATTAATTTAAACCACCAGGAAGAAAAAAGAGCAATCAATTTTCAAATTAGAAAATAGTTTAACTTATATATGAAGTGAACTTATTTTTAAAGGAAAATAAAATAATAACAAATGCTGAAATTAAATGACAATAGTATTGAAATCTAAAGAAGTATAATGGCATCACATGAATTATAAGAGATACATAAAACAAATGAAATATAACATGTATTGAAGTCAAAATAAATATAACAGATATTGAAATCAAAAGAAGTATAACAGATATTGACATAAAAAATATAACAGATATTGAAATCAAAAGAAGTATAACAGATATTGACATAAAAAAGTAACAGATATTGAATTCAAAAGAGATAGAACAGATAATAAAATCAAAAGAAATGTATCAAATACTGCAATCAAAAGAAGTATAACATATATTGAAATCAAATGAAGTAAAAGTGATACAGAAATCAAATGAAATTTAACAAAATATTGAAATTTAATGAAGGACTGAGATAATAAATAATCTGGAATATAACAAATCTGAAATCAAGTGAAGTTTAAAACCAAATCGAAGTAAATAAAACCAGAGTCAAAATAAGAACATCACATTTGAAACCAAACCAAGAATATCAAATTTGAAATCAAATTAGGGAAAAGGAAAAGAAAAAGACTAAATCAAAATTAGAAATAATAAATAAAGAACAAATATTGTCTACACCATACAACAAAAACAATAATACGTTCACATCACTTAAATGACCACGAATGAGAATACGAAATATTCTATTTCTCATACAGATTATGCTCCTCTGTACTTGAGACACAAGGAACACATGAACAGATGAGACAAAATTTGTAAACAGAAGAGATATGTTTCTGAAGAGAGATGATCACACATCAGTCACCGTCGTATAGCTCTACTAGGAATAAACAGGACAATCACTGGAAATTTTACAGTCAAAAAACGACAAAGGAAGCCTGCGGAAAACTATTTCTTACAAAAAAAAGTGAATTTTTAAAATGTTTTTTTTTATAAATAAAATTTCTTATACTGCTGGTGTTGATGATAATGATGATATAGTCACAAAGACGACCATGATGATGATGATGATGATGATGATGACGACGATGACGATGATAATGATGATATGGTCACAAAGACGACCATGATGATGATGATGATGATGACGACGACGATGATGATAATGATGATATGGTCACAAAGACGACCATGATGATGATGATGATGACGACGACGATGATGATAATGATGATATGGTCACAAAGACGACCATGATGATGATGATGATGATGATGATGGCCACGATGACGATCATGATGGTGACGATGATGATGCTGATGATGACAGTGATGAAGGAGGCAGGTCATACATCTCACCTTCACATTGAGACTTTCCTTATCCTCGTACCCCACCCAATCATCGCCGTTGACGAGATAAGGATTCGCCTGCTCCACGTCAAATGTTCTTGTTGATGATGAGTTTGAGAGCATTTCACATATCTTTAGACGTCACGTGATAGAAAGAGAAGGTGGTTAGAGGGAGCCCACGGTCATCAATGTAAATGTCAGGTTAATGGCGTTTAACCATTTAACTGTTGTTTCACCTGTCTGCTTATCTATCTATCTATCTATCTATCTATCTATCTATCTATCTATCTATCTATCTATATATCTATCTATCTATCTATCTATCTATCGCTCAGTAGTGCTATCCATCTATTCATAAATCCATTTTGTAATCCATTCATCCCCACCCACCCATCCATCCATCCATCCATCCATCCATCCATCCATCCATCCATCCACCCATCAATCCAACCATCCATCCATCCATCTACCCATCCATTCAACCATCCATCCAACCATCCATCTACCCATCCATCCAGCCATCCATCCATCCATCCATCCATCCAGCCATCCATCCATCCATCCATATACACACCTATCTTTTTTCTGCTCCTTTGTTCACTCCTTAGTTCCTTCCGTCTTCCCATTGCCTTCCCTGCTGAAGACTCCTGTAGTTTTCTATCAGGAATCGAGCAAAAACTTACGATGCGACCTGATGTATTCCAGCCACATTTCTCTTCAAGATGTCGCTCACTGACCTCCTGGATCCATCTTTCTCACTGAAGAGTCTAATGCATGTCTTGCTTTAATTTATTTATCTTTTACAGTCTCAAGCATTTAGGAAGTTCTACCGGTAGCCAAAAACGGAACAGTGAAAGCAAGCGTGACTTACCTCAGGATATGCCAGGCCAGCGTCTATACTGTAGTACCGTCCCTTTCTGACCTCGCCTGTCACATTAGAACCTGGAGCTGTATTTGTCACGTTCTGAAGCACCAACCTGCGACCCACTCCCGTGAAACCGACCACGATTTTGCTGAATGGCAAACCAAGAGAGTTCCAGTAATGTGTGGTCCAGTTCTGAAATAACAGTTATCTTCCGTTGAGATTGTTAATGAAAATCGTGGACTCTCTGTACTAAGGTCAGATAGTACGGTGAAGAAAGCGTGATATTTTCATATTTTAAGATATTTTTATTAAAGTGATCATCACCTTTGGCGGTAATGGTGAGTTATACTGGAGGCGATAATAGAAGAAAGAAAAAGTCTGAGCAAAATGCGTCTTAGAAATGAAACGAAACAAAACAGCCACAGAAAAATAAAGTGAACAGCACACGTTTGGTACAGTAGTAGTACTACTGTTCATGATGATGATGATGAAGATGATGATGATGATGATGATGAACCACTTAGATAGCTTTACTTATACGAAATTATGAAACAAAATAGATGCCTATGTGCTTTCATCTGGCTCCGAATATTTCATTTTTAAGCAACCATATTAAGCAAAACATAGATTTTGCATTACATACCAGTATAACAGATGGCGGATATGTTTATTATAAACTTGCTTGTGTGGTTTGGGGATTTTTATGGGGTCAAGAATTACAGTAAAAAAAAAAGGATTTTCAAGACAGAAAATGAAGCCCATTGTCTTGAAGCCACACTAGTTATGGCGACGAGCGAACATACAAAACTCAAAGAATGGAAACAGTAAAGATACATAAAATACGTATAGTATAAAAGGTATAATTACGGTGCTTAGCTGTGAGTTAAATCTTGGATCGTTCCTGGAGTACAGTGGGCTATTGAACGCCGTGACCTTGGCAGATTTGTCCGTGTAGTCGTAGGTCATAAGGAGTGCGTAATCTACGTACCTGGTTATGGATTTTACAGACATATGAATACGTATAGATATGTATGAATACGTATAGAGACGCATGGATACGTCTAGAGACTAAATCTATTTATACAGTAGCTACATTGACCCTGTGATGAATTTTATAAAGCTTTCTCCGCCTTTGTTGTTATAACTATCCCTTTCAAACCTCTTGTCCCATGACACCTGTAATATCTTAAGACTATCTAGTAATATGGTTAGTATTAGCACCGATCGGCCTGGTTAGCTGAGTGGTTAGGCGTTCGTTTACTAATCCAGTGGTACCAGGTCCATTAGCAGTGGGATTTTTTTTCTGGTAAAGATAGTCCCATAGCAAGTGTCGTAGGGGATGAAGCGTTAGAGACCTCATTATGCTAGGCCATCAAAGTATGAGGTAGGGTGGCCAGTTCATTTCCTCGCTGCCTTTCCTTCCCAGATTTCATCTGGTACCAATTTTACGAGGCTGGGTCAACCTCGGGGGCTGTATTGGTCGGAAAAAAAAATCCCGCTCAGGTGGGGATTCGAACCATCGACAATTCGGTTGCTAGACGAGTGCTCTAACCATTACGCTAGCCAGTTCCCACTGGTACACACCAAAAGGAAAAGGCCCCGGGGGTCGATCCAGCCTCTAAAAACGGGTACCAGAGAAATCTTGGCAGGTAAATGCTGTCAGGTGTGATACCGGCCACGTCACTCTTTCATGTGCGGATGGTCGAGGAGAATACGGGCCTAACATCCCCAAATGCCTTAATGGCATGGAGTATTTTCTTTGATCTAAAGCACACATGACACAACAAAGGACAATATGTTCAGCATCACGCCTTTCCTTCTTCCGTTTCAGAAGGAACCAGGTACCTATTTCAGCAGCCAGTAAATGGGGCTCTTCAAGCCAGACTTGAACCATCCACGTCTTCAGTACAAAAGTCAGGTAGTAACCTGCAATTTAACTTACAT
The DNA here is from genome assembly GCA_009760885.1 of Achatina immaculata. Taxonomy (NCBI): domain Eukaryota; kingdom Metazoa; phylum Mollusca; class Gastropoda; order Stylommatophora; family Achatinidae; genus Lissachatina; species Lissachatina immaculata. Next base: position 26,379,936 of record CM019714.1, read on the forward strand.
TATCCTCATTGTCCTCCATTTCTCAAGAAACAGATGTTGAAGGTACCATGCGCACCTTAGAAAACCAATGAAGAAGTCTTAAGTGACGCTGGAGTTAAAAAGCAAATTACAGCAAAGATCAAAGGCAGACAAGCGAGATTTATAGGACATTTCCTGAGAAGAGGAAAATTGGAACACACTGTGGCAACTGGAAAAATTGAAGGAAGAAGAGACAGAGGAAGACAGAGAGAGAGAGAGAGAGAGAGAGAGAGAGGGGTTACTGGATGGGATGTCAGTGTGGCTGGGAAGAAAGTCACCGGCGGATCTCATAATCAAGTCAAAAGACAGGGAATTGTGGAGAGAAATGATCGCCTACCTCACGCGGCGTGGCGCTTAGATTTGCTCCTCACTGGAATCTATCTAAGGGGGAAAATCTATAAAATTTAAAATATAGAAGGATAAATACATTTCTCGTGGTATTCAGCAATAAATAAAAAATATCACAAAATCTTGCTGTGCTAATGTGTGATATATATTACATTCCAGAGTCAGCAAAAATTTTCATCTAGCCTTGTAAACAATACACAACAGTGACCTACTTTGCTATTTCTGGCACATCGTATCCTGGATCTATGTTCCACTGCCCGGCTGGGCCCGCGAAGGTTAGCAACAGTCTAGGGCCAGATGTATCAGCGTCAAACGCGCTCCTTAAAGCCTTAAAATATGGAGATGAAACGATAAGACTGTTAACCCTTTGCTTTCAAACAAAACCGTTGAAGACGACACAACAAAATGTATAATAAACACAACTGCTATTTTCTTTCAACCGGAAATGACAAAAGGCCTATTTCAGATTACATATTAGTTCAAAATTTTAATCCCTTAAATGACGATTCTTATATCTTATATCCTTCCCGTGCCATTAAACGTCACATAGGGCTCTCAAAGCAGTTCGCCTATTTTTCCTGTCTTCAGCGAGTCTTTCAATCTCATCAAAGGATTTTATGCCTGTTAATTTGGTCTCTCTTAACAATGTCCTCTTCAGAGTTTCACGCGGTCTGCCTCTTTTTTCTTTGGCCTGTTGCGTTCCACTTGATAGCTTGTTTTGGGATTCTTGATCATTTCTTCTCATCAGGTGACCAACATATGTCCATCTCCTTTTCCTTTTAAACGACGAATACAACCAGATAAATTCAATTATTTATTCATGTAATTTTTTTTTTACAAAGCCATTTAAATATTTCATAGAAGCAAAGTTAATGGACTAAAATAATCTGTTTTTGCAAGGGAACTGGAAGCTCTGTAATGTTACACTTCTCTTTGTCAGAACAGATTTGTTCTACGACGAATACAATACGAGACATGTATAGAGTTAAAACATCTGTACTAGTAATCTGATTAAGGTAAAACAGCCAACAGAAGAATGAGAGATAGTGCAATTGTGCTAAGCCACAAACACTCTGTTTTCAGTTAAGGTTCTTACTGGTTCTTTAGGGGTTAAACAAAAGGCGATACAGAAGCTAGTTAATCTAGCAATAGATTTTTGTTTACTCAGAAAGCTAGGGAGGTCTGAGCCTAGATTTACCTGATAAAATGTCGTAGATGTGTACATTAAATAATAGATCAGAAATGTGGAAAATAGATGAAAGCTGGCAGGTTCATGTTAGTATCACCATTTGATGAGTCTGCAATTGATTCTTCCTTCCTTCCTTCCTTCCTTCCTTTCCTTCATTCTTTTTTACTTTCTACTTCCCTTTCTTATTTCAAAGATTAAGATTCATTAATTCAGCGCCCTGTTTTCTCCAGAGGTTTTTCGTGGCGGTTGCATATCTTCAGCGTAAGATCCAGGTCCATGGACCACATTTGACTAACACATAAGAGGTGCTAGATAGCGCAGTTCGTTAGTACGCTGTTCTCTCGTGGCTAGGCGGCTGCTCGTCCTACCAGAGTCCGTGGTTCGAATGCCAGATAATTCTCTTGTATTTTTTTTTCTTTCTTTCACGTCTAAAAGTGCTTTGTCTAGGATTTTTTCATAATCTAATCCTACAGAACTGTGTTCTGTTACTTCACTGTACGAAAGCCTCGTTGTTTCCTATTTATAAAAAAAAAATTACCTAACACATGTACGCAGAGAAAATGACAATTCTCTATTATCTTTCTTGCGAAGACACTCACAGATTTCGAGTCGATATAAGTTAACTTCGAATAAAAAAAATACTGAATATATTTCTAAATTTGACGCGAAGTCTTTTTTACCTTTTCGACTTAACATCTTGAAAGAAATTTGGGCAAAGACAACTGAAAAAGAGGTAAATATTTAAGTGAAGAGAACTTTAAATTTCTGGCAAAATATTCCAATACCTGAAATATTTCATAACAAGAAATGGCTGCATACCTGGAGAAGTCTGACGAATGTTGATTTGTCGTTTGTGCTCGGATATTCCCAGTCCACGTCCAGTCCGTCGAAGGCTCTTTCTCTCAGAAACTTAACCGTGGTGTCTGCGAAGTTCTGGAGTATCTGGTCTGTTTGAGTGACAGCCTGGAACCCGTCGCTGTAATCGTTCTGTCCTCCGATGGAGATTAGGGTCTTGAGCCCGGGATTACTTTTCTTGAGGTCAGTGAACTGACTAGAATTAGGAGAAGTTTATACGTGGTTTCTCGGTTTATAAAGAGAGAAGGAAAGGGAGAAAGAACAAGAAGAGAAAAAGGGTACTGTAGTTCTTAGGCCACAAAGAGCCGTTTAAACAGCTTTTAGAAATAGCTACAAATAAAATAACTATAGCCATAATGTTTTTGTTTCGGAGCTGAGAGTTCATAGTTTTAAACTATTACAAAAGCTGTAAAATAACTACCGCATAATCTTCCAGTAAAGCACAGTGCCAATGGCATGTTATATTGCTACAAAAAACGTTCGTGTGCCATGGCTACTGTCTAATAACTTAAGAGCTAAACAGACGTAGGCGGTGTAAAAGAAGAAAAGGGAAGAAATGATTTATAACTGTAAAATGGGAGGGGAGAAGGTCATGGACTGTTTATTGCGACTGCATGATAACAAGTCACCAACTGAGCTGATCTGAAGTATCTAGGATTGAGATCTGTGGAGAAAGATGACAACTGCCTGCAGTCGGCAGGGTGAGCGATGATAATCCTCTCCTTTTTCATATCACCAGACTCTTCTTCTTCTTCTTCTTCTTCTACTGACCTCATTAACTCATTAACTTATACAAAGTCATTAATAAGTCCGTGAAACATTTCAAAAATGCTCAAAGAAACTACGTACCGGATCATGATAATTCTTACGCGTGGTGAGAGAGAAACTTTTCAAGTCTTTTTTATAAATAAAACCCGCGCGCAGAGCTCCCGTGGTTTGCCGCTAGGAGGCAGCAGTGGTAAATATGGCTTTCAGTAAACGTGAGCAGTCATTTTCTGTTTTGGAATACGCAAGAACCTCGTCCGTTGTGACTGTGCAGCGACGATTAGAGCGGAATGCCAGAAGGCAGCGCGTGTTTTCAATATCAAGAAGTGGTCTGCGAAATATCGAGATGCTGCCTCCTAGCGCAAACCACGGGAGATCTGCGCGTAGGCTTTATTAAAAAAATAACTTAAAGAGTTTCTCACTCTCTCTCCCACTCTCTCTCTCACTCTCTCCCTCTCTCACTCTCTCTCTCTCACTCTCACTCTTTCCCTCTCCCAGTCTCTCTCACTCTTTCTCTCACTCTCACTCTTTCCCTCTCACTCTCTCTCACTCTCTCTCACTCTCACTCTCTCTCACTCTCACTCTCTCTCACTCTCACTCTCTCTCTCACTCTCTTTTACTCTCACTCTCTCTCACTCTCACTCTCTCACTCTCTCATTCTTTCCCTCTCCCAGTCTCTCTCTCACTCTCTCTCTCACTCTCACTCTTTCCTTCTCACTCTCTCACTCTCTCTCACCCTCTCTTACTGTCTCTCTCACTCTCACTCTCGTTCTCACTCTCTCTCACGCTCTCTCACTCTCATTCTCTCTCACTGTCTCTCTCACTCTCGCTCTCGTTCTCACTCTCTCTCACTCTCACTCTCTCTCACTCTCACTCTCTCTCTCTTACTCTCTCTCTCACTCTCACTCTCTCACTCTCTCTCACTCACTCTCACTCTCTCACTCTCTCTCTCTCTCATTCTCTCTCACTCTCTCTCTCTCTCTCTCTCTCTCTCTCTCTAAGAATAATCATGATCCATTATGCAGTTTATTTATTGTGAACTTTTAAAATGTTCCACAGATTTATAAATAACCCTATATAAAGAGTTGGCCCGCTATTGTCAGCGGGAGTTCACGTGTAAGCCCACAGTTCTAAAACCAGGCATGTTCTTTTCCTGGGGTTCAAGGCTCCTACATTTCTGCAGTACTTTTAAGTTGTTTTTTTTTTGTTTTTTGTTTTGTTTCATTTCGAAATTTTGCTTCAGTATAAACACTCTTTGTACTTCTGAGAAAGTCCCATGGTCTGAGATGATACAAATATATTTTTGGATAAGCAGAAAAAGAATGAATTCTGTGGATTCCCTTTACACGAACAATAACCAAAAAGTTCCACAGGTTCCACGCTGTATTCGATTTATATATAGGAAGTAGAGAAGCTGTTCTGCCCACCTGAATTTACCGGCAGGCCCGTCTTCTGAAGAGGGTTCTAACGCCGTCAGCTGTCTAGATGTCCTATCCAGTTTTCCAAAGGCGTATATCAAGTGAGTGCATAGGGTGGGATCAATGTCCCCGACTTCGTATCTGCCTGGTCCGCCTCTGTATCTGGCCCAGCTTGGGAAGTAACAGACCCGTAGGAACTCGTCATTAGCTTCTGTGAATTGATTGGAAATGATTACTTTCCACATATAAACTTGGAAATCGACGTAAAACAGGCCCTGATCTAAAACCAACGAAATCTACCGTCTAGTCTCGTTGTATAAGCCGGATGTGCTTCAGTGAGTGTAGTGTTTATAGTATCAGTGATATATTGAGCCTGTTGTCTCATTTTATTTCATCTGTTAGCTATTATTTTTTTGCTATTATTTCATAATATATACAGTTCTCTTTAAGAACGGATGACAACAGAAAGGCCACTGCTGAGGATGTAATAAAAACTATAAATAGCTCACTCACTAAAGCACATCCGGGCTATACAAAGACACGAGTCCAGGTTACTTTTCACGAGATTAACCTCGTGTGGAGGACAAGACGCGTGAGTGAATGAATGAAAACTCATGAACACAGCTTAGATACCTTTTCTTACATTTAAATTGTTCTGTATATTTTACTCTTCACTTTTTACTGTCTATTTCTTTATGTGAAAATAAGAAGAACTGTTTTAATATAAACTACGAATAAATATACAGTTTATTTTGGTTAATTATCATTTCACATTAACTTAAATATTTTGGACACATTAAGCGTCATGATAATCTAGAGAAGACCGTCTTGGAAGGATACATAATGTGAAAAAGGAAGAGAGGAAGACCAAAGCGAAGATGGCTGCAAGACATCGTTGATGATCTGCAAATGGATGCATCAGCAGCAGGCCATCTTGCTCACAACCGAGAGGCCTACAGGAGTGCTGTTAAGGAGGCAAAGTTCCGCAAGGGACATGCAAATGACGGAATGAATGAATGAATGAATGAATCATTTCACATGTTAAATTATATTGTAGAAATTCTTACGTAACTCTCTATATACACAGGCCGCCAGAGTGGTCAAGTGGTTAGTGCACTAGTCTATCATGGCAAAAGTCTGTGATTCAAATCTGGCACCTGTAGAAATCGGCTTCGGGCTTCCTCTGGAGCTGGGGAAGTAGAGGCGGCCAGGCGTGACGCTGACCACGTGACCCTCTGTGTGCCGACAGGTCAAGGAAAATGTGAGCACTAATGCTATACTCTCAATCCCCGTGACATAATATTGCTTTTCTTTAACCTTTTGTTTTTTTTAAAGATTATTGTACAGAGAAATGTTTAAAAACAAATAAGTAATCATTTATGAGAAATAAAGCTGCAAAATAAATCTTCACATCAATCTGATTCTGCAGCATTCGGCGCTTTATCACACTGGATAAAAATAGATATCTGAAAGATAAAAGGAAAGAAAGAAAGAAAGAAAGAAAGAAGAGACCTCAGACGCCAGCTAAATATAACTAGTTGAAGGAATGACCGTGATCGGATCCTGGACTCAAGTAGGCACCTAATAGCCATTGCACGAGAGAACAATCCCCCATCGACTTCTTCTTCTTCAGCTTTCCAAGCCATTAAGGCTCTTTGTTGGAGATAAAGTTCGCCTCCATTCCTCTCTATTCCTTATCTTCTCTCTCCAGTTGGTGACACCAGTTTCTTTTATATCCTCCTCATTGTTGTCTTTCCATCTTTGTCATGGTCTACCCCTTGGTCTTGTTTCCCTCATCTCTTATACATGCATAATTTTCGTTTGTCTGTTATCTTCCATTCTTTCTACATGGCCAAACCAGCGTAGTCTGTTCTGTTTCAAGACATTTATAATTCTTATGGAGTTAAATAAGCTGTTCAGTTGGAAGACATCAACATAGATAGGAAAGATTTGAAACTCATCAAAAACATGTACTGGCAGCAATCAGCAGCAATGAATTTTGAGAACCAAATAGGAGCATTCCAAGACATAAAATTGGGAGTGAGACAATGATGTGTTCTGTTTCCTGACCTCTTCTCCATGTACAGCGAAAACATAATGAGAAATATGGAGAGCTTGCCAGGAATATCAATTGGCGGGCACAACCGTAACAACTTAAGATATGCAGACGACACAGTTCTGATTGCTAAAAATGAAGGGGGCGGGGGGGGGGGGGGAGCTACAGGCTCTCTGGACGTCGTGGCTCGTGAAAGTAAAAATAAAGACAGAAGTGATAGTCATCTCAAAGAATAGAATACCACCAAAATGTAGCATTACCATCGATGGCACAGAACTGAACAGGTTGATAGATTTATTTAGGAACAATTATAACAGCTGATGGGAAATGTCACAATGAAATAAAAAGCAGAGGTGCTCAGGCCAAGTCAGCATTCCAGACAATGAGAAACATCTTGTGCAACAGATCCATATCAATGGAAACAAGATTCCAAGTACTTAAATGTTACATCAAGCCAATTTTGTTTTATGGATGTGAAGCATGGTCCATGAATAAGAGAGTACAGCGAGAAATGGATGCCATGGAAATGTGGTTTATAAGAAGGATGTTGAAGGTACCATAGACGCCAAGAAAACCAATGAAGAAGTCCTAAGAGAGACTGGATTTAAAACGCAAATTACAGCAAAGATCAGAGGCAGGCAAGCGAAATTTGTAGGACATTTTCTGAGAAGAGGAAAATTGGAACACATTGTGGCAATTGGAAAAATTGAAGGAAGAGAAGACAGAGGAAGACAGAGAAAGATGTTACTGGATGGGATGTCAGTGTGGCTAAGAAGAAAGTCACCAGCGAATCTCATAATAAAGTCTAAGGACAGGGTATTGTGGAGAGAAATAATAGCCTACGCCACGCGGCATGCACTTGATTTGATTTTTTAAACATTGTTGTTTAGTTCAGAGTTCTTTCTAGCTCTCCATTCTCCACTGTTGGTATCCTTTGTGGGCCCAAAGATTCTTCTTAGGATTTTGTTATCAAAGATCCGCAATTATTGTTCACCTTTCTGTGTTATACTTCACTTTTCTGATCCATACATGACGGATAGTCTTATTATAGTTTCGTAGATTGTTACTTTGGTGCTTTGAGACAGGATTTTGGGTTTTGGCCACGCGAATATATAGACATTCACTCTCTTGGTGCTTTTTCGCTTTTTCTCTAAAGTGCCTTGCCACACATGCATCCTTCGCTGTAACAAACGCAAATAATCTCTTGGATACACTTCACAACACACGCCCCGTTTGGCAAAACCAAAATAACTAGACCAAGCAAATAATCCTCATTAACAACAGCTACACAAGGAAAGGAAAGAATCGACCAATCGACTTCCTTTCAATGCACGAATGGCTTTTCTAAGATTTCGCATCACCTGTACAATGCCTGATCACAGCAGCGTTCTCTGTTGATTTACGCTTATATTTGTGCTCAGTGAACTGAGGTTCAAGTCCTGAATCACCAGATTCGAACACGCGTGCAGGAGTTTTCAGCCGATGAGGAGATCCTCCTCTCACTTCACCCACCTACCCACTTATCTACTCATCCACCCACGCATCCACTCACCCACCCACCAACTAATCCACTCACTCACCCACCCACCCATTCACCCACCCATCCATCCACCCACCCACCCACCCATCCACTCACCCACCCACCCATCCATCCACCCACCCATCCACTCACCCATCCACTCACCCATCCACTCATCCATCCATCCACCCACCCACCCATCCACTCACCCATCCACCCACTCACCCACCCATCCACCCGTCCACCCACCCAGGAAGAATTTTAGGATTTCGAGCTTGGGCAAATATGGCCGCACATTGACAGAATCAATGATGAATGTCCCTTTCTAAGATTTCCTGACTTAGAAGTTACATTCCAAACAGTGATTTCCAACAGTCCGAGGCTGTCAGTCTGTGGTCACAAATACCCTCCCCCTTTCCAGAAACAAAAAATGTTGAAAAAAAAATCCCCCCATGCAGGGAATCCTCCACTGTTTGAGAAGCCCTGTAATATAGTTATGCAAATTTTTCTGCGAGACGGTACAATAATTTTGCCATTTTCCTCATTAAAAACAAAACCGCCTGGGTGGCACAAGACACTGGAGAAGACACTCAAAGTGTCTCCTGTCGCTGTTAAGAGTATGTGCTCTCCCAACGAGCCTGGTACGTAGGGGGCTAACCAATTCTAATTTTAGAATCGCGTGTTCGTGTAACAAACTAGTCCGTTGTTTATTTAACCCATTACTTCCGCACAGGAAAACTCTGGCGAAAAGAGGTATGTGATAATTCAAAATTAATCAGTGAATACGCGAAGGAATCGCTAATAAACATTCGATTCTACCGACAAATAGGACGTGAAAGAAAGCCATTCTCTGCTGCTGGCCTAGGACACTCCCATATGTGTTCAGTCTTTAACCTCAGCGTTGTTCGTAGTGTATGTTGGGTGATAGTGCCAATGGCTCATTGATTGAATACAGGTCGATCTTTTCCCCAAAGTTCTGATTGTCTGCCACTGCCCTTCGTCATTTCTCTTTTCGCAGTCTGTGGTGATAGGTACTGCATTCAAATTCTTTTGTTCATCTTGTTGTAATTTTGATATGGCGGCTGTTTTAATATCTTCTTTGGCCATTTGTATGATGCGCAAGGTTTGGGCTTTGTTTGCCATTTCATTTGTCAGTTTATTACATGCCTGGGCAATAAATCTATATTAGGGAGGAGATTTGTGACTTTTAGTTCGGTCAACCACTCGTGGCACATCACTTTTAGCATGCAAGGTGCGTCTGATAATATTATGGCTTGTGGTGCTTGCTGGTTTGTTAGCCAGTTTATGGTTATAGTGGTTGCTTCAGTCTCCATCCTCATGCTGGATGTGGTTGTGGCGAAGGCTCTGGACTGGCTGACGATGAGGGGTTCTTTGCAAAAGACCACGAATCCCTATCCTCGACTTTGTCCGCGAGTGACCGATCCGTCTGTATATATTACAGGGACATCTTGGTTGGAGTGCTTAATAATTCGCTCTTTGATTTCTGGTTCTGCTTGTCCAGCCGCCCAATTTCAGCATTATCTACTAAGTCAGATGTGAACTTTGGTAAGGTAAGGATGTTTTCGGGCATCAGTCCAGTCGGCACCCATGGAGACTTCTTCAGCGTGGCATATCTGCCCTATGATCTTCTAAGCCTCAGCTATCCATGACTTATCTTATCTTATATCCTTCCCGTGCCGTTAAACGTCACATAGGGCTCGCAAAGTAGTTCGCCAATTTTTCCTGTCTTCGGCGAGTCTTTCAACCTCATCAAGGGATTTTATGCCTGCTAATCTGGCCTATCTTAATAATGTCCTCTTCAGAGTTTCACGCGGTCAGCCTCTTTTTCTTCGGCCTGTTGTGTTCCACTTGATAGCTTGTTTTGGGATTCTCTGATCAGTTCTTCTCATCAAGTGACCAACATATCCATGACTGGCCTCGTTTTATTCGTGTACCTTTTTTGTGCTTGAATCTCCTTTTTCATCGGGTGGTCTTCCATGCTCCTGATTCGCATGAACTATTTTACTTAGGCGCACTTTTGTTGAGTTTTCATGCTCGGTATGTTCAATAGGTGTTGTCATGGCAACCACCAGTGTGTCCTTGGGGCATCCGAGCACCTTCCTCGTTGCTTCATTCTGAATCCTGAACTCTCTCCAGTCGTTAATCTTTCGCAGGGTTGCGAGATAGCGCAGTCCCTTGGTACGCTGTTCTCTCATAGGTAGACGGCTGTTCGTCTTACGGGAGTCCGTGGTTCGAATCCCAGGTAATTCTCTTGTGATTTTTATTTCTTTCACGTCTAAAAGTGCTATGTTATATCTTTTTTTTTTTTTCAAGATCTAATCCTGCAAAACTGTGTTCTCCTATTTTACCGTACGAAGGTCTCGTTGTTTCCTATTTGTAAAAAATGTGTTACAATATGAAATCTGCACTGTAAGGTGTTTAAGAATCTCTATTTCTTTTGTTATATTTATTTGTTCGGCTCTTTAAATCCGAAATCCATTATATTGGTGTCCGTTAAATCGAAGGTTTACTTTTTACGAAGAAAATTAGAGAAATAAACTCTATATACTTGTAGAAGGGAAGAAAATATAGCGAATAGAAATTTAATTTAACGAAAAGTTTGTGAAAAGGTAATAAAACAAATCGTTTCACTCGGCGTCAAACGTTTTATTAAACTTAGAGGCCAACAGAAACATTCTATAAATGTATACAGCGAGAAAAAGTAAATATTTCACAGGCTTTAGTTAAAAGAATGAACAATGATATTAGAGCCTTTAGTTGAAGGACTGAACAATGATATTGGACTCTTTTGTGTAAGGACTGAACAATGACACTGGAATACAGAATGCAAGCAAAATAAATCTAATGTTTCTCTGAGAAGGTGGAAGTGTCTTAAGATGCTAGGATCGACGATGAGATAAAGACAGTGTATTTTAAGAGGGAGGGAAGAGGCGAGGAGAGCGTGGGGAGAGAGAGAGAGAGAGAGAGAGAGAGAGAGAGAGAGAGAGGAAAGTACGAAAGAACAAACTTTACTTTCAAAACAGATTGAAGAATTTAGCACTGAGGACCGTCTGACATTCCTTCCCTTTTATCTCTCATTTGCACTCTAACTCATTTACTCTGCATAGTTTAGTACCAACACGTATATAAGATGTAATACTAAATATGAATTGAAAACTAGCACATATAACTTCTCACTCACACATTCAATTGTATACGAGATGTATATGGAAATAAAACATACAATGAAGCTGTTTCATATTCTCAAGCATTATCTACAGTTAAAATGAGAAACAAATAACATACAGCTACTTTGTGAGCATACATTGATTGTTAATTAAATAAAGCTTTAACCAAAGCAGATCTCGAAGGGGAACATATAATCAAAATGAAGCATGTATTAAAATGAAAAAATGGAATATCCATAGTAAATTCTAGGTGTACTGGAAGAGTATTCTAGAGGTGAATGGTAGATTAGAGCAAGGGTTTATTTTATTGATAAGCCGATTCTAAATCTCAGGAGAAGGCAGTTATTTAGACGCTGACTGTGTTTTGGGACAGATTTTTAAGAACTTCCGCAGACTAGAGAATTCACAGACAGTTTTGTATGAACTAGTTGACTTTGATGAATGTAGTATGTACAGAGAGAGGGAGAGGAATGTGGGAAGACAGGGGGAGATTGTGAAGAGAGAAGGAGAGATTGTGGGGAGAGAGGGAGAGATATAACGAGAAGAGGTGAATGAAAAAAAAGGAACGAAAATACTTTAGTTTCAAAGGGTGAAGGATTGAAAAAAAGACAAACTGGAATACACAATGACGAAGGAAAAAAACTGGATGGACAAAGGGACAGAGGAAGACAAAGAAACAAGATACTTGATGGACTAAAAGAGTGGCATGGAACACGGTCTAACGTACATCATTTTGAAAGAACAAAAGATAGATAGTTGTGGAAATTAGTGATGACCAACGCCTGATTGCCTTGGACCATAGAGAGAGGGAGAGAGAGAAAGAGAGAGACAGAGAAGGACTGAACTTGTATGCTCCTCTGACATTCCGTTCTGTAATTATAAACTTTCATTTTAATACGTCTAATTCGTCTGTATAACATTAGTATCATATAAATATAGAAATAAGTATGAAATACGAAATGAACAAAGTTGTAAGCATAACCTCTTATTCACACATTCCACAGCTTTATTAGACCTTGTACATAAGAATTTCAATTTGGTTTTGGCCAATAGTGAAATCTAAATTTTTATGTTAGCTAATATTTTCTATTTGCGATATGTCTTCACTGGAAACAGCAGAAATGTGGTTTATTAGAAGAATGTTGCGAATTCCCTGGACAGCAAAAATAACAAATGAAGAATGTATGAGAAGAGCTGGAGAGACAAAAAAACCTTGTCAAAAAGATAAGAGAGAGACAATGTACTTTCATAGGACATGCAATGAAAAGAGGGGGCATTGAAAATATTATAACAACAGGAAAAATAGAAGGAATAAGATCAAGAGGAAGACCAAGAGAAATGATACTGGACAGTCTGACGGGAGGTCACCAACTGAGCTGATGGCCTGCATGAAGGATCTTGTACTCTGGAGAAGCATAATAGCCAACGCCAGTCGGCACAGCACCTGTTGATGATGATGATGTCTCTTCCAACACAAGGTTGTAGTGTTGCTTCGGTGAGGAGAATACAATAACTTGAAAGAAAGATAGATAGAAAGAAAGACAAAACGGGTGGTAAGTGTGTGTGAAAGAGAGAGAGAGAGAGAGAGAGAGAGAGAGATTGATTGATCTTTATTTCAAAAGGGTTAAGAATTGGGCACGCAGGCCCTTCTGACATTCTGCCTTTTATCATACATCTTTCACTCTATTCCAGACGTTCTACAAATATGCTGTTCATATAACAAACATAATTAACATTGAAGCTGAGAGACATAAAATAAAATATAACATTTACATTTCGCTCTTAAACATTCACTCAGTACAGAAGTAACTACATACATTATAAATGACTATCTACTAAACAAAATGTTCGGGACTATTCAGAAAACAATTAATTGTATTCGATGTCTGTAAGAGCAGTTTAAGATAACAGCAGTTTAAGAGAGAGAGAGAGCGTATAGAAGTAAAAGTTCAAATGTTATTTAATTTAAATAACTAATTATGATGACTATTAACAAAAATATAAAAGAATGCTCCTAATATTCATTCCCTCCTCTCTCTCTCTCTCTCTCTCTGTCTCCCCTGTTTTCACTTAGCAGTTTACAAAATATTTATTACAGTAACACCCCTAGTGTCTGTTTCCTAACTTTATATTATTAACTCTGTTCTTATTGTTACATATGAATATATATACATATATATAACGACGAAGATAGCAAAATCTATATTGTTTCGTTTCAGTTTCTGGTAACTGAATTTAAAAATACTTTTTACCCTAAATATAGACATAGAATCGTTTCAAAAGAAACTCATAGTGGGCTACCTTCTTATGTACTACATCTACGCTGTTTCAAGGTAGTTGTTTATATTGTGAACACAGTGTACAGTGTGACCGACATAAATCTACTTGTGTTCAGTATGTAGATTATGACCCTGTAAAAAGGGGCGATACCTTTCGAGCAGCGGGTGGTTAGTGTGACACCTTCTCATTGTTAGACTGACGGCTAGCCTTAGGCGTATTCGTTGAGATATACAAATGGGCTAATAGAGTTATATCATACATACATACATACATACACACATACATACATACATACATACACACATACATACATACATACACACATACATACATACACACATACATACATACATACATACATACATACATACATACATACATACATACATACATACATACATACATAATACATACATACATACATACATACATACATGCATACATACATACATGCATACATACATAATACATACATACATACACACATACATACATACATACACACATACATACATGCACACATACATACATACATACATACATAATACATACATACATACATAATACATACATACATACATACATACATACATAATACATACATACATACATACACACATACATACATACATAATACATACATACATACATACATACATACATACATAATACATACATACATACATAATACATACATACATACATACACACATACATACATACATACACACATACATACATACATACATACATAATACATACATACATACATACATACATACATACATGCAGATTTACACATGGGCTAATATTGAAATATAATCTAGGTAAGGGAATTACATGAAATATTCTGACTTCTTGTGAATTTTGGTTTTAAAATAAATTACTTTTAAAATACTGGCTCATTTTTTTTTGGGGGGGGGGGGAATCCCTGATATACTTTCCATATTCTACAAACAAAACCAGTTTAAAACAACAGTACAAGGAAGGACACACAAAAAAAATAAAGACGACATGAGTAAAGTAAAACAGAAGAAAGAAGATCGTGGAAGCTATCATTAACGTGAGTCAAAGCGTTAAATGTGGTAGCGTTAGTTAGATACTATCAGTTATAAAGTAACATATAACGTTTAAGTTTTTAATGGTATAATATTTAAAATGTGATTAGTGTTAAAGATTGGAAAGACAATAATAGTTAAAAAATAAAGTGGGATAAACTGTTAAAATTCATTACTGAACACACGAAAAGTTAACACAAAACATTTTTAACCCCAAATTGACAAGGGAAATAACACAAAAATGTTATTTGTTATGCAATAAAAGCATGTTGTAATTCAAAAGCCAAGGCAGTTATAAAAGTGGCAAGTAATACAACGCCGGCAATGGCCGCTTGAAGAGATATGCTTCCGTTACCATCTTTGGTGTCTGGGCTCCGGGGTGTGGCTTTTGGTGTTGTCTGTGGAGACTTTGTTGTCTGTGGCGCTGGCGTCACGGTCGTTGTCTTTGACAAAACCACGTTTAAGAGCGGGTACTTCCCGTCATTGCAGAACTGTAAATAAAGAAATTACCTGTAAATATTACTGTTAGTTAGCGCGTAAAATTTAGGTGACGCTAAAAGTGTAACAGTAAAGACAGTTGCTCGGCTCTTAAACTGTTTTTGTGACCCTGGATCCTCTTTTCGACCTGAGAACAGCTGTGGATTCTCTTTTCGGCCTGAGAACAGCTGTGGATTCTCTTTTCGACCTGAGAACAGCTGTGGATTCTCTTTTCGGCCTGAGAACAGCTGTGGATTCTCTTTTCGGCCTGAGAACAGCTGTAAATTCTCTTTTCGGCCTGAGAACAGCTGTGGATTCTCTTTTCGGCCTGAGAACAGCTGTAGATTTTCTTTTCGTCCTAAGAACAGCTGTAAATTCTCTTTTCGGCCTGAGAACAGCTTTAGACCCTTTTAGACCTGATAACAGCTGTAGACCCTCTTTTCGGTCTGAGAGCAGCCGTAGACCCTCTTTTCGGCCTGAGAACAGCTGTAGACCCTTTTAGACCTGAGAGCAGCTGTAGACCCTTTTTTCGGCCTGAGAACAGCACGGCCGTAGACCTTATTTTAGACATGAGAACGGCTCTAAACCGTCTTTTCGGCCTGAGAACAGCTGTAGACCCTCTTTTCGACCTGAGAACAGCTGTAGACCCTCTTTTCTGCCTGAGAACAGCTGTGGACCTCTCAGTAAAAATAAACCAATAAACAGAACCCAGATGATACTAAGGTTTCTTTTTTAATCGAGCCAGTTCTTTTGCTAGTCTTTGGACAACATTCCCCCCCCCCAAAAAAAAAAAAAAACATCTTTCAATTGAATCGCTTGGGGTCCAAGGATCCCAGTTTAAGAATCACTGCCTTAGAGACACGTAGAAGGTCTTAACTTATAGGCACTGGGCAGTTCTTTCGGGAACCCAAGATTACAATATTGTCAGTGTAACTCTTCTTTCTAAATGGGATAAATAATAGCAGATATGGGTAGGGGTAACAGTACATTGCTTTGCTTAGAGCCCATAAGTCTGTTAAGAAGGCCTTGTTAGTCCCCGGACTTTGCCACACCTGGTTATCGTAATTAGTAGGACATACATTATCCCACTGTGCTCCAGGTAAGCAGACTGTCTTGAGACTTAAGTATCACAGGCAGGCGGGAACTAACGCATGGAACAAGATGGCTGATACTTCTGAAAGTCTTGCTCTTTGTGTTTTGTTTTAGGTCAAAGAAAGGCAAAGAATATCTCTTCAATGGGGATAAGATGTCCGTGATACACGATCTGAGTAAAGAGAAACGCATTTGCCCAGAAGTTACAAAAGAAAACTGTCGAAAAGACTGTACATCGGTTTCTTTGATTAAGACACCAAGTCTGGTTTAGTTGAACGCCTACAGATCAGAAAGCTTAGCTTTCACACCCCGCCTACCTCGTCCGTGACATGAGCTCACTGCGGAACAGCAAATCTCCTTTCCCCAGTGGGGCGGATACTACAAATGACTGACATGTAATTGTGTTTTGAATCACAAGTTGACTATTGACCTATGATGAACCAGTTAAACAGCTTAGTAGAGATTACAAGCAGTAATTGTAGTCTTGTGGTTTTCTTTCGTAATCTCAGTCAGTCAGTCATTTGCATGTCCCTTGCGGAACTTTGCCTCCATAACAGCTTTCCTGTAGATCTCTCAGTTGTGAGCAAGATGCCCTGCTGCTGATGTATCCATTTGCAGATCATCAACGATGTCTTGCAGCCATCTACCCCTTTGTCTTCCTCTCTATCTTTTTCCCATTATGTACCCTTTCAAGAATGTCTTCTCTAAATTCTCATGATGTTTAATATGTCCAAAATGTTTAAGTTTTCTCTGTTTAATCCTATTTACTAGCCAGCCTTCTTCAATATTAATTTCTTAATTTTAGTCTTTTTTCATCTCTCGTAAATGTTAAACATAGGGTTCGCTTTAATTTCATAGAAGTGATCCACGTGGTAGAGATTTTTTTTTTAATTACAAAACATATTCGTGGGTCATGCATACAGTTTGGTAGATAAAGACTATTGACTGTAGAGTCCTCGTTTCTCTACAAAACTAGATGGACTTATAATACAGAAACATTTTTATAATACAGAAACATTTTATAATACAAAGACATTTTATAATACAGAAACATTTTATAATACAGAAACATTTTATAATACAGAAACATTTTATAATACAGAAACATTTTATAATACGGAGACATTTTATAATACAAAGACATTTTATAATACAGAAACATTTTATAATACAGAAACATTTTATAATACAGAAACATTTTATAATACAGAAACATTTTATAATACGGAAAGATTTTATAATACAAAGACAGTTTAAAATACAGAGGCATTTTATAATGCAGAGATATTTTATCTGTCTCCTGAGAACCTTACCCTTCCTGTAAAGTCGTCCTGGTCCAGAGACCAAAACATCAGACCTGCGACCTTCAAGTCCTTCATCCACTGAACCTGGGATACAGAAATACAAAAGTTACTTAAGTCGTTGTTAGGTCTTGCGTAATAAGGTCATTTACTGGTACGGGTCGTTGTTACGTCTTGCGTAATAAGGTCATTTACTGGTACGGGTCGTTGTTACGTCTTGCGTAATAAGGTCATTTACTGGTACGGGTCGTTGTTACGTCTTGCGTAATAAGGTCATTTACTGGGACGGGCATATGTCGTTATTGTTATTCTTACATCACATTGGAAGTGCAAGGTTAGGATGTTCTTTGCAGGCAATGTGCTGAAGATGTTGAGGCTCAAGCATCGTGTCGGATGGGGGGTGGGTCATGGAGGATATTTTTGCAGACTCAGAGTGGAGGTAAAAAGGGAGGAAAATACAATGCTTGTTTAGTAGGCTCCACCACCATATAGGACGTGACGATCTTTGCCCTCCTAGTCAGGCTCAGCCTATTACTGGGGGGGGGGGTGGTAGACAGGAGAGGTGGGACAGGGTCTTGGTCCGACTATGGGGACCAGTCTTGACATAACAAGTCATGTATGAGTCGTTGATCGTCAGATAACCAGTCTTGACATAACAAGTCATGTATGAGTCGTTGATCGTCAGATAACGGCATGTGTTGAGAGGCGGGGGGTGGGAGGAGTTAAGAAAGTAGTAAGTTGAGTGAGTGAATGAACAGCTTATGATGGACATCTGAAGATGGCTGACTGGAGTATAGAGTATGTTGATGATGGCTGTATTTGTCTTTGTCATGCAAGTATAACATGGCTGAGTTATCACTGCAGTGGTATCACGTTCCTCGAGAACTTGCTTATCGCAGTTTTCTTCGTCCTGCATTAAACAACTCCACAGATTCTGTTTGCTTTTGTGTGTCCTGCATGGAAGGTACTCCTGCAGTTGTCGCACGGATGACCACAACCAAAGAGAGACCTTACTTAATACCTTTTCTCTACTATTCGACCACCTATTTACAATTTCAGAAATTAGAAAGTAGAACAATTAAAAAATCTGTGGAGAGGAACAGACAGAACTACAAAAATACGATTTTTAAGGGCATGCATTTTTCCCATCGCAACATATGCCTATGAGATCTGGACACTTAACAAAACAGCTGAGAAACACATAAATGCCTTTGAATGTAAATGCTACAGAAGAGTTATTCAAATATCATGGACACAGAAAAGAACAAATATATCTATACTACAAGAGCTTAATATTGAAGAAGGCTGGCTAGTAGAGAGGATTAAACAGAGAAAAATTAAATGTTTTGGACACATTAAATGTCATGATAATTTAGAGAAGACCGTCTTGGAAGAGTACATAATGGGAAAAAGGAAGAGAGGGAGACCATGGCGAAGATGGCTGCAAGACATCGTTGATAATCTGGAAATGGATGCATCAGCAGCAGGCCATCTTGCTCACAACCGAGAGGCCTAAAGGAGAGCTGTTAGGGAGGCAAAGTTCGGCAAGGGACATGCAAATGACTGACTGACTGACTGACTTAGAATTAAAGGAGCACTTACACAAACAGTCGCAGTCAGAGAAGGACACATGTATCTGGAGTATTACATCGGACTGTGTCTTGAACCCAGTTACATATATGTATTTGAGTAATATGACAATACGTAACCTGCTAGAGCAGAAATGAAACTACAAATACAGACTCTGTGTTTTATGAAAATATCCAACTAAGCGGAGACAAAAAACTCACCATCCAACACAGTTTTAATGCTCCATTTTTATTCTGTTTTGTTTGCCGCGTACTCTAACGATTTGTCTGTAACATTTATCTTCATAGATGAGGCCAAGCCGAAAACAAACATTTATTTTGCTTTACAAAATCTAAATAGATTAGTATACGGTTATAGTATAGAAATTGTATGCCACCTTTATCTAGATGTGCGTGTCTGTGTGTGTGTGCGCGCGCGCACTGAGGCAGGTCGACTCACGCTCATATTTCTTTCACTGTTTTCCTTCAAACCTTTGGGGTTATAATCTATTGTTTATTTTGGTTTACTATTCTTTTTCCTGTACTGTTCATGGGATAACCCAAGAAGAAGAAGAATATAAGAAGGAGGAGGAGAAGGAAAAATAGAAGAAGAAGAAGAAGAAGAAGAAATGTCCATCTCACCTTTATGCCGATACTTTCCTTATCCTCATAACCCACCCAGTTATCAGCGCTGACGAGATATGGATTCTTCTGTTCCTGATCGAACGTTCTCATGGTTGATGGGTTGGCTAGCATCTCACAGATCTGAGGTTACAATGACAGAAATCCCTGGGACTTTGATAACAGCAAACTGGGACTTTGGTAACACAAAATATGACTTTGATAATAGCTAACTGGGACTTTGGTAACACAAAATATGACTTCGATAACACAAACTGGGACTCCCAGGCCTGTTGTATAAAGAGGATCAATCCTGAAACATATATAATGCCTTGTCTCCTGTCCTGTGTACCTTTTTCGTTCTGAAGGGGCAAACAGATTTCTTAATCGGGCTGGGCAGTTTGCTTCATATAACTATATATTGAAGGCTTCTGTTATTTCCTTCTTGCATTTCCTGTGTAGGTGGCCTCTTCTTCTATTCACCATCATCATCATCATCGCCTTTCACTCCCTTGAGAGCATAGGCCACGGATAAAGGCTCTCCAGTCATCCCTGTTCTTGGAATTATTCTCTGCTTCCTTCCATGTGCATCCCTTGTCTCTGAGCACTGTCATAATTTCTCGTCTCCAAGTAAGTCTAGGTCTTCCGCGTTTTCTAATTCCTTGAGGATTCCATGTCAGTGCCTGTCTTGCTATGTTGGCGATGGGTTTCCTTAGAGTTGTGGCCAATCCACCTCCACTTCCTAGACATGATTTGTAGGTTCATAGGTTCTTGTCCTGCCCTTTCCCAGACCTCCTCGTTTCTGATCTTGTCCTGCCATTTAATGTTTAAAATCCTCCTCAAGCAGTAGTTCATGAATATTTGTATCCTCTGTTGTATTGTCTTGGTCATAACCCATGTCTCTGAACCATATAGTAGGACAGTCTTTATATTTATATTGAAAAGCCTAAGTCTGGTTCCTGTTTTGATCTTCTTCGATGACCATATTTTGTTAAGTTGAATAAATGCTGTCCTGGCCTTGGTTATTCTAGCTTTAACATCCTTTTCCGTTCCCTCGTATTTATCCACTATGCTGCCTAAATATATGAAGTACTCTACTTCCTCAATTGGCACTCCCTAAATTACCATGAGGCTATTGCTTGCACTATGACTTTTCATTATCTTTGTTTTGTCTGTTAATATGTAGTCCTAGTTTAGCTGAATTCTTGCCTAAGATCTGAAGTTTCTCTTGCATTTGTGTGTGGCTGTGTGCCAGATGTGCCACATAATATGCAAAATCACGATTTTCCAATTGATTCCACACTGTCCATTGTTTCCCCATTTCTTTTTCTTTGTGTGGTAGTTTCCATGATCCAGTCAACTGCTAGAAGAAATAGGAATGGTGATAGAAAACATCCCTGCCGCACGCGTATTTCCACTTTAAAACTTTCTGTGAGAGTTCCCTCCATGCACAATTCTGCAAGTTGTTCCTTCATATACGGTCTTTATAAGCTTTGTTATCTTGGCTGGGATACCATAGTGTTCTAGTATTTCCATAGCAGTCTATGATCTAAACTATCAAATGCCTTCTCATAATCAATGAATGTAACTAACAATGAAGAATTCCACTCATTGACTGTTCTACTGTTATTCGCTTTGTAGCAATGTGGTCAGTACAGGATCTTCCTTGCCTGAAACCTGCTTGCTCTACTCTTAGTTTATTATCTACTGATGTTCTCTATTCTATTTAGCAAAGCCTGTTGAAGGCCTTGGTGGGTATTTAGAACAGGGAGATGCCTCTATAGTTCTTACATTCTAATAGATCTCCTTTCTTAGGGAGTTTTATACGATGGGCCTCCTTCCAGTCCTCTGGGACTTTCTCTTCTTCCCAAATCCTGTTTAAAAGTAAGAGTAGTATTTCTGTTGTTATTTCTTAGTTCGCTAAAAGCACTTCTGTTGCAATTCCATCTGGACCCGGTGCCTTATTTCTCTTCAACTCTGAGATAGCGTGTTCAATTTCGGCCTTGCTGGGTGGTTCTACATTGATGTCTGGAGTATTCTCTGCTTCTGGTATCTCCTCTGTTTCTGTTGATGCTGGTCTATTTAGGATTCCGCTGAAGTTTTCCCACCCATCTCTGCATCTACTCTTCTTCTGATGATATCTTCCTTGTTTTTGATGGGCTTTTCTATCCTACATGGCCTATTTGCCAACTTCTTGGTGATTTCATACAGAGCTCTCATATTGTTTTTACCAGCTGCCTCTTCTGCCTGTCCTGCCACATTATCAAAATAGGTATGCCATCTTTCTTTATGCTTTTCCTAACCTCTTTATGGGCCAAATTGTATTCTATCTGAGCTGAGGCCTTTGCTGCTCTTGTTTTACTGTCATTTATTTTTGCTTTCATTTCTGTCCTTCTGTCTATCTTCTTCAATGTTTCCAATATAATCCACTCCTTGTGCTGAGGTTTCTTAAACTCCACTGTCTCTTCACATGATTTGCTCCACATTTCTTTAGCACTATTCCACACAGTGCTCACATCTGGTGTATCTTCTTCGTGTAACTCCTGCAGAACCTGAAATCTGTTGCTCAGTTTCAGTTTAAAGTTCTTTGAGATTTCCAGGTCTTCCAACAGTGCCATATTATACCTTTTCCTTGCCATGTCTGTTCTGTGGTGCTTCTTCAGTTTCATTCTCAGTTTAGCTATCAGTAGGTGGTGGTCAGAAACTACATCTGCACCTTGTTTCACTCTGACATCTTGCAGTGTTCTGCGAAAGCTTCCGCTGATACAAATATGGTCTATCTGGTTCTCAGAGACATGATCTTGTGATACCCATGTGGCTTTGTGTATAGTTTTATGTGGAAATATACTTCCTCTAATGACAAGGTTGTTGTGCTTGCATAGATCTGCTAGCCTTTCTCCATTTTCGTTCATTATTCCTAATCCATTTTGACCCATTACTTTCTCATAACCTGTGTTGACCTTACCTACCTTTGTATTGATGTCCCCCATTAGAATTGTTATGTGTTTGTTGCCTTGTTGGTCTAGGATTTCCTACAATGTATTATAGAATTCGTCCTTTATTACCTCTTCTGCACCATTTGTTGGTGCGTATACCTGGATGATATTCAACTTAATATCTTTCTTCTTTGTTGAGAAGCAGACTGTAATTATCCTTGAGCTAACTGCCTCCCAGCTCATCAATGCTCTCTGGTTCTCTCTTGATAGCATTAGTGCCAGCCCTCCGAGTGTGTTGCATCTGCGTTTTGGTAACCTGAAAAAAGGATTGTCTCCCCTGTTGGTAGTCTAAGCTTACCTGTTCCTGTCCGGTGTGTTTCGCTCAGCCCCAGTATCTTTATATTATATCTATTTCTTTCTCTCGCTATCATGGCAGCCTTTCCACTTTCATACATGGTTCTAACATTCCAACATGCAATGGTAAAAGGTGTCCTGGTACTCAGTTGGGATGTCGATTCTGCAGCTTCCTTTCGGCTTTGACTGCACACCGTCATGCGCTCTGTTATCAGAGTCCCTTCCTTTTCCAAGACAGAGTTTCCTCGTTTTCCTCTCCGCGTTTCTGTAGAGCTCCAGTTTGTTTTACAGAGAACAGGTTGTTGGCCTATCCCCCAACCTCCTTAGTCGCCTCTTACAACATGCGTGGAAAGTGGCAGTGGTTCTATTCATTTCTCTCCAGGGGTCCCGGTAATCACACTGGGGCCCTTCTTCTATTGCCTACCATAAATTGTATATTATTTCTATACCTCAGGATATGCCAGGCCAGCGTCTATACTGTAGTACTGTCCCCTTCTGACCTCGCCTGTCACATTAGAACCTGGAGCTGTGTTTGTCACGCTCTGAAGCACCAACCTGCGACCTACTCCCGTGATACCGACCACGATTTTGCTGAATGGCAAGCCAAGAGAGTTCCAGTAATGCGTGGTCCAGTTCTGAAGTAAGAAAAGAAATACGATGTTTTGAATTAGAAATGTAGATAAGTAGTTTCTTCTAAAAATGGATTCATAAAACAGTTTTGAAATCTAATCATAGACTCAAATATGTTAGAAAGAACAATTTTTAACTAGCAAAATGTTAAAACTATTTAAGGGAAAAAAAAAGTAGGAACAGGTTTGTTAACTAACAAGCACAGAGCTATGACCTTTCGGTTTGCAATTTTAGCATAATAAAACCCTACAGGACAACGGAAAAGAAAAAGAAGATAAAATATAAATTCCTATGAATGCTATACAACAAATAAGGATAAAAAAAAGAGAATAAATGGAGCATTTAACTGTCCTAGGTAAGAGAAGAGTTTTGGCCCCTTAATGAGAACGAGTAGCCCAGCGGTTCTGAAAGAAGGAGCTTTGACCCCTACGTAGGGAAAAAGTTCTCCGGAGGAAAATCTTTGTCTTCTGCGCAGCGTACGAGTCAGATAATGCCTCTGAGAGGACCTTTTAGACCTGAGCAGTGGGAGACATAATTAACGCCTCTAGGATGAGGAACTTTGGCTGCTACACGTAGGACGAGTTAGTGGCCCTGGTTTAGGTACATGTTTATTACTTAAGGAAAAATTGGCGAACTACTTTGCGAGCCCTATGTGACGTCTAACGGCACGGGAAGGATATAAGATATAAGATAAGATTATTACTTAAAGTCTACAAAGTTGTGACGTTTCGGCGAGAGCCTTAATCATACAGACACACACGAGACGAAGAAATATATAGAGGAGATAAAGTGTAGATTCATATGAATTCAGTTTAAGTGCCATGCCGCATGGCGTAGGCGATTATTTCTCATCACAATTCTCTTTCTTTAGAATTGATTATGAGATCCGCCGGTGACTTTCTTCCTAGCCACACTGACAGCCCATCCAGTAACTTCATTCTCTGTCTTCCTCTGTCTCTTCTTCTTTCATTTTTTTTTCCATTTGCCACAATGTGTTCCAGTTTTCCTCTTCACAGGAAATACAAATCTCGCTTTGTTTGCCTCTGATCTTTGCTATAATTTGCTTTGTAACTCCAGACTTCTTCATTGGTTTTCTTGGCTGTCCATGGTATCTTCAACATACTTTTTATAAACCACATTTCCATGGCCTCCATTTCTCGCTGTACTCTCTTATTCATAGACCATGCTTCACATCCATAAAACAAAATTGGCTCAATGTAACATTTAAGTACTCGGAATCTTGTTTCCATTGATATGCATCTGTTGCACAGGATGCGTCTCATTGTCTGGAATGCTGACTTGGCCTAAGCACGTCTGCTTTTTATTTCGTCGTGACATTTCTCATCAGTTGTTCTAATCGTTCCTAAGTACTTGAATCTATCAACTTTTCACATGAATGCTATTTAAGAAAAATAAATAAATAAAAATAAAAATACATTAATAATGAATAGAGGACTTAACTGTAACTGTAAGAAAATGTGGCTTGTCCGACGCTGTGTGTCAGAAATGAGCATGGTAGGGCGTAGAGACTGTTTAAAAGGAGACCTGTGATGTGTGGTCGGTGGGTCGTAACTGGGGGTGGTGAGTGGGGAAACCGTGGAGGGGGAGAGAGAGTGATACAATGTTAACCTAGCCAGGAGAAGGTGAATTAGATGATTATAGTTAGGGTAGAGGGGTTGTAATGTGATTTTTAAGAGGAGGTTCTGAACTATATGTAACAAGTGAGAAGGGAGTGGAGCTTAGTGGAGAGGGATTATAATTGCTGAAGAGGAGAATGTTAGGTGTAGCTGAATAAAGAGTTTAACCTGTGTGGTTTCGAAATTCCATAATCCTGAATGTAGACGTTCTCAAGTGCTAGGCGGCTTGTATCATCTGCGCGACATTGTTTGATGGCTGTTACCAAAAAATCAGATTTGCCTCTGTGACTGGGGCCATTGAAATGATTTGGGCCCGGTTTTGAAGCATGCTGGGTGATGTCGTACAGATGTTTCTGCGTGCGGTCCCCTAATCTGAGGCCAGTCTCATCAATATACGTTATCCTGCATTTTTTGCATACGATGACATATATCACATTACGGGACTCGCATGTGAATCCCTCATGGAAAGTGAGGATGGTTTTGGGAAAGGTGATCGTTTTCATTTCCCAGACTACAGGGCAGGTAACACAGCGGGGGTGGTTACATTTTCTGGTGCCAACATATGTAAGGCTCTGGTTCAGGTGGCTGTGGGCGAGGATGTCCTTAAGGTTTGGCTCACGTTTGTATGCCAACAGGGGTGGATCAGAGAAAATGTCGCCAGTGTCGAGATCGAGCTGAAGTATTGGCAGATGACGATAAAGAACTTTCTTAACCGTCTGACCATGCGGGTGATATTTGTCATCGTATGCAAAAGATGCAGGATAACGTATATTGGTGAGACTGGCCTCAGATTAGAGGACCGCATGCAGAAACATCTGTACGATATCACCAAGCATGCTTCGAAATCAGTCCCAAATCATTTCAATGGCCCTTGCCACAGAGGCAAATCTGATTTTCTGGTAACAGCCATCAAACAATGTCGCGCAGATGGCACAAGCCGCCTAGCACTTGAGAATGGCTACATTCAGGATTATGGAACTTCGGAACCACACGGGTTAAACTCGCTATTCAGCTACACCTAACATACTCCTCTTCAACAATCATAATCCCCCTCCACTAAGCTCCACTCCCTTCTCACTTGTTACACAGTTCAGAACCTCCTCACAGCTTCATATTACAACCCCTCTACCCTAACTATAATCATCTAATTCACCTTCTCCTGGCTAGGTTAACATTGTACCACTCTCTCTCCCCTCCACGGTTTCCCCACCCACCACCCCCATTTACGACCCACCGACCACGCATCACAGGTCTCCATTTAAACAGCCTCTACGCCCTACCATGCTCATTTCTGACACACAGCGTCGGACAAGCCACATTTTCTTACAGTTAAAGCTAAGTGCTCTACTCATTATTAATTTATTTTTATTTTTATTTATGTATTTGTTTTAAATAGCATTCATGTGAATCTATACTTTATCTCCTCTCTCTAATTCATCGTCCTGTATGTTTTTGTATGATTAATGCTCACGCCAAAACGTCACAACTTTGTAATCGTTAAGTAATAAAGGTGCTCCTACTTGTTTCCTAGTTTATACATTCCGGTATAACAGCTTTACTGCAGTGCCTAGTGTATAGTTGTATACTTATACACATGGGTTAGGTACAATCATCTTCTAAGTGGGACATTTACTAAAGCTGTTCTTTCGTGTCAGAACGGGGAGTGGAGAAGACGTTGATGGTGTCCCAACTGCAGGAATGCTGTTTTGTTCTGCCACTTAATTACCTAATCTGTTTTATGAGAATTTTGCACCTTCTCTGAAGAATAATATGATAGAAAGCGTAGCTTTCAGATATCCTATCACCAGCAGGTACCGTGGTCAGGTCACACGTGTGTTTATATTACAGTAAGACTTCTTAAATAATATCTTTGATATTCTTACTTACATCTTACATTCTTCCCGTGCCGTTAAACGTCACATAGGGCTTACATGGTACTTCACCAAGTTTTCCTGTTTTCGGTGAACTTTTCAATCTCATCAAGGGATTTTATGTCTACTAATTTCGCCTATCTGAAGAATGTCCTCTTTAGAGTTTCACGTAGTCGACATCTTTTTCTTTGGCCTATTGTGTTCTACGTGATAGTTTCTTTTGGGATTCTCTGACTATTTATTCTCATGTGACCGATATATGTCCATCACCTTTTTCTGATCACCCATGAGACAGACTGTTGTTTGCTCATCTGTCTTATCTTTGCGTTGTTCTTGAATTCGTTCCACTTTATACCGAGTATTTTCTTTGGCATTTGTTTTCAAGTTTGAGTCTAATTTGTTGTCTGTTTCTTTAGTTGTTTTCCAGCTTTCACATGCATAAATGAGGGTGGATATTACGTTTGAACTGAATAATCTTTGCTTGGGTTTTTGTTCTTATAACTGTTGAGTGTCATACGTTCTCAAGATTCTTGAAGGTCAATGCTGGTTTCGCAATTCTAACTTCCTTTCTGATGTCACCGTCCTGGTCTATGTAGCTCTCGAGGTATGCAAATTGGCGTACTTCCTCAACAGCTGTTCTGTCTACGTATATTTCTCCTTCTTGATTAATGGAACTTTCATTATTTTTTGTTTTTTCTTTGTTAATTTCAAGTCTTATTTTACTAGCCACTGATAACAGGGTATCTGTTTTTTCTTGCATCGAATTCACATTGTCACCGATAAGAGTTATATCATCTGCAAAATGAAGATCTTTCAGTTGGGCTCCATGTACCCAATCAATCCCCGTTTTAACTGTGCAGCATATTTTTCATTATGAAGTCTATGACAATTCCAAAAAGCAAGGGAGATACGAGCTACTATACATCCTTGTTTCACGCCTGTTTCGTTCTGGGATCATTCACTCATTCCTTCTTCTGTGTTGACTGCACAAGCATATCCGTTGTAGAGATACTTCATTATGTTGACAATTTTAAATAGTAGTTCATATATTCTTAAAATTCTCCACAATGAATCTCTGTGTACGCTATCAAATCTTTGACATTACAAATTAAAATTAAACAATGCTTCTGGACGGTTTAAATCAAGTTTTGTGGAGTTCGCAATTTCTATATTACAATATTTAAGCTAAATATAGACCTTGCATCATTTCCATGGTATATCGTGACTGATGTGCTTTTTTAAAAACTTCTTTCTGTGCGCTTAAAGAGTTAAAAATTATGAATCCAGATAAACTTAGTCGTTGAATCTCAAAGCAAACTTAAAATAAGAAGAAAAAAAGAACGAGTTTTATGGCGACAATAAGAAAACAAACAAGTGACAAAAAGAGTACTGCGAAATAGTTTCATAAAATTACCTGGAAAATAGAGCAAGAAGATAAATTATCTTTTTTTCCTCAGAAATAAAAAAAAAGAAGAAAAATGCCCTACCGTGCTGAG
This sequence comes from Achatina immaculata, assembly GCA_009760885.1. NCBI lineage: Eukaryota > Metazoa > Mollusca > Gastropoda > Stylommatophora > Achatinidae > Lissachatina > Lissachatina immaculata. The sequence continues at coordinate 26,408,613 of CM019714.1, forward strand.
GGTTGGGTTAAACCTCGGGTCATTTCGTGAAAATAAAGGACTGTTGAAACTCGCTACTTTGGCATCGGCAACTGTGTAATCGTAGGTCATTAGATTCGCAAAATCCACGTATCTGGATGTGGATAAAAATGTTACAAAAGTAAAAAAAATAGCGTTTTAAATCATATTTACTTTATTAAGCAATGAGAGCAAGATTAGAAAGCGATATGGACATGGAAGATACTGGGAGAAAGTTTGAAGAAAGAAAGACTTTACAAGAGAGAATTCAGCGGTTCGCCATGTGGTACTTCACATTAAACATTCAAGACTGAATATTCTCTGGACATGTTGGCCAATTCTGTATCGAGGACAAGCACGATGATGATGATGATGACGATGATGATGATGATGATGATGATGATGATGGTCTGATTTTTTAATTCATCCAGCATGTACGAAAGGACTTAATGACATTTGTGAGATGTGCTTGTTGTTTCTTGTAGTTGTCAAATACCTTATGTCTTCTTCTTCTTCTTCCTGTAATTAATGTGTAAGAAAGTAAAAGAGTTATATCTTATGCTGTATTTATATATTATATTCTTCACTGTATGGGCAAGAGTTTATATGTATTAACTGTTCATTTCAAACTTATTACTGTCCATTATACGTATATAATACTGGTATTAAAATGGTGCTGAATGAAGGCGTTGGAAGAAATTTTGAATGATATGGTGGAGAATGGAAGATGTCACCCTTCGAAAATAAAGATTGTGTGTTCTATGTCTTAGTCTTTCTGTCTCTATATTCATCTCTCTGTATCTGTATCTGTTTCTCTCTGTCTGCTTCCTTCTCTGTCTCTATTTGTCCCTGTCTGTCTGTCTGTCTCTTTTTCCTTTTGCCTGCGTCTCTGTATCTTTGTCTCTGTATCTCTGTCTGTCTTTATCTCTTGCTCCTTCTCTGCCTGTCTCTATCTGCCTCTCTGTCTCTCCGCTTTTGTTTCTGTCTCTCCGTGTCTCTGTCTTTGTTTCTGTTTGTCTCTGTCTCCGCTACCTACTTGGCTATTTCTGGAACATCAAACCCAGGGTCAATGTTCCACTGCCCTGCGGGCCCAGCCATGCTCAGCAGCAACTTCGGGCTTACAGTGTCCGCATTGAAAGCATTCCTCAGTTCCTGTTAACAAGTTGACAAGTCAAAACCAAGCAAAAGAAGTTAACTGAAATGTTAACATAGTTCTTTTATGATATTAAAACTATAAAGTAAAGTAACGTAGTAAACTAGAGGGGTACAGCGGTTGTACCTATAGAAATCTGTCCATAGAATTAGTGATCGGTCTGGTAGCCTGTGCTTATCAGACTGAAGACAACAGGTCAAATATTTGCTGCGGTATCTAATCTGTCATCAGATTCTCGTTGATCTACGGAGTACGCGCCCTCCTTCCTTCCTCGCCTTCTCCTATCAGGGGCATCACATCAACTAGAACTCTATGTTTGTTTCTGTTCTTGGTTGTTTCTTCTATCCGTCTCCTGGTGTAGTCCATCTTTATATATATAGGAAACTCTCTACCGTAGAGGGCGGAACAACAACACAACTCCTTCAGATCATCAGGGGAAGTACCCCCTCAGACAAGTGTTTCGGCCCTTTAAACTCCTGACACTCTAAGGGGTGGGGGGGGGGGGGGGTGGGCCCCTCTGGGTCATGACTATATATATATATTTTTTTTCATTGTTTCCTGTTGCCCAGGGGATTCTAGGTGAGAGCTTGTTTCGTTATGTTAGTGGTTAGGCTTTCAAAGTGTGCGTCCTTGTCCATCTCCAACGTCTTTTCATTATCATTTCTTTCACTATGACTTTCTTCGTTTTCTGCCATAGCTCTTCATTGCTGATGTTATCTGTCCATCTAATCTGAAGGATCTTACTTACGCAGGTGTTAACGAAGATCTGCAGTCTCTTGGTACTTTTGGCTGATGCTGCCCATGGAAGTACGTGCAGCTGTGTTTAAATCATCCCTGTAAATGAAATACTTTTGATTCGTCCTGTCTTGCCTCCAGGACAATGATGCTGATTTTAAAAAACAGAACATTATCGACTTTTAACCTGCCATGTTGTTTGAGGCTCATAATCCAAGTTGCCAGAAATGCTTACAATAATCAGTGCAAGAGATGTTCTTTGCTACAAAAAGATGTGCCGTATCTATCGAATGCACTGTTCTCTCGTGGCTAGAGGGGTGCTTGTTCTACGAGAGTCAGTAGTTTAAGTCCTAGATACTTTTCTTGTCATTTTCCTTTCTCTCATGTCTAAAAGAGCTTTGTTTATGTTTTTTTTTTCGACATCTAATAATACAAAGCTTAATCATTTGTTTTCAAATTAGAGTCTAATTTGTTGTCTGTTTCTTTAGTTGTTTTCCAGCTTTCGCATGCATAAATGAGGGTGGATATTACATCTGAATTGAATAATCTTCGCTTGGGTTTTTGTGCTTGTAACTTTTGAATGCCATATGTTCTCAAGATTCTTGAGGGCAAATGTTGATTTCGCAATTCTTTTCTGGTGTCACCATCCTGGTCTATGTAGCTGTTGAGGTATGAAAATTGGTGTACTTCTTCAACAGCTGTTCTGTCTACGTATATTTCTCCTTGATTATTGAGAAGTTTCATTATTTTTGTTTTTGTTTTTTCCTTATTAATTTCAAGTTTTATGTTACGAGCCATTGAATTACTATTACTTTACCATGAAAATACCTCGTTGTTTCATATCTGTATAAATTTTTAACAAATAAATGACAGAGGAATGCTTCAATTAAAAATGTAAATGCCACTGAAGATGCATTTTAGTAATGGTAAAATTACATTACAAATCATTTTTATCGTTTATATTTCCGCCATTTTATTTACTGACTGAAGAGTTCTCAACCTAAAAAGAAAATAGGTATTAATTATTATTTTTCTGCAGTTAAAACAATTTGCAGTTCATATAGAGAAGACTAACTTTCTTTCCTGTAAATTCTATATACTGCTGTTTCTTGAACAGCCTTTTTTGTATAGTCTGTTCTCGATAACAGATTTCTTAACAAGAACATAAAATTAAAAACTAGGAACATTATTCTTTATCACGTGATAAAATAACCAAATAATTATATTATAACTTTATTAAAGAACGTAAGCAGTACCAAAAACCTGCCTCAAGTAAAAAGAAAACAAACGAATCAATGTAAGAAGAGCTGAATAAACTACCATAAAAGCATACTAAATATCGATTTGTAGGCAATGCCAAACTCAATCTCTGATTGGCTGTTTAAAAAACAAATCAAAATAAAAAATAGAGGAAAATTTTCTACCTAGAAAATTTTACACACATAAGTGCATGCAGAAGCGTGGCACTACATTCTGCAGTGCCTCAAGAAAGGGCGTCGCCGTCAGGCTATCTAGCCAGTTGTTTACCCCATCCAAAAGCTCTTCGTTGGTATCGAAGGACTGGGTAGCCAGCAACGCCTTCATTTTCATGAGGAGATGGTAATCCCTTGGTGGAAAGTACAGGCTGGGCTGGCATGGTCGAAAATCTCCCGGTTGAACTGCTGGAGTAAATCCTCAGTGTGAGGCCGCGCTTTGTTGTGCAGGAGAAAGACGTCCTTGGATAGTTTTCCACACCTGAGGTTTTGGATCGACCTCCTAATCTTGTTCAGCGTTTCACAATAAGTCTATGACGCTACTGTGGTTCCTGTGACCATGAACTTCGTCAACATAATTACAGTGCGGTCCGAGAAAAGGAATCATAGGTGACAGTGGCGATTACAGGGCACATTTTTACTCTGTCGCTACTCGTACAGAACTGAACAAAACGGACCTTGGAATGGCACTTAGCGAGATAACACTTTACTAGTTGCTATAGGAAATGCACACTATAGCTATGGCAGCTGGTTTATTTTTTCAGCCAATCACAGGGTGATTTTGTAGTTGCATACATATAATGTTAAGTATCGTAAGAGAATTGCATAAAGCAAGTGCGAACAAAAAGACAGATGCTAGAAACAAAGCAGAAGGATTCAATGGAAGCTAAGAAGTATCGCACTGTAATTTTACTACCAGTAATTCGATACTATCTATTAGTTAAAGCTGTTCAGTTAACAGTATTTATTTTCTTTATCGAGGGTGATAAAGTCGCCAAAGAAAGTGAACAGAAAGGTCTTACTTTCAACATAAAAAAGACAGAGACTATGGTTATATCTAAGAAACAGAATCCACCAGCATGCGGTATAAAATTAAACGGAAATATTCTAAAACAGGTGCAGAAATTCAAATACCTTGGAGCAGTAATAATTTCAGATGGGAAATGCAGAACAGAAATTAGGAACAGAATAGGCCAAGCAAAGATTGCATTTCAGAGAATGAGAAACATATTAACCAACACATCCTTATCAATGAATGTTAGAAAACGAGTCCTAAAATGCAATATTGAACCTATCTTGTTATATGGAAGTGAATTAGGGCCAATAGCCAAGTCTGCACAAAAATCATTGGAAGCAGTAGAAATGTGGTTTATTAGAAGAATGTTGCGAATCCCCTGGACAGCAAAAATAACTAATGAAGAATGTATGAGAAGAGCTGGAGAGACAAAAAACCTTGTCAAAAAGATAAGAGAGAGACAATGTACTTTCATAGGACATGCAATGAGAAGAGGGAGCATTTAAAATATTATAACAACAGGAAAAATAGAAGGAAGAAGATCAAGAGGAAGACCAAGATAAATGATACTGGACAGTCTGACGGGATGGTGTGAGAGGAGATCACCAACTGAACTGATGGCCTGCAGGCAGGATCGTGTACTCTGGAGAAGCATAATAGCCAATGCCAGTCGGCACAGCACCTGATGATGATGATGATGATGATGATGATCGAGAGTAGGGTGAAGACCCTGTCTAATTAGGCAATCATCGACTCATAGCTGATATGCTAGCGTCAGGGTTAGCGAACCATGGCTGACTAAGACCATATCCCACCTCTCCGTTGGTACCCCCAAAATCAGGCTTACCCTGACTAATTGGGCAGGGATGGCCCATAGTCCCCATGGTGGTGGAGTCTGCTAAAGAAGTATTGCACACCTGATTTTTTTAGCTGCACTCCGGGACTGAAAAAAATAGCTACCATAACCTGCTCCCACGCCGATACGATGTTGTGCCTCAACACCCTCACAGCATCGCCTGCAAAGAACACCAGCTCGTAGTTATAGCACAAGACAAGCCAAGATTTTCCGCGTAGTATTTGATTAAGCCAATAGAAGTAAAGACCTCGGCTTTGGCGACTTTGGTTCCCCATGGGAATTTCTAGAAACAGGCATACCTTCAGCAGCCTGACAAGGTTTGTTCTTGTGGTGATGTTTGGATACTCCCAGTCGATGTCCAGACCGTCAAACCCTCGATTTCTCAGAAAGGTCACCGTGGATGTAGCAAAATTTTGGAGGACGTCGTCTGTTTGCGTGATTGCTACAAAACCATCGCTGTGGTCATTCTGGCCGCCGATGGAGATCATTGTCTTCAGAGATGGGTTGCTTTGTTTGAGAGCGATGAACTGACTGTAAGACATAAATCATGAGAGGTTTCGTAACGTTTTGTTTAGCTTTTCTTCATAAGCATGTAAACTTATACTTCGCTCTATTCAAAGCTGGTGGAATTTGGACTTTATATATGAAAATAAAACATACACCTTATGCCACAGAAATATGAATACATAAAAGAATAAACCATAATTCGTTGACATAAAAGGGGACAAATTCGGCCTGGCTCTCTAAGACAACACTGGCTGTAATACCTGCACCTGTCAAAGATCAATTGACTTATCTTCATTTTTGTATGAAGTCATGAAGGTGTTAGGGAAAATAAAATAGAAGATCAGATGGTGTAATAGCTAACGTCGGTGGTTTGATTCCTTGAGCAGTGTTCCCTCTAAGCAGCGCAGCTGTGTGCACATTAAAATTATGCCGCACAAAACAATAAAACTGCTACTTTTACGTTAAAAAAAAATTCCTGATACTCTGTGATACAGCACCACTGAATTTAAATTACGATATCGCTACTTGAGTTTGTTTTCCTGGTTTGTTTTTTTTTTTGTTGGGATCTTAGTCATTTTTACTTTTTTGAGAACTCTAAATTACACTCTGTATTCTGGGGTTATGACAGATTTTTTTCACACAACATTTTTGTGCAGAATATATTTGCACAAATGTTGAACATTTTGCGAGAACTTTATAACTTCAGAGTTCGTATTGCCCTTAGGCGCAGACGTTTTCAGGCCCACAAAATTAAAAATGGGGCTGGGCTTGTACTGAAGATAGAGAATGAAAGGCGGCCAGTGTAAATGGTGACGATGTCACCCTCTATTCTGACAGCTTGTCGGGAACATTATGTTCACTAGCACCAAATCCCCTGTATAAAACAGTGATATGTAACAAGTGAGTTGTTATGTTAACAACGCCAAATCCCCCTATATGTCTCAGTAGTATAAAGTAGGTAACTTGTTAAGAACACTTTATACCCTTACACCTCCATGTCATAGAATATGTGGATTCTTTATTTACTTCTGTGTTCTGCACTTATTTCTAAACCCCTCAGGTCAGTGGTTCTAAAATTTTTTCTGGCCATCGACCCCTTTTCCGGCCTGAGAACCGCTGTGAACCCCTCATTAAAAATAAAGCAATAAATAGAATCGGGATGACAGTAAAATGTATTGTTCTAATCGAGTCAATCCATTTGCTTGTTGGTGGGCTCTGAAAAGATTTTCCCGTAAACCTACGGTTTACCACACTTTTAAGAACCACTAAGTCTTCCTTTTCACGTTACATAATCACGTCTGATAAATGTTTGAGAATTTCTGCCTTGCGCATCCTAGTACTCATCAGATGGTCCTTGGTTCCATTCGGCGTTGGACTGATTTTTTTCCCAGACATAGCAACTCTTGGGTCGTCCTAGGCCTTCAGAAAAGGGTTATCTCTTGCTTCCCTGGGAAAATAAACACACCTCGGGGAAGACACTAACACTTTTCAGTCCTACGACACACAGCTACCACAGGACATTCAGAACAAGAAAACGGGAGTCAACGGCGAAAGACATTCATTGGCGATGATGTCACAGATAAAGGACTATACCCGTTCAAACCTTATGTGCGGTTCCTAGTAGAAAATTGTATCCTAGAACATTCTGTTCAACAAAGGCAGGGATCGAGCTGTTACGTGCTGTATCTTTTCGGATAGTTATTTAAAAAAAACATAAACAAAAAAATCTAACATTACAGCTAATGGATGCATCAGAAGCAGGGCATCTTGCTTACAACCGAGAGGCCATCAAGAAAACTGTTAGGGAGGCAAAGTTTCGCAGGAGACATGGTAATGAATGAATATTACAGTTCTCTTGGTGGGCATCACTGCTTATTCTTGTCTATGTCATGGAGTCATACAACATACAACACACAACTTTCACAATCTCACTCCCAGCATCCCTACCTGTACTTCCCATTCTGCCCCTCCTCTGCCCACGCTTCAAAAGCCGTCAGTTGTCTGGAAGTTTGGTTCAATTTTCCAAAGGCGTATATCACGTGGGTGCACAAAAAGGGGTCTATGTCCCCTACCTCGTATCTTGCAGTATTTGTTCTGTATCTGGCCCAGCTTGGGAAGTAACAAACTCGTAGAAAATCGCTGGCCGACGCTGGAGAGGAAGGATAGCGGAGAATAAAGTCTTTATAATTTCTCTATATTGAAAGACAAAGAAGTTGTCAGGACAGACTGCTGCGGAAATTGAATCAGTAGTAGTTATGTATACAACAGTATTAGAAAGAGTGACAATAAGGATTGTGCTATTTCAGTAGTAGTAGTAGCAGCAGCAGTAGTAGTAGTAGTAGTATTAGTAATAGTAGTAGTAGTAATAGTAGTAGTAGTAATAGTAGTAGTAGTAGTAATAGTAGTAGCAGTAGTAGTAGTAGTAGTAGTAATAGTAACAGTAGTAGTAGTAGTAGTAACAGCAGCAGCATTAGTAGTAGTAGCAGTAGTAGTAATAGTAGTAGTAACAGTAATAGTAACAGCAGCAGCATTAGTAGTAGTAGTAGTAGTAGTAGTAGTAGTAGTAGTAGTAGTAGTACTAACAGTAGTAGTAGCAGCAGCAGTAGTAATAGTAGTAGTAACAGTAATAGTAGTAATAGTAGTAGTAGTAGTAACAGTAGTAGTAGTAGTAGCAATAACAGTAGCAGTAGTAGTAATAGTAGTAGATATAATAATATCAGTAGTAGTAGTAGTAACAGTAGTAGTAGTGGTAGTAATAATGGTAGTAGTAGTAGTAATAACAGTAGTAGTAGTAGTTGTAGTGGTGGTGGTAATAGTAGTAGTAGTGACAGCAGTAGTAGTAGTAATAATAGTAGTAACAGTTGTAGTAATAGTAGAAGTAGTAATAGTAGTAGTAATAGCAGTACTAATAACAGTGGTAGTAGTAGTAGTAGTAGTAGTAGTAGTAGTCTTTGTAGTAATAGTAGTAGTAGTAGTAATAGTAGTTGTAGTAATAGTAGTAGTAGTAGTAGTAACAGAAGTAGTAGTAGTAACAGTTGTTGTAATAATAGTAGTAGAAGTAGTAATAGTCAATGTAGTAGTAGTAGTAGTAGTAGTAGTAGTAGTAGTAGTAGTAGTAGTAGTAGTAGTAAAGCAGTAATAACAGTAGTTGTATTAGTAATAGTAATTGTAATGATAGTAGTAGTAGTAGTGGTGATGGTAGGAGCGATAATATGGAACAGTATTTTCTTTCCCTGCTTTTAAACTGGGTGCTATCACAGGCACATATGACTGGTTTTCACGCGAATGAAACGCTTCTCTCTCAATACACCAACAATACAAAGACCTGAGTGGTCTTTGTTGCTTGATAATCGCCCTGTCCTCACGCTCCATAGCAAAGATTAAACAGTGAGTCAGGTCTTAACAATGGAGACTAAAACAGATAAGCAAGATCTGAAGGTGGCGGGTTGAAACCTCAATATAAGTCAGTAAGAACTAATAGAAGTTAATTAATCGTGGTTAACCAAGTTAGGATTATGTAAAACTGAGATTAAAACTCAATGAGATCAACGAGGCCTATCTGAGGTTAACCAAATTATGATTATATAGAAGTGAGATTAAACATGAGAGTCACAGAGACGTAATTGAGATTAACAAAAGTTGGGTTATGTAGAAGTGAGATTAAACCCTAGGGTCAATTAGATCTGAGATTAACGAATATAGAATCAAGTATAACTGAAAACATGAGAGTCAGCCAGAACGCCTAATTGAGAAAATCAAAATAGGACTATGTAGATCTGAGGTTAAACTCGAGAGTCGACCAGTTGAGAATAACCAAGATATGATTATGTAGATCTGAGGTTAAACTCGAGAGTCGACAAGTTGAGAATAACCAAGATATGATTATGTAGATCTGAGGTTAAACTCGAGAGTCGACCAGTTGAGAATAACCAAGATAGGATTAGGCAGATCTAAGGTTAAACCCGAGAGTCAGCAAGAACGGTGGTTAACCAAGACGAGATTACGTCGAACTTATATTAGTTATGAGTCAGCAGTAATTTGTTGAGGTGGCGAAGAAGAACAAGCCAGGCAAGGTTAATTAATGTGCAGATCCTTATGGCTGAGGCTAAGCTATCCGATGACCACACAAACAACTTTATAATAAACACAACCGCTATATTTCCACCGGAAAATGACCAGATGCCTACAATTAGCTTACATAATAATTTAAAATATGAGAGCACAAAAAAAAAAAACGAAACAAAGGCTTTTAAACAGTCATTTTATTTGCATTTAAATGAAAAATATACAAACAAACAGAATGACGAACCTTGTCCACACAGAAAATAACAAATAAATACAAAGTTTAGATAACGGCTCAGTATTTAAATTACTGGCTAATAACTATCGTGTTATGTGTACTTACAAAGTTCCACAAGCATTAGGGACATGAATAGAAACTCCCATTTCACTGTTGCCATTGTGTCTCCGATGGTTAATTCCTGCAAGGGAAGATGGATAGGAAGTATTTTCATATCAGTTCATAAGGCATTTTTGAAGTTTATAGGTTCAGTCGTTAAGAAGGAGCGAAGATGTAGTGCAGCTGGTTTGTGGATTGTCATCTCAAGTAGTAAGGAATGATCTATACATGAAATAGTTAATTCAGCTGTAAAAAATGGGATTTTTGTCTTCCAGTAAATTGTTTCTGAAATTAAAAGTAGCTACCTCCAAGGAGAGGCACACCATTATACATCACAGCCATGTTCTGGTTTTCAGTATAAATATATTTTGACTAAAGAGGGAAAAAAACTGCTACAGGAAATGAATTGAAACAGTTAAGATTTTTAGATTTGGTTTTCTTCTTCTTTCAAATTTAATACAAATAGGTTATCTTATTCTTCTTTGAAATTTAATACAAATGGGTTATTTTCTTCTTCTTTGAAATTTAATACAAATAGGTTATTTTCTTCCTCTTTGAAATTTAATACAAATAGGTTATTTTTTCTTCTTTGAAATTTAATACAAATAGGTTATTTTCTTCTTCTTTGAAATTTAATACATATAGGTTATCTTTTTCAATCTCACTGGAACTAGGAGCTAATGCTCTTTGCAGCCTAGATGGAGAGGATTTTGAGGCACACCATCGTGTCGGATTAGGAGCGGGTCATGGCGGCTACATTTTCATTTGCTGAGTAGAGCTAAAAAAGCAGGGAGTGTGCAATGCTTCTTTAGCAGGCTCCACCACCACTGGGACTCTACGGTGATCCCTGCCCCGTTAGCCAAACTAGGCCTGCTACTAGGGTTACAAACGGAGAGGTGGGGTAGGTTCACCAACCTCTACTCCAACATGCCAGATACGGGTGGCTGACTGCCAGTTCTAGCAGCTTCTTCCTAGAGATTATGAAGAAGACTCTAAACAACATTTTATAATCTGTTAAATGAATTGTTGTACCTGTAATGGATATGGTAGGATGTGAAAACAAAAGGCCATGTAATCTACCTCCTTTGATACAGAAAAAAAGACAGTATAATCATTAACCCTTAGGACTGTGATTACTAGCAAGTGTAAGAAGACATGAATGCGACAGATGCACCGCGGAAACGTCTAAATTACGCCTGAATTACCTCTTCAGGTAATCATTTCTTCAACAGCTGGACTTTAAGATTAACATTATTTTGTTATACCATTCTTTCGGCCTCCGAACGCTTGAAAGCGGTTGTTTTAGAATTTAATCTTTAAAGCCAGGGGTAGCCAAAACGCAGCTGGCGAGCCACATGCAGCTTTTTGATATAACTTGCGACTCCCTGAAATGTATTATCTGAGCTCCCATTTAAATCACAGTTAAAATATAAATAAACAAGTGTCCTGTATTATCATTCTTTACAGAGTATAAACAGACGGTCTATGGGATTAACAAGTAAGTTTAATATTCATGGAGCGTGAAAATTTTTTTTAAAGAATTTAAATGCTTATGTAAATGCTAGATTTGAGTCACAGATTGAAGAAATTCCGAATCAATAAGGATTACAGAGAAACTATAATGGAGAAACAGTAATCACACAAATCCTCATAACCTATTCTGATAATGAATAAACATTATTATATGCATTTATTTCTTAATATTTATAGCAACAAATAGTGCGCGTAATATTTGTTCATATATTATGCAGCTCTCAAACATCTGAAGGTTTTCGTATGTGGCTCTTATCTTAGCCAAGTTTGGTAACCCCTGATATAAGGACCGTAAACTTACTTTGGAATATGAAAAGTTTAAAAGAATGATAAATACTTCAGATGAAACTGTGATACAATAAACTATGTGAAAGAATTAATGAAATGTCGACTACTGCATCTTGCGTCCATGGCGACTTCAGCGACAACTGTAGCAGGAACAGAACCCTTTGCCCACAATCCGAACAGCCGTGTCGCTTTGAATTTGGGCCCTCCTATTCCTCTGACACTGTTTTTTTTTTTGTGGTAATTATTATATCACAGTAGTGATGATGATGATGATGATGATGATGATGATGATGATGATGATGAAATTCTCCATAATTTTATTTCTTGGATCATTTATTCTACAGGTAGACTTAGAGCAAGACAAGAAATTGATGTTCAAAGTTCAAAGTTCAAAGTATAAAATTCAGACTCGGGCTTCACTCCATTCGGTACAACCTCATATATACCCCGCCGCATGCCGCAGCATCCATCCAAGAGTTTGTTTGCTGATAGTTCCTGTCAAATGTTGGTTGTTTATGATGTGTTTTCTGCCACACAGTTCGGATTTCCTACCAGCACCTTTAATTTGTCCTAGCTCCAGCAATCTCCTCACAGCTACGTTGTTCTTCCATTCCCGCTCTTCATTTTCCCGTCCTCTGTCAAACTCAGCTTTGGCAATGTTCCTCCTTGTCCATTGTCAGTCTGCCATTTATTTTTGTCTGTCCAGGAAGACTGTCTGCCACATCATTGCCATGTACTCCTGCATGCCCTGGACAGTAAAGCCACTTTAGGGTTGTCACAGTTGACTAGTTTAACAGATGTGTAGGTAAGAAATAAGCTCACTGTTACCGGCGTTGATTGGCAACCCTAAGAGTAAGAATAAAGGGTCAGTTATCGGTCATTGTAGAGGTGCGCAACTCTGACCAAAAAAAAAATCGGTTTACTGGCCCAATATACGAGAGGTGATTGATAAGTTCTCGGCATAAGGTACAAATACTTGAAACGCACAGTTGATATTAGGTGCATTTGTAGATCATTTTAATGTAAGATTAAATTTAATTAAAGAATTAAAAAATTAATTTAAAGAAATTAACTGCAACCAATTTTTTTACAGCCTACTAAAGTGGTAAGGGGTGGCAGAAATTGAGAAAGTGGATAAAAAGTCTCATCGAGCAGTCATTCGCTACCTCTGCATCAAGGGCTTATCATCGAAGGAGATCCATGAGGATATGGTAGAGACTCTAGGGGAGAGTGCCCTTTCTTACAGCACAGTGAAGAAATGGGCAGCTCAATTCAAATATGGAAAGGAGAGTCTAGAAGATGACTTCCGTCCAGGAGGATCAAAAACGGTAACCACCGATGAAACAACCGGCATAATCCATGACATAATAATGGAGGATCGACGACTTACTGAGCGGTACATTGCTACTGAGTTGGGCATCTCCCAGGAACGTGTTCATGCCATTACTCACAATGATCTTCAAATGACAAAGGTCTCTGCTCGATGGGTCCAGAAACTTCTTGGAGCTGATCGCAAACGACAGCGTCTCAACATGTCAAGAGACAATCTTGGCCATTTTTCTGCAGATCCTGAAAAGGTTCTTCAGCAATTTGTGACTATGGATGAGACTTGGGTTCATTTTCAACCAGAAACCAAAGAGCAGTCAAAGCAGTGGAAACATCAAGGATCCCCACCTCCAAAGAAAGCAAGGGTGGTTCTGTCTGAAGGAAAAGTGATGGCTTCCATCTTTTGGGATTCAGAAGGTGTTTTATTCGTAGACTATCTTCAGAAAGGGCAGAACGGTCACCGGGGCCTATTATACTAATCTTGTGAAGCAACTGCGGATCAAACTGAAGGAAGAGCGTCAAGGGAAATTGACGAGAGGAGTCATCTTTCATCAAGACAATGCTCCAGTTCACAAGTCGGCGGTGGCAGTGGCTGCCATTCATGAATGCGGCTTCCAGGTTCTTGAACTTCCTCCTTATTCCCCAGATTTGGCCCCTTCGGACTATTACCTGTTTACCAAACTAAAAAATGAGCTCACTGGTCGCAAATTTGCTTCAGATGATGACGTCCTCCAAGCTGTATACCGCTTTCTACTGGCACAGGATACTGACTTTTACAAAGAAGGAATCCGTATGTTCCAGGATCGCTGGACTAAGTGCATAAACTTGCAAGGGGACTATGTTGAGAAATAACCGAAAAAAGTTGTCCACAAATAATCTTTCGTACCTTATGCCGAGAACTTATCAATGACCCCTCGTATAAAGACAGGATGATATAATTTTAGTCGGTCGAGATTTTGTAAGCACGTTTGAGGTTAGCGATCCTGGAGCTATGTTATTGTTCAAGCGCGAATGAGAAACTTTATCCGTCGGATGAGAAACAATATGTGTTAGGTTAGTATGAGTTGTTATTATGTTATGTGGATGAAAGCAAGCTGTGCTGTGGGATCCCTCGATCAATCCCGATCCACTTAGGTAAATATTTTGCTCAGAATGTGTTGTGTCTGATAATGAATAGTCATAACTCAGTTAAGGTATAATTGTTCTATTTATTGTTATTGAGGAAAATTGAAAAACATTGTGCCAACTTGAAAAATTGAGGGAAGAAGATACAGAGGAACACACAGAGAGAGAGAGAGAGAGAGAGAGAGAGAGAGAGAGAGAGAGAGAGAGAGAGAGAGAAGTTACTGGATGGGCTGTCAGTGTGGCTAGGAAGAAAGTCACCGGCAGATCTCATAATCAAGTCTAAAGACAGGGAATTGTGGAGAGTAATGGTCGCTTACGCCACGCGGTACGGCACTTGATTGATTGATTCCTCCATGTAAGTTTTAGATATTCATTGTGTAATGTGGAATTGTGTTTTTATGTGCACTTAATTCTATATTACTGATTTTATGCATATGCATTCCAATATATTCTTGCCGATTAATTACGTTAGTTACAATCTGAATCAAACGTAAATACTTAGAAAATTGTTTCAGCGATTTATGTTTTAAAACATATAAATTGATGATTCTTTTGTTTGGTTTTGCTGATAGTGTTCAACCGATAATTAATAACAATATAAGTCATGATTATGTGAAGAAGTATCAATGATTGTCTTTGTTTTTTTCACTGGTTTAGTTTGTTTAATATGTGTAACCTTCAATCTTTTATTTACCTAATAAAATAAAGAAAACGCAAAGAATAAAAAAATACAATATAACATTTTATAAATAACCCCATTATAATATTTAAAAAAATACTACAGACGAATATATTCTTTTCAAAGCAAATTCTTTTCAGTCTTACGACTGTCAACCTCTACTCCAACATGTGAATCCGTCATAATGACACCACTTAGCCACAGCATGAGCAACCAACCATTCCATTGCCCGCCGACACAGCCTGAGTTTTGCATGCTTGAAGTGCTGACTTCAAAGGCCCCAGAAACCTGTGCCACTACTCTTCCATTTCGGTAGGCAACAAAACCTCAACTGCTTCTGCTGTTCCGGGCCACTGAGCCATCTGTATACATCACCATGTCGGAAGACCCTCAGTGACGGTGGATGAGACCTTTAACCTAAAGGTCAACTGCTCCATGCCCCAGTCTCTACATTCACGCCTCTTCTGTATAATAACCTTTATTAGCTGAGGTTAGCTGAGCAAAACTAACAAGTTCAAAACAGCAACATGGAATGTTAGAACATTTATTCCAGGCTAGAAAATTAGAAAATGTAAAGATGAAAATGGAAAGGATGAAGATCAACATATTAGGAATGAGTGAAGTTGGACAGGTGCAGGGAAGATAAACTCTGATAAATATACAATAATATATTCAGGAAGTGAGAAACATGAACGAGGAGTAGGAATAATATTTGACGAAAAAACGGCAAGGACAATTGTAGGATATTTGAACATCTCAGACCAAGTCCTGCTAGCCCAACTGAAGGGACAACCAATAAACATAAATATTATACAAGTGTACGCTCTAACATCTGAAAGTTCTGAAGAAGATGTACAGCTATTTTATAATGACATAGAGACAGCACTAAAACACACAAAGTCACATGAAGTTACCATAGTCATGGGAGATTTTAATGCCAAAGTTGGTAAAGGAAGAACTTCAGACATCGTTGGTGACTATGGACTGGGGAAGAGGAATGACAGAGGTAGTAAATTAATTGAATGGGCAAGAATACACAGCATGGTTGTAGGAAACACCTGGTTTAAACAACATCCCCGAAGACTGGCAACGTGGTGCAACCCAGACAAAAAGACTTTTAATCAGATAGACTTCATATTAATCAACAAACGATTCCGCAATGCATTACTAACAACAAAAACCATGCCAGGAGCTGACTGCAATAGTGACCATGATCCACTCTGTGGAAAAATTAGAATAAAGCTAAAGAAAGCATGCAGAAAAGTGAGAAACATCAAACTGAATATAGAACTCCTTAAAAATCACGAAGAACTGCGAGAACAATACAAAGTTATTATAACAAATAGATACAATGTAACAGCACAGATAAATAGTATAGATGAACGATGGGCAATGTTAAGAGATTCGATCCACCAAACTGTTAAAGAGATAATACCACCAAAAAAGAAGCCTCTAAAAATAAATGGATGACAAACGACATCTTAGGACTGATGGACAAGAGGAGGAAAAGTAAAAATAACGAGGAAAAATATAGGAAGATAAATAAAGAAATAAGATGCAAATGCAGAGAAGCAAAAGAAGTGTGGTTAAATGAACAGTGCAGACAGATAGAGCACTATCATAATAAAGACAGCAAAAGCATGCACAAACGAATTAAACAACTCACAGGCAGCAAAACAAAATATACTACAGGAAGAAGGTAAAATGTTAATGGGAAAAGAAGACATTGTGGACAGGTGGACAGAGTATATCGGTGAGCTATATGGAGGAGAAAGACCAGAATTAACACACGATACTGAAAACTGTGATGGATCACCACTACTTGAAGATGAAACCATAAATGCCATCAGTCATATGAAGAAAGGAAAAGCGACTGGGCCTGATAATAAAACAATAGAAGAAATAGAGGCATTAGAGGAGACAGGAATAAAAATAATAACCAAGTTACTGAATGACATTTACAACAGTGGTTATATGCCCAGTGACCTTATTAAATCCACGTTTATAGCACTACCAAAGAAACCAGGTGCAAAGGAATGTGATGACCACCGGACTATCAGCCTCTCATGTCACATAACGAAGCTACTCCTGAGAATAATTATGAGAAGAACAAGGAAAAAGATAAAAATGGAAATAGCAGATGAACAGTTTGGATTTGGTGAAGGAAAGGGAACACACAATGCCATTTATGCTTTACAAACACTAACAGAAAGAGCTTTAGAAGTACAGAAAGATCTCTACTTATGCTTCATTGATTACATCATGGCATTCGACAAAGTGAAACATAATGAAATTATTAAAATGCTTGAAGACATCAATATGGACGGCAGAGACCTGAGGATTGTAAAACATCTATACTGGCAGCAAGAAGCAGCAGTTCGAGTTGAAAATAAAACTGGAAAATATCAACCTATAAAACAAGGGGTGCGACAAGGATGTGTACTATCTCCAGACCTTTTTTCTTTCTCTGTACAGGGAGAATATTCTAAGAACGATCATCACAGAACCAGGCATAAAAAAAGGAGGATACAATATTAAAACCTTCGGTATGCTGACGACACAGTACTGATAGCTGAGAACCAACAAGACCTGCAAAATCTCTTGGATAAAGTCGCCAAAGAAAGTGAACAGAAAGGTCTTACTTTCAACATCAAAAAGACAGAGACTATGGTTATATCTAAGAAACAGAATCCACCAACATGCAGTATAAAATTAAACGGAACTATTCTAAAACAAGTGCAGAAATTCAAATACCTTGGAGCAGTAATAACTTCAGATGGGAAATGCAGAACAGAAATTAGGAACAGAATAGGCTAAGCAAAGACTGCATTTCAGAGAATGAGAAACATATTATCCAACATATCCTTATCAATGAATGTTAGAAAACAAGTCCTAAAATGCTGTATTGAACCTATCTTGTTATATGGAAGTGAATCATGGACAATAGGCAAGTCTGCACAAAAATCATTGGAAGCAGCAGAAATGTGGTTTATTAGAAGAATGTTGCGAATCCCCTGGACAGCAAAAATAACTAATGAAGAATGTATGAGAAGAGCTGGAGAGACAAAAAACCTTGTCAAAAAGATAAGAGAGAGACAATGTACTTTCATAGGACATGCAATGAGAAGAGGGGGCATTGAAAATATTATAACAACAGGAAAAATAGAAGGAAGAAGATCAAGAGGAAGACCAAGAGAAATGATATTGGACAGTCTGACGGGATGGTGTGAGAGGAGATCACCAACTGAGCTGATGGCCTGCAGGAAGGATCTTGTACTCTGGAGAAGGATAATAGCCAACGCCAGTCGGCACTGCACCTGATGATGATGATGATGAGCTGAGGTTGGGCCTGTACCCGTAACCAGTCATCGCTTTAATCACCTCCTCTAGACTGCAGATTGACTTTATTGCATCCTCCGCCTCAGACATCTAAGATCTGCCCAATTTGATGTGTCTTCCCTTTATCAACTCCAACTCCTTATGGAGAGGATGCTCCTTCATGCCAGCAACTCTGATGTACGCCCTTAGACCTCACACTCGGCGTATCAAGCAGAAAGCTGATGGAGTATCCCTGGTGCAACCCAAGACCACTCGCAATGCCTCATTCTGTACACGCTCTAGTCTGTTCAGCTGTGCATTAGACAGGGTGAGCAGGCCAAGACCATAGTCCAATGATGACAGTACCAGCACATGCATCAGCAAGAAGAGAGTGCTCTGTGGAAAGCCCGCTGTGGCCACCTAACCGTTCTCAACGCTTTCCTGGAGTTTTTGTACTGCATGGTCCACATGGTGTGCAAGGGACAATGAACGATCAAATGTGATCCATAGATACATCATGAAATGTGTTCTCTTAGTAACTTGGCCTTGACACTTCGCAATGGGAACTTTGGATCCTACAATTCTGTTATTTAATGAGCATCACACTGAAGATCTCATAGTTTAAAGATAATCATATAAATAATAAACAACAATTATGTTCTCTACAGACTTGAATTAACATAACAAACATTTATAAACCTATCGAACGATCATAAATATCGAAAGATATATAAATCTTCCATGCACCTATACATCTCAACATCATCATCATCAGGTGCCGTGCCGACTGGCGTTGGCTATTGTGCTTTTCCAGAGTACACGATCCTTCATGCAGGCCATCAGCTCAGTGTGATCTCCTCCCACACCATCCCGTCAGACTGTCCAGTATCATTTATCTCGGTCTTCCTCTAGATCTTCCTCCCTCTATTTTTCCTGTAATTATAATATTTTCAATGCCCCTTCTTCTCATTGCATGTCCTTTTTAATTTTTTTTATAAGATTTGTTGTCTCTCCACCTCTTCTCATACATTCTTCATTAGTTATTTTTGCTGTTCAAGGAATTCTCAATAATCTTCTAATAAACCACATTTCTGCTGCTTCCACTGATTTTTGTGCAGACTTGCCCATTGTCCATGATTCACTTCTATATTTCAAGACAGGTTCAATATATTAGCATTTTAGGCCTCGTTTTCTAACATTCATTGGTAAGTTTGTATTGCATAATATTTTTATCATTCTCTGAAATGCAGTCTTTGCTTGGCCTATTCTGTTCCTAATTTCTGTTCTGTATTTCCCACCTATAAAACAAGGGGTGCGACAAGGATGTGTACTATCTCCAGACCTTTTTTCTCTGTATAGCGAGAATATTCTAAGAACAATCATCACAGAACCAGGCATAAAAATTGGAGGATACAATATTAACAACCTTCGGTATGCTGACGACACAGTACTGATAGCTGAGAACCAACAAGACCTGCAAAATCTCTTGGATAAAGTCGCCAAAGAAAGTGAACAAAAAGGCCTTACTTTGAACATAAAAAAGACAGAGACTATGGTTATATCTAAGAAACAGAATCCACCAGCATGCAGTATTAAATTAAACGGAAATATTCTAAAGCAGGTGCAGAAATTCAAATACCTTGGAGCAGTAATAACTTCAGATGGGAAATGCAGAACAGAAATTAGGAACAGAATAGGCCAAGCAAAGACTGCATTTCAGAGAATGAGAAACATATTAACCAACACATCCTTATCAATGAAAGTTAGAAAACGAGTCCTAAAATGCTATATTGAACCTATCTTGTTATATGGAAGTGAATCATGGACAAAAATCATTGGAAGCAGCAGAAATGTGGTTTATTAGAAGAATGTTGCGAATCCCCTGGACAGCAAAAATAACTAATGAAGAACTTATGAGAAGAGTTGGAGAGACAAAAAACCTTGTCAAAAAGATAAGAGAGAGACAGTGTACTTTCATAGGACATGCAATGAGATGAGGGGGCATTGAAAATATTATAACAACAGGTAAAATAGAAGGAAGAAGAGCAAGAGGAAGACCAAGAGAAATGATACTGGACAGTCTGACGGGATGGTGTGAGAGGAGATCACCAACTGAGCTGATGGCCTGCATGAAGGATCGTGTACTCTGGAGAAGCATAATAGCCAACGCCAGTCGGCACGGCACATGATGATGATGATTTCCCATCTGAAGTTATTACTGTTCCAAGGTATTTAAATTTCTGCAACTGCTTTAGAATAGTTCCATTTAATTTAATACTGCATGCTGGTGGATTCGGCGTCTTAGATATAATGATAGTCTCTGTCTTTTTTATGTTGAAAGTAAGACCTTTCTGTTCACTTTCTCTAGCGACTTTATTTAAGGGATTTTGCAGGTCTTGTTGGTTCTCAGCTATCAGTACTGTGTCGTCAGCATAACGAAGGTTGTTAATATTGTGTCCTCCAATTTTTATACCTAGTTCTGTGATGATCGTTCTTAGAATATTCTCGCTGTATAGAGAAGAAAGGTCTGGAGATAGTACACATCCTTGTCGCACCCCTTGTTTTATAGGTTGATATTTTCCAGTTTTATTTTCAACTCGAATTGCTGCTTCTTGCTGCCAGTATAGATGTCTTACAACCCTCAGGTCTTTGCCGTCCATATTGATGTCTTCAAGTACTTTAATAATTTCATTATGTTTCACTTTGTCGAATGCCTTGGTGTAATCAATGAAGCATAAGTATATATTTTTCTATACTTCTAAAGCTCTTTCTGTTAAGTGTTCGCAAAGCATAAATGGCATTGCATGTTCCATTTTCTTCAACAAATCCAAATTGTTCATCTGCTATTTCCATTTTTATCTTTTTCCTTGTTCTTCTCATAATAATTCTCAGATGTAGTTTCGTTATGTGACATGTGAGGCTGATAGTCCGGCGGTCATCACATTCCTTTGCACCTGGTTTCTTTGGTAGTGCTATAAACGTGGATTTAAGCAAGTCACTGAGAATGTAACCAATATTATAAATATTATTCAGTAACTTGGTTATTATTTTTATTCCTATCTCCTCTAGCGCCTTTATTTCTTCTATTGTTTTATTATCAGGCCCAATCGCTTTTCCTTTCTTCATGGCATTTATGGTTTCATCTTCAAGTAGTGGTGATCCATCACAGTTTTCAATATCGTGTGTTAATTCTGGTCTTTCTCCTAGTCCACCTGTCCACAATGTCTTCTTTTCCCATTAACATTTTACCTTCTTTTTATTTCAGGCATCCTGTAGTATATTTTGTCTTCCTGCCTGTGAGTTGTTTAATTCGTTTATGCATGTTTTTGCTGTCTTTATTATGAGAGTCCTCTTTCTGTCTGCACTGTTCATTTAACCACACTTACTTTGGTTCCCTGCATTTACGTCTTATTTCTTTATTTATCTTACTATATTTTTCTTGGTCATTTTACTCCTCCACCTCTTGTCTATCAATCCCAAAATGTAATCTGTCATCCACTTATTATTGGGGGTTCTTTTTTCGGTGATATTATCTCCTTTAAAGTTTGTGGATAGAATCTCTTAACATTGCCCATTGTTCATCTATACTGTTTATCTTTGCTATTGCATTGTATCTGTTTGTTATAATAGCTTTGTATTGTTCTCGCAGTTCATTTTTAAGGAGTTCTGTATTCAGTTTGATGTTTCTCATTTTTATCCACGCTTTATTTAGCTTTATTCTAATTTTTCCACACAGCGGGTCTTGGTATAAATCTACCATATTTATAAATCTTCCTCACACCTATAAGCATCACAGACGCCTATAAATGGCACACACACACATCCATATATAGCTAACATGTTAAAAAATATTTTTACAAAATTATAAACATCTTAGTTTTAAATCTCTCTATACAATCTTCGAATGCAAAAAATCATTACCACAGAAGTGAGATGTTTAAAGAGAATGCGAAATGTAATAATAAGAGACCAAATAAGAGATGACACCATCAGGGCAAGGGGCTAGAGCCCTAAACTACATCCGGGAACAACAAATCAAATGATATGACCAACCGTATACGACAACCACCAGGAAATACACCACAGGAAACATTCATGTTAAGATTTGTAGGAAGCAGAGAGAGGGAAGGGCCGCCCATCCAAGAGATTGAGGAAATTACAGAAACCTGAAATATTATCCCATTATATGAATGAAATCGCCGAGCCCTTTCGCGACATCCGTATGTCCGTCCCCTCGACTCTGAAAGATATATGAGGAAGGAGACAAGACAAAACAAGTTAAGACGCATACAAACGAGTCTCCATCACTTTCATAAATTATCCACATACGCACTCTCGCAGATGCATACATTAATCTCGAACTAAATCAGTGGTTTATTCTGCCCGGTAACAAGACAGAATGTATTATTTCGACTTGGGCCTTCATAAGAGTTTAACAAAGACGAAAACGAAGACAAAATGTAGAAAACACGGAGAGAATAAGTTTATAAATTAGAATCTCGAGGAAGAAGTGCCAACAAATATAATGTAATGTTATAATATTCTTTCTGCTCTTGTATAAAATATGCAAGTAATCTTTTGCTAAAGGTATGCCTGATATTCATATCATAAATAACGAAATATATGCATTATCTGAAACGCATAAATAATTCCGTATATAATCTCACACATATATGGTTAATAATTACATAGACGTGAACGAGTACGTACAAGTAGACTTATGGCTAGAAGATATATGCTGCCCTACACTACTTGTTAATACATAGAGTATATACTATCATAGACATTGTTAAAAAATATGATACCATACACTAATTGTTAATACATAGAGTATATACTATCATAGACATTGTTAAAAAATATGATACCATACACTAATTGTTAATACATAGAGTATATACTATCATAGACATTGTTTAAAAATATGATACCATACACTAACTGTTAATACATAGAGTATATACGATCATAGACATTGTTAAAAAATATGGTACCATACACTAATTGTTAATACATAGAGTATATACGATCATAGACATTGTTAAAAAATATGGTACCATACACTAATTGTTAATACATAGAGTATATACGATCATAGATATTGTTAAAAAATATGGTACCATACACTAATTGTTAATACATAGAGTATATACGATCATAGACATTGTTAAAAAATATGATACCATACACTAATGGTTAATACATAGAGTATATACGATTATAGACATTGTTAAAAATATGGTACCATACACTAATGGTTAATAAATATGTCTTAACATACACTTATGGCTAGTATGTATATATATATATATATATATATATATATATGCTAACATACACGTATCGCTAATACATATATTAATGTTGTAAAAAAATGGCGAACTACCTTGCGAGCCCTATGTGACGTTTAACGGCACGGGAAGGATTTAAGATAATACATATATGTTAACATACGTTTATACCTCATACATATATGCTTCTACACACACGTTACGACCAGCACGCATATATTAACATACCCCTATAGCTAATACATATCTGCTTCAATACACAAGGCATGTCTAATACATAGACGCTATATATATATATATATATATATATATATATATATATACATAAGCATACACTTATAGCTAATACTGAAACTTCTACATACAAATTATGACTAAATCATATATTCTAACATACAACTGTGACTTCGTACCCTGTTAGGAAAAACTCTGACAAACTGGCCCCTTCATCCAGGACATACGTCGACGTCTGAATAACCTGCATAAAACTGTGCCTCACATATGCATATCACAGAATATCTAGCGGCAATAAGCCAACAAGGCGCAGGCATACATACACACATACAAACACATAACGTCAATGAACTTAAACCTCTTCTTTATTTCAATTAATATTCAGAAACCATTTTTTCGCCTTCAAGAAAGAAAAAGCCGCACCTGTCCGTGTCTAAGATTCAATGTGACATGCTCGTTCACGCATGATACTTTAACTTATATCTTTATAAACTATCACATTATAAAAAATTATAGTTATAAAAACACACAAATAACCAAAATAGATCCTGTTTGTGGTTAAAAGCTCGTGCCGGATGAAAGAAGAAGTACAGAATTAGGAACACTCGTATAACGAGGAGGAAAAGGGTTTAGTTTAAGTGTTCTTGGCTTAGGCATGTAAGGTAAGCTTAGTGTATTGGTTACCAGTCTGGGCGTCTGGGATGGGTCAGTTAAGAGTCCGTCATGAGATATATAGAGTCCCTGATGGGTCTTATAAGAGTCCGCGATGAGTCATGTAAGGGCCCCCAGTGGGTCGTGCAAGAGTTCATGATGAGACATGTAAGGGCACTCTTTGTATCACGTGAAAATCCACGATGAGATATAAAGATTCCCTACAGGTCATATAAGAGTCTGTGATGAGACATGTAGGGGCCCCCTATGGGTCATATAAGAGTCTGCGATGAGACATGTAAGGGTCCCTTATGGGTCATGTAAGAGTCTGCGATGAGACATGTAGAGGTCCTAGATGAGCCATGTATGTGTTCTTGTTAGAACATGCATCGTGTCGGATCTGGAGTTGGTTGAAAACCAAGAGTAAACTTAAGAAACCGAGTTTCCTGAAACTCCTAGGAGCAAGGCGAGGACTACCATGTCAGCCACCGAAGGAGCACATTTTGAACAAGGCAATATACACACGAAGGAAGACTATAAATTACCATGCTTTACTTTCAAGGAATTTCCCACGGCTTTACGGTACGTGATTTGTGCTCGAATGTACACGTGACTGCTATAGTTTCTTTGGCCAGACGAAGCTGCTCTCTAGGCCATTGAGAGCCAAGGAGTGGGTTTGTGATCAGGTTCTTTTGAATTTTGTCTGTAATAAGAAAAGAGAGAAAAAAGGGGGCTGCTGGGCCCCCGTAACAGGTTGGGCCTCAGAGGTCCGGCTTTACCTCTCTAGTCGGGCAAGGCTTCTCACGTCGAGGTGCTTTCGCAGTGTCATGACCATTCGGCGGATGGAAATTCTTACTATAAAGCTTTGTGGAGAGGCCTGGAAAACCACAATGACCTACTCCACATCCGGATGTAGCGCTTCTGTTCTGAAATCTTCATCATCTTACTAGTAACTCAGTCCACGTGCTGTAGTGGTAATCGACAAGGGGACATCATCCAGCATGCATTGAAAGCGTTTTACAGCGTAGCATTATCTTCAGTTGTTCCGCTTTGTCGTGAGCTTATGTAAGTGTCCCAGTCATGGGACAATGCGAATCTGTCGGGACTAACATGTTCCTTCGCCTGACTGTTCTTGATCGACCTTATTACCGCTGTCGGGGCCAAGGCTGTCCGTTTGACAGTCAGCGATCTAAAGCTGACATGCAAGCATCAGTGCTGGCCAACCGTAGCCGACCATCTCCGTACCTCAAGTAATAGACCTAGCCTAACTAACGTGGCAGGGATCGCTATTGTTCTCAAGGCGGTGGAATCTGTTAAAGAAGTACTGCACGCTTCTTGTACTTTTTTTAACTCCACACTCAGGGACTAAAATAAAAATAGCCGCCAGAACCCGCTCCCAATCCGACATGTTGTCATAACTCAAAATCTTCACTACATCACCTGCAAAGAGCATCAAGCTCACAGTTTCAAAGAAACTGAAGAAGAAGAACATCTGCTACTGTCTTTCAGGCGTCTACAGCAATGGGAGTCTTACCGCCAGTAGAATCAAATTCTCAGTTTGAAGTTAATCCTACCAACACATCATCTACACCTCCCTTTTAGATTAAACATCTCTTTCAATTCCCGCCATCTTTTTTCTTTTTCTCGGCCCTTCAAGTGTGGACTGTCACGGATGACTGAATCGACCTAGTACCTTGACCTAATTTTGCCAGTCCACGTATCCAAACATACATAAAATATTACCTAACGTTACGTAGTTCTGATTCACGCAAAAAATATATACGAGAATACAGATAACTAATCCTGATTAATAAAGTCATTTTAAAGAACTAAAAAAAAAAAAAGCGATTCACGCCTTGTGGATGATATGTGATTACACAAGAAAGGACCTCACATAAAAAGTCTGAATTTATTCGAAAGAAATTTTAGCATTTTAGCATTTTAGCCTAGTTTTTATACTAACGGCGCTATCACTAATACTCGTGTAATCTTCTCTGAAATGTATGAAATCCTGTAGGGTAAAATTTCAGTTTCAAGCCAGATATAGATATGCTGATGACACAGTTTTACTGTCCACGACACAAAAAGGAAAGGAATAAAATTAGTTATATCAGTCCATAAGAACAGTGAAACCTCTATCTTAATGCGAAGAAAACTAAATTGATGACATCTGAAAAAACAAATAATGCAAATGAAATATGTATCAATTAGGAAAAAGTGGAAGAACTGGAGAGTTTTTAATATCTTCGATCATTACTAACTAATAGTGTAGATACAGTAAGGGAAATTAAAAGGACATCCATCGCTCTTCAGAAAGTAAAACAACTAAAGAATCTGTGGAGAGGAACAGACAGAATTACAAAAATAAGATTTTTAAGGGCATGCATCTTTCCCATCGCAACATATGCCTGTGAGACCTGGACACTTAACAAAACAGCTGAGAAACACATACATGTCTTTGAATGTAAATGCTACAGAAGAGTTCTTCAAATATCGTGGACACAAAAAAAGAACAAATATATCCCTACTCATTCATTCATTCATTCCTTTGCATGTCCCTTGCGGAACTTTGCCTCCCAAACAGCACTCCTGTAGGCCTCTCGGTTGTGAGCAAGATGGCCTGCTGCTGCTGCATCCATTTCCAGATCATCAACGATGTCTTGCAGCCATCTTCGTTTCGGTCTTCCTCTTTTTCTTTTTCCCATTATGTATCCTTCCAATACGGTCTTCTCTAAATTATCATGACGTTTAATGTGGCCAAAATATTTAAGTTTTCTCTCTTTAATCCTCTTTACTAGCCAGCCTTCTTCAATATTAAGCTCTTGTAGTATAGATATATTTGTTCTTTTTTGTGTCCACGATATTTGGAGAACTCTTCTATAGCATTTACATTCAAAGGCATTTATGTGCTTCTCAGCTGTTTTGTTAAGTGTCCAGGTCTCACAGGCATATGTTGCGATGGGAAAGATGCATGCCCTTAAAAATCTTATTTTTGTGGTTCTGTCTGCTCCTCTCCACAGATTCTTTATTTGTTTTACTTTCTGAAGAGCAATAGATGTCCTCCTTTTAATTTCCCGCATTGTATCTCCATTATTAGTTAGTAGTGATCCAAGATATTCAAAACTCTCCACTTCTTCCAGTTTTTCCTCACTGATACATATTTCAGTTGCCTTGTTTGTTTTGTCAGTTGTCATCACTTTAGTTTTCTTTGCATTAAGATAGAGGTTCTGCTCTTCGCTATTCTTGTGGACTGACATAATTAGTTTTTCCATTCCTTCTTGTGTTGTGGACAGCAATACTGTGTCATCAGCATATCTAATCTCTGGTATTTCATAACCTCCAACTGTTATGGCATCGTAATATTCTTTGTCTACATCTTCTCTAACATTCCTCATTATATTTTCAGTATACAAGTTAAATAAGTAGAGTGACAATATGCACCCCTGACGGACCCCTTGTTTTATGTCAAACCAAGTTGTTGTTTCACCATTTATTCTTACTGCTGCTTGTTGGTCTAAATACAGCAGTGATGTTAATTGTATCAAATGTGTTGGAAATCCCATTTTTTCCATTATTTCCCAAAGTTTCTGGTGTTGTACACAATCAAATGCCTTTGAGTAGTCTATAAAGGATAAATATAGATTCACATTAAACTCCCTGCATTTCTCTATTATTAATCTTAGATTGAATATATGATCTCTTGATCCTCTTCCTTGCCTGAAGCCAGCTTGGACCATATTGACTTCTTCTTCTATTTTCTTTCGAAAATCCATACTACAAGAACTTAATATTGAAGAAGGCTGGCTAGTAAAGAGAATTAAAGAGAGAAAACTAAAATATTTTAGAAATATTAAAAGTCATGAGAATTTAGATAAAACTGTCTTGGAAGGATACATAAAGGGAAAATGAAAGAGAGGAAGACCAAGGCAAAGATGGCTGCAAGACATCGTTGATAATCTGCATATGGACGATGCATCAGCAGCAGGCCATCTTGCTTACAAGCGAGAGGCCTACAGGAGTGCTGTTAGGGAGGCAAAGTTCACCAAGGAACATACAAATGGCTGAATATAATATAATATTCATTCATTCATTTGCATGTCCCTTGCGGAACTTTGCCTTCCTAACAGCACTCCTGTAGGCCTCTCGCTTGTAAGCAAGATGGCCTGCTGTGCTGCTGCATCCATTTGCAGATCGTCAACGATGTCTTGCAGCCATCTTCGTTTTGATCTTCTTCTCTTTCTTTTTCCACTTATGTATCCTTCCAAGACGGTCTTCTCTAAATTATCATGACGTTTAATGTGTCCAAAATATTTCAGTTTTCTCTCTTTAATCCTCTTTACTAGCCAGCCTTCTTCAATATCAAGCTCTTGTAATATAGATATATTTGTTGTTTTTTTTTGTGTTCACGATATTTGGAGAACTCTTCTGTAGCATTTACATTCAAAGGCATTTATGTGTTTCTCAGCTGTTTTGTTAAGTGTCCAGGTCTCACCGGCATATGTTGCGATGAGAAAGATACATGCCCTTAAAAATCTTATTTTTGTGGTTCTGTCTGTTCCTCTCCACAGATTCCTTAGTTGTTTTACTTTCTGAAGAGCGATAGATGTTCTCCTTTTAATTTCCCGCATTGGATCTCCATTATTATTTAGTAGTGATCCAAGATATTAAAAACTCTCTACTTCTTCCAGTTTTTCCTCATTGATACATATTTCAGCTGCCTTGTTTGTTTTGTCAGTTGTCATCAATTTAGTTTTCTTTGCATTAAGATAGAGGTTTTGCTCTTCGCTGTTCTTACAGACTGACATAATTAGTTTTTCCATCCCTTTTTGTGTTGTGGACAGTAATACTGTGTCATCAGCATATCTAATCTCTGGTATTTCATAACCTCCAACTGTTATGGCATCGTAATATTCTTTGTCTACATCTTCTCTAACATTCCTCATTATATTTTCAGTATACAAGTTAAATAAGTAGAGTGACAATATGCACCCCTGACGGACCCCTTGTTTTATGTCAAACCAAGTTGTTGTTTCACCATTTATTCTTACTGCTGCTTGTTGGTCTAGATACAGCAGTGATGTTAATTGTATCAAATGTGTTGGAAATCCCATTTTTTCCATTATTTCCCAAAGTTTCTGGTGTTGTACACAATCAATTACCTTTGAGTAGTCTATAAAGGATAAATATAGATTCACATTAAACTCTCTGCATTTCTCTATTATTAATCTTAGATTGAATATGTGATCTCTTGATCCTCTTTCTTGGCTGAAACCAGCTTGGACCATATTGACTTCTTCATCTATTTTCTTTCAAAGTCTACCCATTATGATTTTTAACAGAATTTTACTGGCATGACTAATCAGGGCAACAGTTCTGTAGTTTGTGCATAATTTCAGGTTACCCTTTTTTGGCAGTGGTATGAATACAGTTCTTTTCTATTCTTTTGGCCAAATACCAGAATGCCATATCTTTTTACATAGTGCATGACAGATTGTTGCACACTCTTTTCCTCCTTCTTTAATAAATTCAGCTGCTAACTCATCACATCCTAGTGATTTACCATTTTTCAGATTCTTTATTGCCCATAAAACTTCATCTATTGTCGGTTCGGGTTCCTTCTCCTCCAATAATAATTCACACTGTTGATTTCTGCTTCCACAGTCGGTTGTTTCATACATTCCTTTGCAATATTCCTTCCATCTTTCTAGAATTTCCTCTGTCTCTGTCAAGGTATTCCCCATCTCATCACAAATTACATTTAGCTTTGGTGTGACATTTCTCGTCAATGTCTTCATTTCTTTAAACATTTCACTATCTCTTCCACACTTCTGATGTCCTTCTATTCTTTCACAACAATCTTGTATGAATTTTTTTTTTGGGTCTTTTCTTATGTTTCTTCGTACTTCTTTTGTTAAAGCTTTATATTCCTCTGTGTTGTTGTTTGTCACTTTCCATTGTGTCTTCATTTCTCTACGTTGTTTTATCAGCTCTGGTGTACCTTCTGTAATCCATCCATTCTTTTGTGTTTTCTTTACTGGAACCATGTCTTTAGCTGTTGTTATTAAGATATCTTTGGCCTGCGTAGCCAATTCATCTGGTATCATCTCCTCCTGTACAGCCATCAGGATATAATATAATATAATATAATATAATATAATATAATATAATATAATATAATATAATACATGGTTTGTCTAATACAACACTGAACTAAAAAGGTAGTGAAAATATGCTCACAAAACCTTAAAACTTAAATATTACCTGGAGGTTCTTGTATTAGACGTTCTAGAAACTAAAAACTAAAAACGACCTTCATGTTTAGGCCGTGTTCTAGTGTCAGACAACGAAAGAAATAAAATCTGTACAGAAAATATTACTGGCTATGTTTTTACCTGACAGAAAATACTTTTTTTCCAAATAATTAAATGAGGAAGTTGCAAGAAATGACGTTTCCATTTTATTTCATTATTACATTTTACGACTGTTATCATTTTGCTATTGTTACTATTGCTCACAATGCACCCTATATACGGCTATATAAGAGCACAGATGTACTGGTATAAGACGCATCTGTAGTTTCGCAAGAAATGTTTTGGAAAAGAAACTAAGAGCCCCATATTTTCAGCGAACTTCTTAGTCATTCCCTTAACAGTACTTTGACCTAAGACTATATGCTACTGTATGATCTTCTCAGACTGTCTTCATATGAATATTATGAGCTGCCATCATTTTCTTGATATAAATCATGCCTACAACTTCAGCATAAAGTTACTTATCACCGTAACAGATTTGTCAAGGATTATACACCAGTTTTACTATAAACGAAATTTTTGTACTAAGGATTGCACGAGAGTTTTGGAGAGAGTTAGACAAGAAGATGTGATACAATCGTTAGAAAAACTGCTACACTTGGTAAAGATATGAGGATTATTAATAGTATGTACTGGAAGCTGAGGGCAACAATAAGAGTAAACAATGATATAGATTATATCTGATAATATCAGGATATTAAACAAGGGGTCAGACGAGGGTGCGTACTGTCATTAATATCAGGATATAAAACGAGGCGTAAGACGAGGGTGTGTACTGTCATTAATATCAGGATATAAAACGAGGCGTAAGACGAGGGTGCTTAATAACATTAATATCAGGATATTAAATAAGGTGTCAGACGAGGGTGTATACTGTCATTAATATCAGGATATAAAACGAGGCGTAAGACGAGAGTGCTTAATATCATTAATATCAGGATATTAAATAAGGTGTCAGACGAGGGTGTATACTGTCATTAATATCAGGATATAAAACGAGGCGTAAGACGAGGGTGCTTAATATCATTAATATCAGGATATAAAACGAGGCGTAAGACGAGAGTGCTTAATGTCACCCGATCTATTCGCCTTCTACAGTGAAAAGATCGCGAGAGGTCATAAAAATGTCATGGGAATTAAAAACAGAAGGCCATAATATCAATAATCTGAGATATTCTGATGACACCGTTCTAATAGCAGAAAGCGAAAGCAGTTTGCAAAAAACATGCGAATAAGATAAATGAAGAGAGCAATAAGAAGAGGTATAAAGCTAAACAGCAAGAAAACAGAAACAATGATTATATCGAACAGAACAAACAGACCAAAGTGCAACATCATTTCAGACTGGAAGACACTGACGCAAGTAAATAAATTCAGTTACCTTGGAACAACAGTAACAGCTGATGGAGAGTGCACACATGAAATAAAATCACGATTAGGAAAGACAAAAGAAGTTTGTTATGACATGAAGGAGATACTAACAAATATGAAGACGACCCTAAAAGTGAAAGAAAAGTATTATAGTGCTATATAGAGCCAATATTGGTATATGGCTATGAAACTTGGACAGTTATCAAAAAAAGTTGACAAAGAAACTGGAAGCGACAGAGGTGTGGCTTTGGAGAAAGATGCAACAAATATTTTTTTAAAAACGTAGAGGTCCTGAAAGAAGTTTTAGAACAACGAAAATTAGTTAAAATGATAAGAAAAAAAAAAGACAATCAAAATATCTTGGACATTTATGAGAAGAAAGAAAGAGAACCTAGTAATCACTGGAAAATTCATGGCAAAAAGGGAAGAGAGGAAGATCAAGAGAAAAATATCTAAGTGGACTGACAAATTGGCACGGAAAAAAAAGGAAAAGCATCTGAATTAAACGGAAAACACCAAGGACCGCACAAGATGGAGAAGCATATTTGATAATATTATTGGACATGACAGAAAAACAATAATAATAATAACACTATGGACTAATGTATACTTGATTTAAGCACTTCAACCATTTTAAGAAATGTGTATTAACATCTGAGTTTATCACTCAAAATTCGCATATCCAGTACATACGAGCTTAGTGATTTATCGTCCGTGTAATCTGTTAGCACTAATATAACAACGGCCGTTTGGTTTTTACAGCATGAAGATAAAGCAATAACTTTACGGATTTGACATGGGTTTTTAGTTTTACTGCTGAGCTGATGATTCATCGATGTTCAAAAGTAGAGAAGAA
This sequence comes from Achatina immaculata, assembly GCA_009760885.1. NCBI lineage: Eukaryota > Metazoa > Mollusca > Gastropoda > Stylommatophora > Achatinidae > Lissachatina > Lissachatina immaculata. The sequence continues at coordinate 26,441,511 of CM019714.1, forward strand.
ATCTTAAGCACGATACGTCAGTAAGTGTCTGCAAACAAATATAGTAGGGTTATCGAGATGTGTTTTGTTGGACATCTCCAATCAGATTATATCTCAGATCTATCCTGCTACCTACCTACCTACTTACCTACCTACCTACCTACCTACCTACCTACCTACTTACCAACCTACCTACCTACTTACCTACCTACCTACCTGTCTGTCTGCCTACCTACCTACCTACTTACTTATCTACCTGTCAACCTGTTAGCCTATCTATCTATCTATCTATCTATCTATCTATCTATCTATCTATCTATCTATCTATCTATCTATCTATCTGTCTGTCTGTCTGTCTGTCTGTATGACCGTCTGTCTGTCCGTCTGTCAATACGTTGAGTTATTGTAAATTATGTGTAAATCCTAGAGCATTTCTCTACAAAACAACACACACTTTTTCCACGTCGCAGTATTTTTATTCCTATAATTGTCTCTGGAAAGTGTACATAACTTTTGGCACAGTTTGTACGTATTTTAGACTTACTGTCTCGGTAATCTATCAAGGAGTATTAATGAGACATGGGAATCCCCTTTTTATTTCATAACAAAGCTGCAACATTATTAAAATATTAATATATAAATGAAATCATAATAACCTACCTTGTAAAGCGAAAACGCCCTGGAGCACGAAGGACTATCCAATATTTACAGAGCAGGATAATGAATTCAGCACACACACACGCACACACTCGTATCAACTGCACCCTCGTAAAGTCCTCTGCATGTCGTCTGTTTATAGGGCATCAACAGGTAAGCTAATCCAGTGAAAGACAACTCGAGTCGCTGACAGTTATTTCCTTGTCCGTGTTAAGTTTCCCAATGTTTCATTTTGTTTTTTTACGTTGCTTACAGTCGCATGAGAACGATAGGACGGCGTCTCCGGTTTGGTGAAGGAGGTTATAATTCAACAACCCACAGACCTCTAGGAGTCATGAACCCGAGGCCACTGCCCCGTCCCTAGAGCGTCAAAAGTTAAAAGGATTGAAACGCTTGCTGCAGGAGAAAGGTGAGAGAGATACTTCTCCTCCCCAGTGGTTTTCAAACTTTAAACATCCACAGACCACTTTTTCAACTAGAGCACAGTATTGTACAGTCAGACGTTTGGAAAGATCGTAAGTAAAAGCACTTTCAGACTTGAGAGAAAGAAAAGTGATAAGAGAATTACCTGGGACTTGAACCACGGGCTCGGGTGGGACGAGCCACGAGAGAACAGTGCATTATCAACTTCGCTATCTAGCACCCTAACATTTTTTTAACTAGACATAAATTGCCGCACGCAAGCTTACATTCAAGGGTATAAACTAGGAAAAAAAGTAGCAACAGCTTTATTAATTAGCGAGCACACATTTGTGAGGTTTCGGTTTGAACCTTAATCATACAAAAACACACAGGATGAAAAAATAGAGAGAGAAGATAAAATATAAATTCACATGAATGATATGTAAAAAAAAAAAACCATCAAACATCTTTTCTCTGTCTACTTCTGTCTCTTCTACCCTCGATCTTTCCTGTTACCACTGGCTGCTCTAGCCCTCTCTTTCAAGCGTACCCCAGAAATTTAGATTGTCGTTCTCAAATTTTTGTTATAATTTTCCTTGTTTCTTGTGTCTCTTTCAGAACTTCCTCGTTCGATTTTTTTGCTGTCCAGTGTACTATCAGTATTCTTCTTAACAACTACATTTCAACTGATTCCAGTCATCTGTGTATCTCTTTACTGACCGTCTAGACATCGCATCTATAGAACAGGATAGAGATATAGGAACCAAATATAGAAGTAAACTTCTATTTAAAAAAATACTTGCTGTTAGATTACAATTTACATTCAGTTGTTCTGCTCCTTGATGTCTGTATGTAAAGTTAAATAAGCTATTCACAACATTTAAATTTAAACTTCTACCTAATATGACTGATGATGATGATGATGATGATGATGATGATGACATTCAGGCAAAGACGATTACGGGGACATACTCATTGCAATTATAACAAAAAAAACCCTAGGAGCCCCCCCCCCTCCTCTTTAGTGCTGTGTTTACGTTGTGTATGTTCCAGTCATTTGACGGACACCTGTTTAACGAATGGCAAATATCACGCTTGGCTTGTTCAGCCATTTGTCAAACTCGAGTCGCTTCTGTTGATTCTGTTTTTTTCTGACACAAGCTTAAGTAAAGGTTGGAAACTGTCGTCCTTATAGTGAGCTGCTCCTAGTTTACAGTGAACTATGTCTAACTATGTCAAACTATGTCAAACACATGTTTTTTTAAGGGTTAAGAATTAGATACGAATGGGCGTCGAGAACATTACTAAAGAGGTCAAAATACGAAGATGGAAATGAAAGGGCCATATACCACCAGTGGAATAAAAACACCCCCATACCGCCATGACTTGGACACCTCAAGAAAAAAGAAAGAGGGGCAGGCCAATGGGGACATGGAGACACACAGGACAGGACGAACTAGAGGAAGCAGGAAAGACTTGGTTTGAGGTATCCCGACTTGCTCGAGACAGGGTTCGTTGGGGAACTTTTGTTGATGCCTTATGTTCCATTGGGAGTACAAAGGGGATGATGATGATGAAGATGATGATGATGATGATGTCTATTGTGGACAGTTTTGGTCTTATAAGAAACAGGGTTTTTCCCCTTAAATAGGGTGAGAAAATTAACTAATTCATGTTATCAAACATAGCCAGGCCTGAAGGACTTATATCAGGACATGACTACTTAGCAAGGGCATGTGAAAACACAACATGAAAAAAAAGGGCTTTAAAAAGAACGGAAGTCATATCCATGGCCAGAGAAGAAGTTCTAACGCAGTCCCCTTTTAAAACAAGTGAAGTGTTTCAATATTATCATCATCATCATGTGCCGTGCCGACTGGCGTTGGCTATTATGCTTCTCCAGAGTATCCGATCCTTCATGCAGGCCATCAGCTCAGTTGGTGATCTCCTCTCACACCATCCCGTCAGACTGTCCAATATCATTTCTTTTGGTCTTCCTCTTGATTTTCTTCCTTCTATTTTTCCTGTTGTTATAATATTTTCAATGCCCCCTCTTCTCATTGCATGTCCTATGAAAGTACATTGTCTCTCTCTTATCTTTTTGACAAGGTTTTTTTTGTCTCTCCAGCTCTTCTCATACATTCTTCATTAGTTATTTTTGCTGTCCAGGGGATTCGCAACATTCTTCTAATAAACCACATTTCTACTGCTTCCAATGATTTTTGTGCAGACTTGCCTATTGTCCATGATTCACTTCCATATAACAAGATAGGTTCAATATAGCATTTTAGGACTCGTTTTCTAACATTCATTGATAAAGATGTGTTAGCTAATATGTTTCTCATTCTCTGAAATGCAGTCTTTGCTTAGCCTATTCTGTTCCTAATTTCTGTTCTGCATTTCCCATCTGAAGTTAGTTTCAATATTATCTGGGAGAAATGAAGCCAAGTCTGAAAACAGAGGCAGTGATACAACAATCAGGTCTTTGTGCAGATGACTTCTTTACCGAAAAACAAGCACATCACAACTGAAACAGAAAGAGCACGGGGCAACACGATATTTCTCCCAGCTCTGTGTTATCAGTGTCAAACCTGGACACTAACAGCCAAGAACAAAAGGAAAATCACCACGATAGAAATGGGATGTTTAAGCAAAATACTAAATTTGACAAGAACAGACCAAATAAGACATGGCACCTTCAGAGCAAAGGTTGGGGTAACACTAGTATTACACTACACCCAGAAGCAGCAACTCAGATGGTTTGGCCATGTTCCATGGTTACCACAAGACATTGTATCACAGACAACATTCACGCTAAGATTTGTAGGTAACAGAGGAAGAGGCCGCCCAGGCAAGAGGTAAATTATATCATCATCATCATCATCATCATCATCATCATCATGTGTCGTGCCTGTAGACGTTGCTGGTCATGCTTCTTCAGAATTCCCGAAAGACTAATGAATGAATGAATGAATGAATGAATGAATGAATGAATGAATAATCTTTATTTTTCAAGGGTAAAGAATTGGGCACGCAGGCCCGTCTTACATTCTGCCCTTCATCACTCCATCTTTCATTCCTCCCACACACTTGATTTAGTACAAATATACAAATTAAATTAGGAAAAAACACATCAAAAGAGTGTAAGATTTAACTACTACATACAAAGTAAAAGAGAAGAAGTAATTAACCTAATAAAATAGCACTCACGCACACATACACACGCAGACATATACATAAACAAAAATACATTGTAAATACAGATCTTCTAACATATGTTTTTTAACAGACATTAAAATAATTTCTAACAATGTCTAACAAGTTGCTTTTCTAACTATGTTATTTTAGTACTTGATGGTTGGCGAGTCACGTGTTGAGAGAGTGCTGGTTATTTTATGGAGGCATATAATTACAAGCAAGTAAATAATGAAACAGGTTTGAGTTAAAGCAAGTAAATAATGAAACAGGTTTGAGTTAAAGCAAGTAAATAATGAAACAGGTTTGAGTTAAAGCAAGTAAATAATGAAACAGGTTTGAGTTAAAGCAAGTAAATAATGAAACAGGTTTGAGTTAAAGCAAGTAAATAATGAAACAGGTTTGAGTTAAAGCAAGTAAATAATGAAACAGGTTTGAGTTAAAGCAAGTAAATAATGAAACAGGTTTGAGTTAAAGCAAGTAAATAATGAAACAGGTTTGAGTTAAAGCAAGTAAATAATGAAACAGGTTTGAGTTAAAGCAAGTAAATAATGAAACAGGTTTGAGTTAAAGCAAGTAAATAATGAAACAGGTTTGAGTTAAAGCAAGTAAATAATGAAACAGGTAGTAACGAAACTTAGAAGAATGTAACCCAGCTGAGGCCTAAATTCATGAGAACAGAAAGCTCACTTCCTCTTGGTCTTATTATTATTATTACAATTATTATTATTATTATTATTATTATTATTATTATTATTATTATTATTATTATTATGTGCCTGCCTGCCTTGACGTCGAAAGTCGAGGTTTGTCACCTGCAGTAGCTGATGTAGAGGGCTTACAATACGACAGCGTACTTGATTACTTAGACTCACTCTTGAGGGGCGCGCTGCCTCTACAAAGGTTCAGTACAAAATAGACCCCCAGCGCTATTTTTCCCTTTTCGCTTTTTCTTTTCTTTCGTAAAAACTAAAATGATTTTTCTGATTTCTTTAGCGAAAACAGATACTAATGTAAGTCGTTCGTAAAAGTGAAGTATTATAAAGCGAACGTTCGGAAATCGGGGGATACCTGTATTTGACTTCTCCTACTACTGAAATTTAAAGTCGCCCAGACATTGCCTAAAGACCCTCAAATGTGATTACATAACATACGTTGCAGCACTTACTTTTCAGTTTATAGTCCAGGGAATTGTTTCTTAGAACTTTATAAATAAAAAAATGTATGTTTATAACATGGTTAATAATACAAGAAACTGCTGAGTTCTACCTATCAAATATATTCCGGAAAGCAATCTTATCTTCTTATCTTATATCTTTCCCGTGCCGTTAAACGTCACATAGGGTTCGCAAAGTAGTTCGCCAACTTTTCCTGTCTTCGGCGAGTCTTTCAACCTCATCAAACCCTGTTAATTTGGCCTCTCTTAACAATGTCCTCTTCAGAGTTTCACGCGGTCTGCCTCTTTTTCTTCGGCCTGTTGTGTTCCACTTGATAGCTTATTTTGGGATTCTCTGATCATTTCTTCTCATCAAGTGACCAACATATGTCCATCTCCTTTTCCTGATCACCCATGAGACTGGTTGTTGTTCAGTCATCTGTCTTATCTTTGCATTGTTCTTGAATTCGCTCCACTTGATGCCGAGTATTTTCCTTAGGCATTTGTTTTCAAAAGAGTCTAATTTCTTGTCTATTTCTTTAGTTGTTTTCCAGCTTTCGCATGCATAAATGAGGGTGGATATTATATTTGAATTGAATAGTCTTAACTTGGCTTTTGTGCTTATAACTTTTGAATTCCATATGTTCTCAAGATTCTTGAAGATTGATGCTGCTTTTCTGAAAAACTTCAGCAGATTTTTTTCCCTCTTTTTCATGTTTAAAAAAAACAAAACATGTCAGCGAGTTCTTCCATTGCGCCCTCTATTGTCGCCTTGAAGTCTTTCTGCTTGCTCTGCAAATATTTATCTCCCCTTAACAAACTGACCGTTTTCTTGTTCGTTTTTTGTTTGTTTTTGTTTTCAGAAGTTCTGATCGCAGTGGGCAACCGTACACACTTTATTTGCTTATCAAATTGAACACATTGTAGTTCATGATTAGTAGCTGTTGAAGATTGTAAGAACATGGCTTTGGCTGACACAGAGGTAGTCCAGAATTGAACATTTAGAAAAGTAATAAATGTCAAACTGATAAATATTTACCACACACTCACATACACACAGAGAGATAGAGATAGAGAGAGAGAGAGAGAGAGAGAGATTTGTGAAGTTCTGGTTCTTGGAAGTCCTGAAAGTTGGTATAGACTTGTCTTCCATCTATTGCAGACTGTGTCATCATTGTCTCCAGTTCTCTTAAGTACTACACAGTCCCAAAGACGTCCTCAACTAGATTCTTATCTTACATATGGATATATAGAAAAAAAATAACAGCTGAAGTAACATTATAATCTAATAACTTTAATTTCAGGCTTCAAAGATCGAGTACCAGAACCCCATCATTTCGCTCCCGTATACGGGAAAGAGGTTTGGATAGGCTCGACTAAAAACCCCCTTGCGCTAGAGGGTAATGGGATCAGCATAGCGCCTGGCCATATTTTTTATATCCCCACTTCATGAAAAAGCCAGGCATCCATGTCTACAGATTGCTGATTGGGGGCTCCGCAGTCCATCTTTGAAACATAGGACACGCCTTGATAAATTAGGGCATCTGCCTAGTTAGAAAGGCACCGCGTGCCCCAGGCGTAAGGCTACTGCTGTACTGTCAAGTCTTCCATATCAGGCACAGCAGATGACGAATCTCGAAACTAAACATCGAGGCAGGCAGACATAGGAGAAGCTGTAAACGTTAGCGGCCTACCTGTCCTGATAGACGACGGTGAGATGTTAGCAGATAACCCTGTTCCTCTCTTTCCTACACTTAAGTCTCCTATACCTCCCACCACCTCAACCTCCGATGACTCAGCCTAACCCATCATCATCATCATCATCATTACAATCTTTGGTATTCACTCTCCCTATAATTAATCTCTTAAACATGTTATTTGAAACTACTCATTATAGAAGGTTTATTTCGACCAATATTTAGCAGTTGTGCTTCGACTACCGACGACAAAGATCCACGAGTGCTAGTAGGTGATGCTGGAACTCTGGAAAGCTATCAGAGCTTTGGATATACTTGAGCAGTTTGGTATGCCATAAACAACAACAAACCAAGTCTCTCGTATCTGCCTTCTTCAGTGCAATAGAAAAGAGAAATTTCAGTTTAACATTCGAAGACATAAAAACAAGGAACAAGAAAATACAAATAAACAGAAAGAGGTCAAAAGAATAAGATGGCGGCCATGAGACACGAAAGTTGTACATAAATTCATAAATTGATGCCAAAACAAGAAAATCTGAAGGTGGAAGCTTATTGTGGAGTATGGTCCTATGTATGAAGTGACACGCGCGATGACAGTGATTTATAAATAAACATGTCCCGGTCCATCCGTGGTCTGAAATGATCAATATTTGATGAATATTGAGAAAGCTTCTATCTTTCCTTTCCTTTCTCTCTTTTTGTAGTAAAAATTTATCTCTCTTTCTCTGTCTCTCTCTATCTCTATTTCTCTGTCTCTCTCTTTGTCTTCTTGTGACTCTCTCTCTCTTCACTATTTCTCTTTCTCTCTCTATTTTGTACCTCTCCTTCCCTGTTTCTCTCTTTTCACTATTTCTCTCTCTCTCTTCTACCCCTCCTTCCCTATTTCTCTCTTTCTCTTGTATCTCTCCTTCCCTATCTCTCTCTCTCTCTCTCTCTCTCGCTTTCTTTTTCTCGCCTACTCTGTTTCTTACCCCTTTTCTTGCTCTATTTCTTTCAGTACAGTCAGTTACAGAAAGAAAGTATAGACAAGTGTGACATTTCCAAAAATACTTGGAAAAAATAAAAAATCTTGAGCAGCTACTCATTGTGATGATGATGGGGATAATATTTCAGGTATTCAAAGCGTAGCCAAATTGTTCAGTGACACGAACATGTCCTGGATCATCTCGTAGGCGTCTTGTCTAACTGGCACTCAGAAGAAAGAGTGTATACGGCGGGCTCTTGTCAGAACCTCGAACAAGACTTGACTTCTGTCAGCTAGTTTTCACACTGGATCAGCTCCCATTGATCAGCTCGATCCAGAGAATGTTTTCCTGTATCGTCGCTTGCGAAAGAAACTAAGATTCATGAAGGTTATCGATTGCCTCATCTAGTTCTTCTGAGTCAGAATCACTCAAGTTTTTATTCCAGACAAAGAGCTGCGTTCTGGATTTTCTCGTATAAATTACCCACGTGTCTTTGTGTATCTTCATACGAATTTCATTGTTTCGCACAAGAAACAGTAATGATCTTTCTAAACACTGTTTCTTGTAACTGTTTCTTATCACTGTTTCTCTTTTCCTTCCGATGAAGCACTGCCAAATTAAAGTAAGGTAAAGTAAAAAAACTAAAAGGTAATCCTGTCATGCCTTTGAGCCAGATAGGGAAATTGTGTTAGTGCCCATATTTTCCTTGACCTGTCAGCACACTAGAGGGTGATATGGTCAGTATCACGATTGACCACCTTTCCTTCCCCAACTCCAGAAGAAGTCGGTTGCCCATTTCTACAGCTGGGTGACTGGGGCGCCTCCGGCCGGATTCGAACCTCCGACCTTCGCCATGAGAGACTAGTACTCTAACCACCTCGCACTCAGATGCCCACTACCAATGACATACTATACATACGCGCCAATGGAAATTAAACAAATCTGAAGAAGATATCAGAAACGTACAGGGCAGAGTAGCTCCAGTAAGTGACTAACAGTCTCTTAAACCGGACTTTTCTTTGCAAAATTTTCTCCCCTGATTATTAACTTTCCGGATAAAAGGTATGAACTGTCTTTCTCATCTATCGTCACTATCAAAGATAAAACAAAAACCACCTTAGTATTATCAAAGATAAAACAAAAACCACCTTAGTATTATCAAAGATAAAACAAAAACCACCTTAGTATTATCAAAGATAAAACAAAAACTACATTAGTATTAAATCTTTTATAACAATCTTATCTTATCTTATATCTTATATCCTTCCCGTGCCGTTAAACGTCACATAGGGTTCGCAAAGTAGTTCGTTTATAACAACAGCCAACACGAAATATAATTCTCTAAATATATACAGATAAGCGATGATCGACGGCGGAGCTGCGGCATACTAATGTGCTATGAATGGTTCTCGGGTGTGCCGTGGGAGTTTGGGAGAGGATGAAAATTAGGGAGTGGTTTTCACGATTTTAAATATTAAAATCTCAAATAGACATCACACCTGGTAATATTTTGTGTCTTGCTTAGTGTGCCTAGAGTTAAAAAAAAAACAAAGAACACGTTGGCAGTTGTTGATACAACTCAGACATTTGTAGTGATCCGCCATTTTTTTTTTGATAGATATCAACGAAATATGAAACAGATCCGCCATCACGAGACAGTTATAAAATCTCTCCTCATGTGAAGAAGCCCAAGGGCAAGAAGATTTGGTCCCGTCTCAACTTTGCCAGCAACTGTGATCTCCCTGAAAGTATAATCTGAAAGCACACAATGGTTCTTTATGCTGCGGAACAATATTTGCCCTCGTCGAATTCCCAAACAGGACGAACCATCTGCATGAAATGAAAGTTCGGACTACCACAAGCCCGTCAAAGATTTGTTTCGTTTTTTTTTTTAACTGAATATTTGAACTAGCATCCATCCAGTAGGGGCCTGCCAACTTTCTTGGCTGTTTATACCCTAGTCAGGCATTAGGTCCTATCTAAACAGGATGCTGCATAAAGAGCAATCTGTGACTGGCTGCAGTAAAACAAAAACTGTCATTTTGTAGAAGTAGATTATTATAGAAAATATTGTAAACAACAGGAAACATAGAGGAAAGAAGAGCCAGGGGAAGGGTGAGAGAAATGATACTGGACAGTCTGACTAGATGGTGTGAGAGGAGATCACCAACTGAGCTGATGTCCTGTAATGAAGGATTGGGCACTTTGAAGAAGAATAATAGCCAACGCCAGTCGGTAAATCACCTGATGATGATGATGATATTATTATTATTATTATTATTATTATTTGAATCTGTGATTATGGTCAAATATAAAAGGAATATTAACAATCACAGATCTTGTATTGTCCTTCATTTACTGTTATGTGTAGAAATGAAGTGTAATTGTCTCCCAGTGGCTGGCCTGTTGGCTTCGTACATGGAAATGTTCATATAATATGGACAACTGTATGGATTATATATTTCTCTTTTAATGACTGATAGTAGAAGTGTTCTTTTGTTCTCTGATCATAACACATCACAGGTTTCACAAAACCTTACAACATTCACTAGATCAAGTCCGATGAAATGTTCCCTACAGATTTCATTTAATTCTGACAAATAAGATCAAGATGTATTGTCGACTACGTCACTTGGGTTGAATCACTTAATCATTTGTTCACAATATCAAACTCTTATCATATTCTACATGCAGCATTTCTCAATTTCTCAAATTCACAATATTCTACACTTGATACGAGAACATTTCCTATCTCAGTATTATATCACATCTGCAACACGTGGTCAACTAGTTTCTCGTCTAGAATCACTGTACTCAAAGTTTCAAAAGTGTCAATTCTTCTTAATCACTTGAATCACTTGAAAACCATCTTCTGTCTAACACTACTTCTGATTTTATATCGTCTCGTCCTCTTTCTTCTCTTGCCTGTCTTCTGATTTCTTCTTCTGCCGTCTCTCAGTCGTAGTGTACTAACGAGCAAAGTCTACTTGCCTCTTCTCTAGACGTTTCTTCTCTTGTCTGGAGCGGTCTCAGTTCACTGACCGTCCTTGTACCTCGGTCTTCTGGGCTCCGTCCTCTGTCTACACTTTCCTGTACTTCCGTACTTCTTTGTCCTCTGATTGACTGTTCTTTCGTCTTCGGGACCCCTCCTCTGTCTCTTCTTCTTCCTCGGCCGTACTTCTTGGTTCTAGATTGTCTGTTCTTCAGTCTTCGGCCTCCCTCCTCTGTCTCTTCTTCTTCTTCGGCCATACTTCTTGGTTCTAGATTGTCTGTTCTTCAGTCTTCGGCCTCCCTCCTCTGTCTCCTCTCTCCGAGACTTCCGAACCTCTTCGTCCTCTCCTGTCTCTCCTGTACTTCCGTACTTCATGTTTTTTCCCTGTTTCTCCGCTCGCCTTTTTATCTTCAAGTCCAGCTTGACGGATTAACCAATAAGTATTTTGGCTCCACCCTTCAGATGTCCCCTGGTTACCATGAGCATTCTGATTGTCCGTCAATCAAACTGCCCTGTGACTTATCTCTCGTAAGTGAATTGTCCAATAGGCCACGCCTCTAAATTGGTCAGCTGGCCGAGTTGGTCATTCCTTTATTTAAAAACCGTGTGTAATCGCGGCCTAATGCCTGTCAGTCTGTGTCAATATCGTCTATACAATTGTTATTCACCTAAGTTATTTAATTAATATTATTATTTATTATTATAATTAATATTATTATTTAATAAATTGTTATTTATCCTGCTCTTTCATATCGGAGGTTTTATTGTGTCCTGGCTTTTTCATTGTGTCTGTTTCTTCTATTCGTCTTTTCTATTGTTTACACGTGTCAACGTCCAGTCACCGCTTTGTTATCACTGGACCATCCTACTTTCTGGCGTCCTTCCTTTGTATTACCTATATCTCAGCGTCACTGAGTCTCGTCCTTTTCTATTCACTGTTTCCACTGTTTACTTTTGTCCGTGTCTTGTTCTAGTGTCATGGAAGTTCTGTACTTTTCTCTTCCATTCATACCCATTTTTCTCTGTCGCTATTCGATGTTAATATTTTTTACAGTATATTTTCATAATTATATTCATTAATAATAACAATAACAACTATACTCCTTACTTACAAGGCCATGCTACATTCATTGACTCTGCTATACCATCGGTCCATCATTTGCATGGGCGGCCCCTTCCTCTGCCTTTGTGTGGTCTGTAAAACATTGCTCTCTGTGGTACACGTTCTATTGGTAGTCGTGATACATGACCGAACCATTTTATTTGCTGTCTTTGAATATAGTTCAGAACGGGTTCAGCTCCTACTTTATTTCTAATGACATCATTTCTGATTCTGTCTATTATTATGTGTGTTATGTTGGTTTTTTTTTCACTAAGGTGAAGCTATGGAGATAAAACCAGTGTGTAGAGCTCAGTGAGTTTACAGCCTCAACACACAGCGATAAAGAGAAGTCGGGCAATGTGATCAGCCCCCACTTGCGACAGATCTAGCAAACCGGCGAGGAGTACAGTGCTCATAGACATAATATGAAGTGCAATAGGAACAAGGATAAAATAGGTACCATGGACAAAATAGGTACCATCAACATATGTGGAGCAAACAATCGCAGGTAGAAGCGTGTTTATACATTTCATTGACAGACGCTTATTAATAATAATAATACTTTGAGTAAAACGATTAAGACGTAGAACGTAAAGACAAGCATTTTAATTGTTAGAGTTGAACAAGAAATAGGAATACTTTAACCTGAATAATTTAAACACACACGTGTCACTTACTGGGCACACAAGTGGCAAAATGGTTAGTGTACTAGTCCCTCGTGCCAAAGGTCGGGTGGTTCGATTCCGGGTGGAGGCACCTTCAAGTCATCCAGCTGTAGAAATTGATACCCGAGTTCTTCTGGAGATGGGGAAGGAAATGTGACCGGGTGGGATGCTGACCATATCACCCTCTAGTGTGCTGACAGATCAAGGAAAATATAAACACTGACATTATGTTCCGTAGGTGCCTTCATGACATAATAGGACGACCTTTACCTTTTACCTTGGAAAAAATTACTACATTAATTACCAAAGTTTTTTAAATAGCAACAGTTACGTTACCGTAATATTAAAACATTAACATTTAAATTAACAGCATAAAAATACGATGTAAAATAACATTTACATTAACAGCATAAAAATACGATCTAAAAGTATTCGGTTAAATAACAACACTACATCAGTTATTTAACCATTTTCTTTATAACCAAGAACCGTTTACAACAGACAAATATATAAAGTTATTTCTTATAGTGTTATTTATTACATTCTTATTGAATGAACTGTTATTACTAAAAAAAAATCTACTAGAGCAAAGAAGTGTTGGTTAATAACTGTTATTAAATCATCGGACTTTAGTCCAGCCATATTTTAACCATGCCATTCATATTTTAATGGAATATACCTACCACGTCATGGCGTAGCCGTTAGTAGACCCACAAAGCTTAAAGATTCTGTTCAAATATATTCACCTGGCACGATAAGAAGCTAAGGTTTTCTGTATTATAAATTCATATAAACGGAGAATTACATTGAATGCCATCACTGATGACGTACGAAGCTGGGGAAACATCAGCGATCAGCCCTTTGCATTTCTTACTATCTTTGATTTCTTTCATTAAATCTGTTAACTTTAGTGCCCTCTGCCACTAGCTCAGCATGTTCGGGCATTTCCTCCGTCAGTCACTTTCTTTTCAACGTTGACTTTTCTCAAAGTGACTTTCAAGTTCTATAACACCCCAAGACAATGGTAAAATTTGTGTAGCAGGTAACAAAAAGTAGTGAAAGGGAAACAACTGAATATTTATTATATACTTCAACGGTCCAAAGGGAGGTAAACAAGCTGTGTATAACTGATATAGGTACTCCGTAAACAGTTTATAATGATCTGGCGTGGAAGGAAATACAGAATATTTTTTTTTAAAGCAACGGTTTAATTGAAAAGATTTCGCTGTCAACAAGTGCTAATGTATTAATATTTCTTTTGAAACAAAAAAAAAAAAAAAATGATTGAAAAATTTGAATATATTTGACAAATCTCGCACCTTTAACTTCCGCGTGGTGTTAAACAAATGTGCATTATATTACAAACAACAAACGAGAAGTTTCATCGTGTCAAACACACAAAAAAAAATCTCCTCTTAACGATAAAGGCGGTTTTCATTTCCGCACGTTTAGTCCTGCCACCTTGCTAAGATAGTTTCAGCAGGGAACAAGTCAAATCCTCCACGGTATGCAACAATTTTTAAAAGGTAAAAAAGATTTTTTTTTTAAAGTTTTCATCGGTGAAATACACTAATATAATATTTCGGCTTTTATCTTCGTCAGACACGAATAGAAAGATAACGAAGATATAGATGAAAAATGTAAGATAGAGGAGGGAGAGGGAAAATGTAAATTAGAAGAACTGTGTAGTTTTATGTGAGTCAGTCAGATCGTTCCTCTGATAAATCATCAGTCTAACCGTGCTATAAATAAGCTGCTATTTTTTTATGCTGCTTTCACATTATGGTTTCACCTTTGCTGTTTTATATGTGAGCAAAATACGTGATCTACTTTCTAAACATGAATCCAGTACAGTCTTTGATTGTCAACAGCAAAAGCCCCTTTAAAGTGAAGGAAGACAACTGATTTTATTGCCGGTGATGGGGAAAGCACTAAATTCAAAATGGGTTATGTCCCTTCTTATCGTGAGACTCGGTTAAGATCGTCCACTTTATAATTTCAAGTATTACTGCTCCATGTTTTTGTTAAGGTGGTCTGTGAGGTAAATTTTGCGTAAAAGTACTTTTAAAAATGTATTTGTGACTTGGGGTGAAGACGCTGTCCTATTTGGTAATCAGCAAAGCATAGCCGATATTCTAACAGTCTGCACCCTTTATTTAGATGTACTGTGCATCTGTCTGCTAGTTACAGACACGGCAATAATTTAAGTACTTCGCAGTTGTGTAAAACCACCACCGAAATGATAAACTGTACTACTTTCTTTTCTTATTCTATCTACTCATTAAATCTGAGCAATGTCTAAGAACGAACACATCTCAACAGTTTGAGAACCACCAACTCTCAAACTGATACAGCAATTACACATATTTATTATGGAAAAATGTAAATAAATGAGGATATACCAAATAAACTGAGTAAAAAGATGAACAATCAGACTACTCACCAGACGAGAACTAGTTCGCCATGTAAGGAGGGAGAGTACAACAGACTCTCAGCTAGGAAAAACAGGCATTCAAAATGATGAAATAAGAATCCACTTACTAACACACTGAAAATTCCATGGATCCTTACATACAACTTCACATCCTAGCATCCTATCTGGAAAATCCTGCTCAGTCAACCTCTACAATGAATTTTCAATCATAATGAATCTCAAGCTACTAATCAATCTTCATAAATCATCCTAACTCTATCTCTCTCAATCTATCATAATAATCAAATCATCTCCCCAAATCTCCTCCTCTCACTCTTCAAATATGTCCTAACTCATTCATTCATTCATTTGCGTGTCCCTTGCGGAACTTTGCCTCCCAAACAGCACTCCTGTAGGCCTCTCGGTTGTGAGCAAGATGGCCTGCTGCTGCTGCGTCCATTTGCAGATCGTCAACGATTTCTTGCAGCCATCTTCGTTTTGGTCTTCCTCTTTTTCTTTTTCCCCATTATGTATCCTTCCAATATGGTCTTCTCTAAATTATCATGACGTTTAATGTGTCCAAAATATTTAAGTTTTCTCTCTTTAATCCTCTTTACTAGCCAGCCTTCTTCAATATTAAGCTCTTGTAGTATAGATATATTTGTTCGAACTATTTCCCTAAATTTTCCCGAAGTTTCTATCGCGAGAATCACTCGGCCCGTGATTCTACCTGTTTACGACCTTCCCACGAACACTCACTGGACATTCCGTAAATAACTTTTCTGTTACTAACATGTCAAGGCTAAGTTCATAAAAATCCCATGGAACCCAACGTCTCACCCTGACCTTTCAACTGAACTCCCACACAACAAAAATACCAAGGTTTTAAAACAAATGGTTCAAATATTAAAATCCCTCAGATTATATCCATTTTATGCAAAATCTAATCATCGTAACAGTACATTTTCCAGTATACTGGTATAATATGCTAGCGTCAGATTGGTCAATAGAGCCCAAACAGGAAAAACCGCGTTCATGAGTAGAATGAGCATCCGCATTTAAATCAACAATTTTCTTTTGTTGTTTTGTCAGACAAATACTTGGGGGAATTTTAACTATTTACTGCACAGTCATTTGGAGCTGTAATGATTTCTGTCTTTCGTAGCATACAAATAAAATGCTTTGTTTCTTGGCTAATAATATTAACGTAAGGAGGGAAAAAAATCTTCATAATTATCCTACAGGCTATAAATACGGCCACGCGGGCCACATGCGGTCCCTGAGCCAGAAGTTGGATACCTCTAATACGGCCAGTGAAAGAGAGAGAGGGGGGGAGAGAGGGAGAGAAAGGGAGAGAGAGAACATTCTCTGTTAGCTGTATATATCTGACAGTTTGCTGGGGTGGTCAGGAAAATATTAGACAAAGCATGCAGGCGTGTGTGAGAGTGCAGATGGTCAGACCGTTCACTGAGAATATGGACACGAGAGGACAGCCTTAAGCCTTCCACTGTCCTGTATGTTCGAGGAGTTCAGGCCCTTGGAGGAAAAGAATCAAATGACAGAACCCGCTTAATCCTTGGAAGTATGTCTGCAACGTGGTCGCCTGATTTACTAGCGCTGCTTAGCAGAGGTAGCACTATCTGCTTACCACATCACTGGTCTTGTTTCTATCAGTTAGTACTACTAAGAGATTCCTATTTGTTGTTTGGGAAGTTTTAACCTTCGTTTGACTCATCCTCGTGTATGGTTGTAGTCCTTTATTTATTTTTCTTTTGCCTTCAACTCTTCATTCAGGTACTGTGCTTTACCTCTTCATATGATAATATATGTTAACTGCTTCTTATGCTTCAAATTGCTTCTCTTTTAACTCTTATTTGATTTAGTATTTTCTTATCTGGTTTATTTATTCATTTTTTGTCCACGGAATTCTTTAATCACCGGCTGTTGTGACACACAGCAGTTGTTTTAGAAGTAGCAAAACTAAGATGTTTAAACTGTTTAGAATTTCCAGTTCTCTTGACGAAAGTTACAAAACCTGAAAACCTTCTCCTGCTGCCTTCTTGTTCTCATTATTACTTTCCTTGTCCTCAAAACCAGTAACGCAGTAACCAGCGGTTTCCAAACTGTTTCAACTTATAAAAGATATTCAGTGGCATGCATTTGTTTAACTTTTAATCAATGTGTCTAGTTTTTGATGTTTTAAAAATAGTTTTGACGGTCTTTTAAGGAAAAAAAACGCATGAGAGCATTTTAATGCGTTGTTTTGTGTGAGAAAAAATAACAACGAAAACTGAAGATGAACCTTTTTGTCCGTAGTTACAAATCACAATTTATAGCAGGGGTTGCCAAACCGTTAGCAAGCAGTTCTTTGAGATAAAATATGTGGCTCACACAAATATTTTACTAGAGCTCCTTTTTTCATTACAATTAACGTAGAAATAAAATAACATATTTTCAAGCTTCATAATTATTTACCAATTTCAAAATATTTTAAAGCTTCATAATTATTTACCAGTTTCAAAATATTTTAAAGCTTCATAATTATTTACCAGTTTCAAAATATTTTCAAGCTTCATAATTATTTACCAGTTTCAAAATATTTTCAAGCTTCATATTTATTTACCAGTTTCAAAATATTTTCAAGCTTCATAATTATTTACCAGTTTCAAAATATTTTCAAGCTTCATAATTATTTACCAGTTTCAAGTTCAGAGTCCGCTAGTGCAAAGTGTAAGTTTAGTGTTTCCTAGTGACTAAATATGTTCAAGAACTTAAATGCGAGTTTTAATGTTAGGCTGAATCAAGGATTAACTTATCTCTTTCACTCCATTAACTTAACTCTTTTACTCCCGAAATAATTTCCATACTATGCCAGAAAAAAAAAATTTGATGAGAAATTTTAGTAGAAAGAAACTGGAAGAAAGTTACTCTATAGTTTAAATATATACTTCGGGCTATAAATGTGCTACTTTTTTCTTTTATGTAGACTTTGTCTAAATATTTCTCCAAGCATTGATTGGCGTAGACGTGCAAGTTATACCAACCCTGCCAGTGCTGTTTTGGAGAAAAAAGAGTTAGAGAAACTTGGGATCAGCAAGGATCACGTAGGGGTTGTGCTAGATAAGAACTAGTCATACTAGCCGGTGCTGACAACATATAAATTTTATTACGTACACGAATGCGATCATATTTATATACAAATGTTAGTAACAAAATGTTCGTGTCAACAATAAAAAACATGCATGTAGCATTTGTTTGTGTTTTACTGTTCCTAAAGGTCTCAAGCCTTTGGTATGTAGCCCTTCCTTCTATAAAATTTGGCCAACCCTGGTTTATGGTTGTTGTGAAGGGTGTAAAACGCCTTCAGAATGCCGGGTAAACACCATTTAACTCTGCTAGAACCACAAAGTTAATTATGTGTTGCACAAGAGATGAAGGAAGCAAGACCAAGGGGTAGACCAAAACAGAGACGGAAGGACAACATAGAAGAGGATATAAAAATTAGGAATAAAGATAAATGGAGGCAAACTACCTGCAGCAATGAGCCTTAATGACTGAGAAAACTGAAGAGGAAGGAGATAACTACAAAGTTAAAACACTGTCAGTTTAGGCGTAGAGGAAGACAATTTACTACCGTACAGACAGTCCACGATTTACGAGCGAGTTCCTTTCCTACGTCTATTCGTACGTCGAAATCTATACGTAAGCTGAAGCAGGTGTGTATGATTTGTATCCGTCGTTATATAGTATATTGTAAACAGTCTACCGTTCTATGTATAAAAGCGTTCATGAAATCGACCAACCGTTGTAGGCGCGCAAAGTCTTGATGTTCATCGCAAAGTAGAATCCGTTTGCTTTTACGATACGTAATATGTATGTAAACCGAATATTTAATACAGTAGGCTTTTATGGGGATCAGTTCGTAACTACCGGTTGTATGTAACTGGGACGTCCGTAATTCGAGGACCGTCTGTACTAGTGGAAAATACTTTCACTAGAAACGTAAGTAGGAAAAAAAAAACGCCAAAGTAATTAATGAAGAATTCCTATAAAAGAATTTAAACTTGAGGAACGGCCATGCTGTGCTGCTGGCCTAGAGGTGGGCCTCCTTGTATTCAGGACACTCCTATATGTGCTCAGCCTTTAATCTCAGTATTATTCATAGTGTGTATTGGATGATAGTGCCAACTGAATTGCACTGAATAGAATATTGACGGAATACAGCTCGATCTTTTCCACAAAGTTCTGATTGTCTGTCACTTCCTTTAGTTATTCCCCTTTCACACAACCTTTGGTGATAGGGGCTGTATTTTTCTCATATCCCTGTAATTTTAATAGGATGGCTGTTATAAGGTCTGATTTGTCCACTGGTAGATTGCCCAGGTTTGTTGATTTGTTTGCCATTTGATCTGCCTTTTTATTGGCTTTGATACCGACGTTTCCCTTAAAGACAGACTTCATAAGTCATTTTGAGATTGTAGGAACAAGTTCACCATAAGAATCACAGCCAGAGAAGTACAATATCGGTCCCTCTTACACCGCAAAACAAAGTGTTGCCGGCGTAACACTTAACACAGCAGAACTTGATATAACTTTCCAACTTGTGCAAGAGAAGTAAAACTGGAGTCTTGGCATTTACAAGTCCTGTTGCTGCACCTGTCTAAGCTCGTTTACTATATCACTCGGCTCTGGTTCAAACCTGTTTTAAGTCTTCTTAAAAACGCTTTCAAAAAGCACCACAGGTATCTTAGATTTTGTTTGGCTCAGTTTTAAAAAAAAGTCCGTTGACATCTTCTATTTTTTTTTATCTCTCACAAATGTTAAACTGCACTACGGGTGAGTATCAAATACCTGAGATATCGAAGGAGTGATATATGAAGGAGTGATATATGGAAGGAGTGATATATGGGAGGAGTGATATATGGAAGGAGTGGTATATGGAAGGAGTGATATATCGAAGGAGTGGTATATAGAAGGAGTGATATATCGAAGGAATGGTATATGGGAGGAGTGATATATCGAAGGAGTGGTATATGGAAGGAGTGGTATATGGAAGGAGTGATATATCGAAGGAGTGGTATATGGGAGGAGTGATATATCGAAGGAATGGTATATGGGAGGAGTGATATATCGAAGGAGTGGTATATGGGAGGAGTGATATATCGAAGGAATGGTATATGGGAGGAGTGATATATCGAAGGAGTGGTATATGGGAGGAGTGATATATCGAAGGAGTGGTATATGGGAGGAGTGATATATCGAAGGAATGGTATATGGGAGGAGTGATATATCGAAGGAGTGGTATATGGGAGGAGTGATATATCGAAGGAGTGGTATATGGGAGGAGTGATATATCGAAGGAAAGGTATATGGGAGGAGTGATATATCGAAGGAGTGGTATATAGGAGGAGTGATATATCGAAGGAGTGGTATATGGGAGGAGTGATATATCGAAGGAGTGGTATATGGGAGGTGTGATTTATCGAAGGAGTGGTATATGGGAGGAGTGATATATCGAAGGAATGGTATATGGGAGGAGTGATATATCGAAGGAGTGGTATATGGGAGGAGTGATATATCGAAGGAATGGTATATGGGAGGAGTGATATATCGAAGGAGTGGTATATGGGAGGTGTGATATATCGAAGGAGTGGTATATGGGAGGAGTGATATATCGAAGGAGTGGTATATGGGAGGAGTGACATATCTAAGGAGTGACATATGGGAGGAATTACATATCTAAGGAGTGACATATGGAAGGAGTGACACATCGAAGGAGTGATACATATATGAAACGAGTGATATATCGAAGGAGTGACATATCGAATGAT
Source organism: Achatina immaculata (assembly GCA_009760885.1). NCBI lineage: Eukaryota > Metazoa > Mollusca > Gastropoda > Stylommatophora > Achatinidae > Lissachatina > Lissachatina immaculata. Next base: position 26,462,565 of record CM019714.1, read on the forward strand.
TGATATAAAAGAATACTGACATTTGTTTGCAACAAATACTATATTTTGTGATGATTTCCTCTTCCACGCGAAGTAATCAGTCTTACCGAATCTAAGCTTCTCCAGAATACTTCCACTCACTGGCTCAAACTCATTGCTCCTAGCCCTTGAAAGAAGAGAGAAAACTGCCGTAAAACTGGTTCTAGGAATGAAAATAGTTGGGCGTATTGTTCAGTTCTACAATAAAGATAGAAAGGGTGAGGAAAGTTGGCAGAAGCAAGAATGGCAGAAAGAAAGACGAGTACATATAAATGAAGGACATACAACAATCTAGTATTTCTGCAAAAGCCTTTCTTTTTTTCAAGGGTCACATACAAAAACAACACAACAGATTAAAAACGCGAGGTAGATGGGGGGAAGGCAGTGTCCACAACGTAGGTTGCTTACATGGCTGTTATAACGACATCTAAGTATTCTTTGACGTAATCACAGGGTTAGAACAAATTATAATCATAATCATGTACTCCGTAGATTATCGCAAGAACTGCCACTCCCTCGTTGCCATAGTATTTCACGTTAGTCCGCTGAGAAAACGTCTCCTATTATTCGGCCACGCCCTTCGCATGCCACTCTTCTGAAACGACCACCCCCTCCCCCCCCCCCCCCCGTAATATATGCTTTCACTGTCACTTAATTTGTCTTATCATCATATTCTGGATACTGCAGCAACATAAAAAACTGGGCCCCAGAAAGTACAGAGGATAAAGCCAAGAATGACAGACAACATATTTCTGGGACAGAAAACAGCTACAGGCTAGATCAAGCCATGGCTCGCCCGTACACTTCTGGCGCTTGCAGATCTTTGTTTGTGGGAACCAAGTTCGTTTCCAAGACAGCGGTCGAAGAAACAAACTGAGAATGTTTGACTTGACTAAGTATATAACTTCTGGCCTAAATTTTAGTGCGCATTTTAACATAAACTGTTAAATTTTGTCAGCAGAATAAGCCAGTTTTGATCAAGATTGTGGCTTTTTGTGGAGGATTTCAGTCTCAAAGTCTTCAGAGGACAAAAGTAGAATTTTTTTTCCAGGTGATAAACAACTGAGAAGTATATTAGATTATTTTTATATTAAATCTATCTATCTATCTATCTATCTATCTATCTATCTATCTATCTATCTATCTATCTATCTATCTATCTATCTATCTATCTATCTATCTATCTATCTATCTATCTATCTATCTATCTATCTATCTATCTATCTATCTTCGACAAGCGAAGCATTTTGTTCCGTAGTTCTATCGCTGTATCCCTCATTAAACGAACTTTTCTTGATTTGGAAGATAAAGACATATTATAAGATTAACATCTAAACTACTTATGTTGTTTTTACGTGGAGAAATTACCAGATTACATGAATAAAAGGCTTCATAAAGGATTCATAGAACCTCCTTAGAGACTTCATAGAGGCTTCTTAGAGGCTTCATACAGGCTTCATAGAGGCTTCGTAGAGGGTTCAGCCTTGCTTCATTCAGACTTCATACAGGCTTCATACAGGGTTCAAACAGGCTTCAAAAAGGCTTCAGAAATGCTTCATATATGATTCATTTAGACTTCATACAGGCTTGCTATAATAAAGTTTAGGTAAGATTAAGCCCTTTTATAGTTCTGCTTCAGAAGTTAAAGCAAACAGCAACACAAAAAAGTGTCTAGTTTAGATAGTGAGTTGCTGTCTCCAGGCTAGGCGGTTGTTTGTTCTTCCAAAGTCTTTGGTTCAAGTCGTGGTCATTTCTTTACAATTTTTTTTTCTTTCTCTCATGTCTAAAGCACTTTACATGTTTTGTTTTTTTTTTCGACGCTAACCATGCATCATTGTGCTCCATCAGTTTACTGTTCCGGATGTTCTAAACAGTCTCCATAAAGTTGAGTACATCTAACTTGTTTTCAATGTTCACTTTCTAAGAGTAAAATTATTTTTCTGCTAACTTACAGTTTTCCTTAAAACTGTGACAGAAGAATGCAGAAATATCTGGTGGACATCGCCTTACAGTGAAACATTGTTCATTTTTTATAGTTATTATATATGACCTTGTTTACAGAACGCTTCGCTAGAGAGAGTGTAAAAGTGTCTTGCTTGAAGGACGCACTAACTCTAATCTGAAAAAAAAAACTATCTAAAGCACTCTTTATAAACGTATGAAATAGATAAACATGTTTCTTGAGTTTATTGCTCAATACAGATCCTGTCTATCATGTCAAGTGACCAGTATGTAATAAAAACTGTGTTTTTCTGTTAAGTAATATATGTTAAATAACTGGTTACTCTTACAGGTCATTCGTCCCAAGTCGTAAAAGATGCCACAGGCAAACCCACTGGTTATCGCAGGAGGTGTCGTCGTCTTCGTTGGTTTTCTTCTTTTATTAATTGGTGTCTTCACGCCAGGCTGGATTTCATTCAGCTTCATAACCCAGGGTCTTTTCCAGGGGTGCTACAAAAATGGACCGTGCGATTCTATTGACCGTAATTATACATTTTTAAACATGAAACTTTCATCATCATTTTCACGTCATCGTTCTTCATTATGAACTACGTGCAAGACTGGCAAAGGCTGCAATGACAGCTTTTCATTGAAAAAGAAAATAAGTTTTAAATAAAGAAATAAGGATAATTTTGACGGAATTGGTGCTTTTAAACGGACGCTACACTTACAGATACGGGATACCAAACATTCACTACGATAAATATCTACAGGTGTCTGGTGTGTTTTATATAATTTTATGTTTTTTTTTTCTTATTCTGTTACTAATAATGGACGATTGATAGCCAGGGCTGGTCCGTAACAGCGAGGTCAGGGGTTCATGTCTGGGCCGAGTTGCCTCCAGATATCCATATCGTAGAAACGGGTACCTGGCTTTTTGTGACAAGAAAAGCTGCCAGTGTCTCGAAAGTTCAAGGAAGATATGGCCCCTGACATCATACTTCCTTGGTGTCTGGGTATCTTGATAAGATCAGATCCTGCTTTTAATATTTTAACTTCCACGCAGAATTTGGGTTTAAAAAGATCCTTTCTAAGACATCTTTATCACACTGTGTGGCAGCGACGAACTATTCATTAGACTAAATAGGTAAACGTCTAGGGGTCAGGTAGGGCAGGGGGTCAGGTAGGGCAGGGGGTCAGGTAGGGCAGGGGATCAAGTAGAGCAGGGGGTCAGGTAGGGCAGGGGGTCAAGTAGAGCAGGGGGTCAGGTAGGGCAGGGGATCAGGTAGGGCAGGGGGTCAGGTAGGGCACGGGGTCAGGTAGGGCAGGGGGTCAGGTAGGGCAGGGGGTCAGGTAGGGAAGGGGGTCAGGTAGGGAAGGGGGTCAGGTAGGGTAGGGGGTCCGGTGCCAAGTCAAAACAAAAAAGATTCTACAAATAAAGATTTTTTATAAATTTTATTCCAGGAGTTGAAGTGTTGTGGTTTGTTCGGTATTAAGTTCTCAGTATCATAGCGAACGAGAATACTCCCATAATGCCCCACCGCCTAAGCCAGTGAATATCTCACTGAATATTCATCGAGGGTCCTTCGCATCAGTCCTCTATGATGTGTCACCCACTGATGACGCCATTTTAGTAACTACAGCAGTCCACGAGCGAAACTAGTCAGCGTCGCTCTCGGCACGAATTCCGTAGCTAAGACGCCAAGCCGAACTAGAGACATAAAAATCATCACAGTTCGCCATTGGCTGGACAGACATAACCAAGAATCATCAATGATTTCTATGCAAAGTTCACAGCTCACAGTGGTGCCATAGCACTAAGCTCACTAGCTCGGTACACAGAACCGACGTCCATCTTGAAAGCAATGTTGCTCATGTGACACGTTTGTGCATTTCTGTTTGCACCCCACACTCAATCAAACAGCGAAGAGCCTCAAACAGGTCGCAAGCACTTTCAGTTAATTTGTTAAATAATGAAGTTTTGTTGTATCAACACTTTCACTGCGTTTTATTCAATGCGTGATTTTTGACAATCATCTCTTATTAAGATATAAGTAAGGTAAAGGTAAAATTACCGTTCCCATGCCATTAAGGCATATTGGGGAACACGGTGTTAGGCCCGTATTTTCCATGACCTTCGGCACATGAAAGTCTGATGTGGTCAGTATCACGCCTGGCCGCTTTACCTTCCCAGATTTCTCTGGTACCCAGTTTTAGAGGCTGAGTGAACCCCAGGGCCTTTGTTATGTGTACCAGAAAAAAAAAATGCCAGTGCTGGGAGTGAACCCCGGTACCACCGGACTAGTACCACCTGATTATTACTAATATACGAAATTTATTTTCTTCATAATGAGTTTGTGAATATGCTATTTGAAATAAAAAGCAGTGCATATCATTAGTGATAAAATGCGTAAAGTCATGACCTCTTGTTAAGAGAGACAAACATGGTAACACTGTCAGCAGCGGTTGATGGGAGAAGGTGGAAATGGTCTTGGCATATTATGAGACTGACAGATGATTCATTGCCACGAATAGCTTTGATATGAACTCTCACAGGCTAAAAGGTTCATGGAAAAACCCAAAGAGACCCGGAGACGCACAGCACAGAGAAAACCGCTGGTGAATAAAGGACTGACATGGGAGACAGCCAAGAAGATAGAGAAGGACCGACAAAAGTGAAAATCTCTTGCTGCCAACAGCATTAAATCTCTTGGGCACTGATGAGATGAGAAAGAGAGAAGGAGGGAGGGAGAGAGGGAGAGAAAAAAAGAGATTATGTCAGGTCAGTGTGAGACACAATAGTATTGGAAAAAACATACCATGGGGCGGTAGCTTATAGTACAGCACATCAAGCAAGATCTATTATGAAAGAATATCTGTTTGCACCGGACAACACATCCACCATGTTGTATATGAGAGTGGTGTATTTACTACTTTTAGCATTTACGGCGGACTCTTCTTCTTCTTCTTCATCTTCTTCTTCTTCATCATCATCTTCTTCTTCTTCTTCATCATCATCTTCTTCTTCTTCTTCTTCCTCACTCTCCCTGGAACTGGGAGCTGGTGTTCTTTGCAGCCAATGCGGTGAAGATGTTGAGACACAACATGGCGTGGATTTGGGAATCGGGGTTTAGAAGCTTTTTTTTTTTCAGTCCCGGAGTACAAATAAAAAAGCATGGGGTGTACAATGTTTCAGCTCTCTCCATCCGGGTTATTTCCAAAAACTTTCCCTACTGTCCCGAAGACATGGACATTTTCACATGTTGGGGGAGGGGGATGTGGGGGGGGGGGTCCCTGTGTAAAAGTTATTGTATCGAATTAATTCCATGATCACCGCTTGTGTACCACCACACATTAAAATAAGTGGAAACGAATGAAGTTATTTGTCATAAAAAAACAACAACAAAGAAAAGGAAAAAAAGAACACAACTGGTATGTAACGATGGAACGTTTTTTAGGCGCTAAAAAATTGTTTTTAGGGCTGAACAATAAAATCTACTTTATACTTCACCTTAATCGTGTCATAATCCAATATAGAATATGTAGTTCAACGCAGAGATATCAATGTTTATAAATAAATCTAACAGGTCTACAGCTACGAGAAACACATATAGTAAAATAGTTCTAGTCGGTTGGTGTGACCATTCTACCACCCAATCTAGAAAAAAACTTGAATATTACACTCCGATCGTGATATTCAACATGTCTCCCATTATCAGGCACGGCAGAAAACACTAGTTAAACTTTGGATTCAGAAGAGCTCTGACTGGTTAAATGAAAAGTGTTGAAAGAAAGAAAATTCCGAATCCTTGTAGGGCTGGAGCGTTGGGACAGCAAATACCGGAACAGAACTTTTGGGGCTGGCGAGAGTGAAGCAGATTTCACTGCCATGGGGATTATGGCGATCCTTGCCCCCCCCCCCCCCGTTAGCCAGGCTGGGCCTGTTGCTGGGAGTACCATCGGAGAGATGGGACAGGCTCTTAGCTATAGTGTGCCAACCCTGACAGTGGCATGTCAGCTATCGTTCGCCAACCCTGACACTGGCATGTCAACTATCGTTCGCCAACCCTGACACTGGCATGTCAGCTATCGTTCGCCAACCCTGACACTGGCATATCAGCTATCGTTCGCCAACCCTGACACTGGCATGTCAGCTATCGTTCGCCAACCCTGACACCAGCATGTCAGCTATGGTTCGCCAACCCTGACACCAGCATGTCAGCTATAGTTCGCCAACCCTGACACCTTCATGTCAGCTATGGGTTGATGATTGCCAAAAGGACAGAGTCTTAGCCGTCTTACGGCGAATTAAAATATCCTGATAACATAGTCCCGATAACAGGACAAAATATAACACATGAGTAGCCATTTTGTTTTAATTTTTTTAAATAGCTCTAAATAACAATCGGCTGACAAGAGTTAACTACAAAACTGATGATTCCAATTTTGGCTTATTAATTTCAGTGTCCTACCAGTTAGACTTTTTCAAGGCTACTGCCGCCTTGGAGATTCTGGCTTTCATTGCGTCCCTGGCTTGCCTCGCTGTTACAGCAGTTTACGTTGTTTTCGCTTTCCTAGGCAAAGAGAGTGGAACTGTCCAACTTCTGCCTATTGTGGCACTTATCACCTCAGTAGTAGCAGGTAAGAGACTGAAATAAATGTGACGTGTGATGTGAAAGACATCTGAGCGTGCACGAGGCAAGGAAGTCGAAAAAGAGCGTAGAGGAGGCAAACAATGAAGGAAATATAAACCTACAGCGAGGGCGCTCGGTTTACGAGTGGCTCGTGCAGCGAGAATTCCAGATACGAGAGAACCTACACCGATAATTATGTAGCTAAGGTAGTGGGAACAATTCACTCAAAGCGTTTTCTTTACCGCCTGGCTCTGTGCCCTACTGTACTTTATCTTTCCTCTTGCACCATGAGGTGTCGAGAGGAGATGCAGTTGAAGTTTTGGGGCCGAATAAGTGTCCTCAGCAATGTTCATGCCGTGTTTCATAAGTGTTTCTGTAACATCATCTATCCATCTTTTTTTTTCGGGGTCAGGTCTCCTCTTTGGCTGAAGCCCCTCGTGGCTGGCTGTACGTGCGCCATCCTCATTAAGCTGCCAAACAACGTCATTCTTTGTTTCTCTATGTGCTGTAGGTATGTTGCAGTTCCTACCAGTTGTCTTATGTCGTCATTTCTTAGCTTGTCCGCCCTGCTGACGTTTGCTGCTTTTATTAGGCATCTTAAAATTTAGCCAGTGAAAATCCACTGGAATATATGATGATCCAGGCACTTTAGCTAGCTGTTATCATGATGATCCAGGCACTTTAGCTAACTGCTATCACGATGATCCGGTCTCTTTAGCTAGCTGCTATCATGATGATCCGGTCTCTTTAGCCAGCTGCTATCATGATGATCCAGTCTCTGTAGCTAGCTGCTATCATGATAATCCAGGCACTTTAGCTAGCTGCTATCATGATGATCCGGTCTCTTTAGCTAGCTGCTATCATGATAATCCAGGCACTTTAGCTAGCTGCTATCATGATGATCCGGGCACTTTAGCTAGCTGCTATCATGATAATCCAGGCACTTTAGCTAGCAGCTATCATGATGATCCGGGCACTTTAGCTAGCTGCTATCATTATGATCCGGTATCTTTAGCCAGCTGCTATTATGATTATACGGTATCTTTAGCTAGCTTCTATCATGATGATCCAGGCACTTTAGTTGGCTGCTATCAGTATGATCCAGGCACTTTAGCCAGCTGCTATGATGATGATCCGGTCTCTTTAGCAGCTGCTATCATGATGATCCGGTCTCTTTAGCTAGCTGCTATCATGATGATCCAGTCTCTTTAGCTAGCTTCTATCATGATGATCCGGTCTCTTTAGCCAGCTGCTATCATGATGATCCGGTCTCTTTAGCTAGCTGCTATCATTATGATCCAGTCTCTTTAGCTAGCTTCTATCATGATGATCCGGGCACTTTAGCTATCTGCTATCATTATGATCCAGTCTCTTTAGCTAGCTTCTATCATGATGATCCGGGCACTTTAGCTAGCTGCTATCATGATGATCCGGGCACTTTAGCTAGCTTCTATCATGATGATCCGGGCACTTTAGCTAGCTGCTATCATGATGATCCAGTCTCTTTAGCTAGCTTCTATCATGATGATCCGGGCACTTTAGCTAGCTGCTATCATTATGATCCGGTATCTTTAGCCAGCTGCTATTATGATTATACGGTATCTTTAGCTAGCTGCTATCATGATGATCCAGGCACTTTAGTTGGCTGCTATCAGTATGATCCAGGCACTTTAGCCAGCTGCTATGATGATGATCCGGTCTCTTTAGCAGCTGCTATCATGATGATCCGGTCTCTTTAGCTAGCTGCTATCATGATGATCCGGTCTCTTTAGCTAGCTGCTATCATGATGATCCGGGCACTTTAGCTAGCTGCTATCATGATGATCCAGTCTCTTTAGCTAGCTTCTATCATGATGATCCGGTCTCTTTAGCCAGCTGCTATCATGATGATCCGGTCTCTTTAGCTAGCTGCTATCATGATGATCCGGTCTCTTTAGCTAGCTGCTATCATGATGATCCGGTCTCTTTAGCTAGCTGCTATCATGATGATCCGGTCTCTTTAGCTAGCTGCTATCATGATGATCCGGTCTCTTTAGCTAGCTGCTATCATGATGATCCAGGCACTTTAGCTAGCTGCTATCATGATGATCCGGTCTCTTTAGCTAGCTGCTATCATGATGATCCAGGCACTTTAGCTATCTGCTATCATGATGATCCGGGCATTTTAGCTAGCTGCTATCATGATGATCCAGTCTCTTTAGCTAGCTTCTATCATGATGATCCGGGCACTTTAGCTAGCTGCTATCATGATGATCCAGGCACTTTAGCTAGCTTCTATCATGATGATCCGGGCACTTTAGCTAGCTGCTATCATGATGATCCGGGCATTTTAGCTAGCTGCTATCATGATGATCCGGGCACTTTAGCTAGCTGCTATCATGATGATCCGGGCACTTTAGCTAGCTGCGTTATTGATGATCTGAGCTCTTTAGCCAGGCGTTTTCATGATGATCCGGGCTCTTGATCCAGATGTTTTCATAATGATCCGGGCTCATGATCCAGGTATTTTTATAATGATCCGGGCTCTTGATCCAGATGTTTTCACAATGATCCGGGCTCTTGATCCAGATGTTTTCATAATGATCCTGGCTCATAATCAAAATGTTTTCATAATTATCCGGGCTGGCCTTCTTATCAACCATAGCAGCCTTGGGCGATAAAACTGCTCCATACTTCGCCCAACCCAAAACTCCTTGCCTTTTATTTTACTGGGTGTAGTATATTTTTGTAGTAGTATGTTTAATCTCCTCACACGTGTTTGGATGTATCTAAAGTGAATGTTATGGAATATTACGTCACTCTTTTGAATGGTATCTGTTAGTACAGAAAAGATTGGGTAACTTCCTGTGTTACAAATTTACTGTGTCAGTGGTGCTACAACAGAAATAAATCATACTCGTAACACGAGGACGACACGGTATCAGGTGAGAAGAAAACACTAAAAGAGTCGAGGATGACCATTAATACAATTATAATTTTCTTGTTTTTTATTCTCTCTAGAGGCTCCACTATGTCAAAGAACGATAATACGGGAGAAAGCGGAGAGTCAATGCCCGTATTAGTGTGTTTTTTTTTCCATGTGATGGTCCTTATTATATAAAAAAAAAACGTGTCTGCAAAAATTAAGAAAACATGTCATGGGATTTTCGTTAGCAATCATCAGTTATTCAAAATGTTGTGTGTGTGTGTGTGGTGGGTGGATCATAAAGCCCCATTATTTTATGAATGGCGTTCTCGGGTAATATTTAAATGAGAAGATTAATTATAGTTAAAAGTCATATTTTTTTTTTACGTTAATTCCCCCGTTATACTTGGCGGGGGTTACATCTAGTTCAGTAAACATGAACGATCGAGAATGGTGTATTGGTGTTTTCATTGGTGGGGAACGTTCAAAGCAATAGGAGGAAGCAACGTTTGAAACCTGAAGGCAGGAACAGCATTTTAAAACAGTGGGGGGGGGGGGGGAACAGTGACATGGCTATTAATACAGGGACCTATAAAAGAAGCGGACTAAAAAAAAAAATGTAATCTCTTTCGAGAGGATTATTTCAACACACCACTCTCCTGAAGTATAGTACAGCGTAGGACGTGATATTTACAATATCCCTCTTATACCCACAGAGTAAAGATCCTAAGATCGTATAACAAATCTTTATAACAAACACATTCGTTCTATTTATAACAGGAAATGGCGCAAATGACTATATTTAGCTTGCATCGCAGTTTAACATTTTAATCTCAGAACGACTAAACTGAGCAAGAGCATTCCTCCTTTACTACTACTACTACTACTACTGCTACTACTACTACTGCTACTACTACTACCACAACTACAACTACTATTACTACTACTACTATTACTACTACTATTACTGCTACTACAACTGCTACTACTACTACTACTACTGCTACTACTGCTATTACTACTACTACTGCTGCTACTACTGCTACTACTACTACTACTACTGCTACTACTGCTATTACTACTACTACTACTGCTACTACTACTACTACTGCTGCTACTACTGCTACTACTACTACTACTACTGCTACTACTGCTATTACTACTACTACTACTACTGCTACTACTACTACTACTGCTACTACTATCACTGCTGCTACTACTACTACTACTACTACAACTACTATTACTACTACTACTAGTACTACTAATATTACTAAAACTACTACTACTACAACTACTATTACTACTACTACTACTATTACTACTACTACTACTGCTACTACTACTACTACTACAATTACTACTATTATTACTACTGCTATTACTACTACTATTACTACTGCTACTACTACTACTACTACTATTACTACTACTATTACTACTGCTACTACTACTACTACTACTACTATTACTACTACTATTACTACTATTACTACTACTATTACTACTACCATTACTACTACTATTACTACTACTACTACTACTATTACTACTATTACTACTACTATTACTACTACTGCTGCTGCTGCTACTGTCTTCCTGGAACTGCTGTCTTGCATTCTTTGCAATCGTTGCGGCAACAACGTTGAGGCACAGCATCGTATCGGACATGGAGCGGGTTACTGCAGATATTTTTTTCTCGGTCCCGGAGTGCAGCTAAAGAGCAGAGAGTGTGTAGTACATCTTTAGCAGGCTCCACCACCATGGGAACTATAATGATCCCTATCCCGTTGGCCAGGCTAGACCTGTTAGAGAACACCAACGGAGAAGTGGGACAGGGTCTTGGTTGACTATGGTTCGAAGGCCATGACGCTGGCAAATGATCTAGAGGTCGCTGACGGCCGAAGTAGAACAGCGTCTAAACTCCCAAAACAAACCGCATAAACGCAATGATTTTATTTGCAATTTTTTTTTCCTGTAAAGAGACATCTATGTGGTTCACAAGAAGACATTTCTGGAGTTTATCCATCTCATAAAATGATAATTATTTTATAATATTTGTCTGAAAAATTGCTTTCTTCGCAGGTATCTTTGCCATTGTGGGAGTTATTGTATATGGAGCTGAAGTAAAATTTAATCTGGACTACTCGTTTGCTTTAACAATTGTTGGAGCTATCATCTTGGTTGTGGGAGGAGCACTTGTGTTTGTCAGTAAAAACGGTTCTAAAATTGGAGGATACTGATGCCTTTGTCGGTCCTCAAGCGGGGAAACGTCCCATGGAATCTCTTGGACATAACGAAGAAAACGGACAAGTTTAACACAGCTTGTTATTTAGCGTATCCACTTCGTTTATTCTTTCTTTGAGATTAGTTTTCTGAAGTCAGGAAAATTTGCGGGGTGTCTTCCGCCATGTTTTTCTTATTTTAATAAAATTTTGTAAAAAAAAAACAAACGTTTTAGTTACACATTGTTTTGACTGCGGAGAAAATGGGCGGACATATTAAGATCTCTTTTTATTTGTGATTTTCTTAATATAATTGTTACACGAATAAGAATCGTGTAATTAAAACATTGTGGAGGCAGAGATTGATTGATTGATTGATTGATTGATCTTTATTTCAAAATGGTTAAGATTTGGGCACGCAGGCCCGTCTGACATTCTGCCCTTTGTCATACATCTTTTACTCTATTCCAGACATTCTACAAATATGCTGGTCATGTAACAAACATAAATAACATTGAATCTGAGAGACATAAACAAAATATAACATTTACGTTTCGCTCTTAAACATTCATTCAGTACAGAAGTAACTACATACATATATAAATGACTATCTACTAAACAAAAATTTCTAGACTAATCAGAATAAATAATTATAAAACTATTCGGTGTCTGTAAGAGCAGTCTAAGACAACTTTTAAGTTTATGATTCATGGAGGCATGTAGTCGACATCAAATAGATAGTGGGAAAGTTTGTAGTTGCAGGAAGGAGTATAATTTATATTTTTATGCAGGATGGGAGGGTATTCTAAAGATGAGCAGCAGAATAACTAAAGATTTTCTTGTAAAGATCAAGTCTAGGTTTTGGAAGACATATGTTATTCAAGCGTTGGCTGCACTTTGGGTTAAATTTAAACAGGTTCCATAGATAAGGCGGGGCATGCCGTGAAAGAATTTGATGTACTAACTTGGCTTTGTTAAAGAGGAACCTGTTCTTAAGAGTCAGTATTTTGATACGTTTGTGCTAGTTATTTATTTGTGCTTGATCTCTGATAAAGGGTAAAAGATAAATAGAATAAAACACAGCAAGAACTAATTATATTTATATACCACCAGCGTCCTCATACCCTATAAAGATAGGGACTTATAGCTGACGCCGTCAGTGAAAGTTTGAGAACTACTGGCACTACATTTACGTATTTATATTTTTAAAGATCTTTAGTTTGGCTAATGATATGTTGTCCAATCTTATTCTTCTTCTTCGTAAGCATTGTCTGTCTATATCTGCAGTCCTGTCTCTTGGATAAATTTCAGTTTTTTGTAATTCATGTATGGAATCATAGAGCTTATCTTCTTTAGTGGTTTCACTGGGCCAGTAATTATTTCTCAGTGTCTCATAGTTGGTGCAGTTCTGGAGGATATGTTCCACAGTTTGGGGCACCTGGGCACATGTACATAGATTAGTAGTACCAACCTTAAACTTTGTATACATATGACTTCGGAGTCGGCTGTGTCCTGTTCGGAGACGGAAGATGGTGACTTGTTCCTTTCTGTTTAGCGTGTGATAGTCATCATGTGGTGGTGTTTGTGGCTTCCTGCAGATTTTTATCATGCTTTTCTTCTGATTATAGGTGACTGGTATGTCTGGTTGCTCCATTTCAGTGCCCTCTTTGGCCAGATGGTCAGCTTTCTCACTGCCTGGTATCCCACAGTGGGAGGGAGTCCACTTGACTCCATGTTGTAAGCCAATTTTTGACAAGGCTTCCTTAATATCTGGTAGTTTGTTGCACAGAAGAGCTTCCAGTACTGATCTTTTATCTATGAGAATTACTACGGGGCACGTATCAATTCTGGAGTCTGATAGTTTTTCAACCCCAGCAATAATTGCCCTAACTTCTGCATCACAGTTGTTGCAGTATTTTCCAGTGGGTATGGAAATCTTGTCAGTGGTGTTGTTTGGATATTGAATATGTGCTCCTGCCCCTCCATTCTTTATAGCATTGTGTGCAGATCCATCTGTATACACACGTATCCAGGTGTCACATGGATATTAGTCATCTAGCAAACTAAGTGTAGCTGTTGATCTTACAAGACTGCTCTGCATCTCACCATTCTGCACAACTTTCACTTCAGTTTGAATAGATATTTGTCTACAATCTGCTTCTTTCCATGGTGTATGCTCTGGTACAGATGATAATGGAGCGACTACAGTTAGAAGGTCAGGTATCAACTTACGCATCCGCTTTTCATGATGAATGAAGCTGCTTCTTTTAAGCTGTCTTAGTCCCAAGTTATTGAATCTCTCCTTCAGGGGATTGCTTACAGAGCTGAATAATTTCTCTCCCAAGGTCATGACTTTTGTGCCTCTACGTTCCTTTAGCGCTTGAACACCAACTATTTTCTGCATTTCTACTATTGGTGTGGACCTCATGGCACCTGTGATAATCCGTAATGACTGATTTTGTACCTTGTCTAGATTATGCAACGTAGTGTTTGACGCTGTGCACCAAGATGTTGAGCCATATTCTAAATGTGGTAGAATACTTTGGTGATATACATTCTTTCGGATTCTTTCACTAGCTCCCCTGAAGTGAACATTGTTTGTTCTAATTTTTTCTTTACAAGTTCAATGCTCTTGAATCTCACACTATTTACGGTGCTAGTGTACACTTTCTCCTAGTTCTGTAACACAGCTAGACAATTCTCTTGAATCTCACACTAGTTACGGTGTTGGTGTACACTTTCTCCTAGTTCTGTAACATAGCTAGACAAGTCACTGCTGGTCTCTGTTCCTGTAACAGCTCCAAGAGGGACCAGCTTACTCAGTTTTTACAGTAGATTTAACAAATCAGGCTAGAGTCTAACCCACGACCATCTCTACAAGGACCCAATGCTCTGACTACTATTGTCCCTACGGAAGCGTCAGAAGCGACCCCTCAATTTTTGTTGTTATTGTTGTTGTTGTAAACCTAAATGCTTGATACAGGCCATCTAATTTACTCACGGGTAAGTGTCTGCCTCCTCATATGTGTACAGCTTGATCTAGTAGTGGATGTACACATTTGCCATGTCACATCTGTACGGCGTGATATAGTGTTGGATGAGTGTATGTGTGATAACTCATGTTGTATGTAGTGACAGCTCAACATACAACAACATCCAAACAAAAGAAACCTTCACACTGACTTACGACCACGAGTCACGAACGACCTCCTCTACATTAAAGAACAGGTCCAAGCACAACTCAAATTCTAAGTTCTCACATAAAGTCTCAATGTTTGACCTTTCTCGCCACTCATATAAGACAGATGAATACCTCGCATACCTCCACAAACCCACCCTCTGGCGTTCCACACAGCTGTTCCCTCTTTCCAAAAAGTCCCACCAAAAGCCACTCTCATGACTAAGTTCAGTAACAACGCAGTCACATGACCAAAATTTCGCATGGTCACGTGCTTAAACACGTGTTGTAGCACGGTCTGAACAGCCACGAAACACCTGGTAACTCATATATCACTGTATGCTCACCTTCATTTAAATTGGCATGGGTAAAGCAACGTATTTAGTATGTTTAGTATCTAAACTATGCATGAAGCATAGATTCCTTTGTTATCTGCCACCTTCAAGAGAGTGATCGCACAGCTTTCTTATCATTTATCTTATCACATAAACTTACCCATTTTCTTTTGAATGTGGATTATCCAGATAATGCCTGTGGACGTTTTTGCTTAATTTTTCGTCAGTTTAGAAGTGGAAGATAAAGCTATAAAGATATAGAAACAGATTTCGAACTTGTTTTACTTATAAAATAGTGGAGGAAGACTGAACAGTTGCTGTTTTATCTTGTCTCTCAGTAATTCTTTAGTTTTAATTCTCCTTTTATCTCTCTAATTCTCTTTCTCTCATTTTCTCTTTTTTCCGTATTTCTTCCGTTCTATCTTCCTCTCTCTTCTCCTTCTTCGACTCTCCCCTCTTTCTTTCTCTCTTCTCCAACTTCGACTATCCCCTCTTCCTATCTTTTCTCCTCCGCATCACTGTCCTCTCTTTCATCTTTCTCTCCCTTCTCTTATCGTTATGTTGCTTCTCCTCTCTTCCTCTCCCTCTTATTCTCTTACTCTCTCTCTCCTCTCTTCTCTCAACTTTTCTTCCTCCTCTCTCTCCCAGTATCCTATTTGTTCTCTTTCTCCTTCGCTTCTCTCTTCGCCCCTTTCAATTTAAAAAAAAAAAATGTCTCCTATAATCACTTCCAAAAAGAAAAACAAATTGTACTGACCAAATAATAATAAAATAGAGTATACTGAGATAAACAGACAAATATCTTACTGGACCATACCAACCAAAAACGGTGTAAGAGGTAAATGGGAAAACGCAACATAATGAGAACAGGTTGCACCAAATTGGAAAACGCAACATGCAGAGAACAGTTTGTACCAAATGGGAAAAAACAACACACAGAGAACAGTTTCTGCCAAATGGGAAAACACAACATAATGAGAACAGTTTGTACCACATGGAAAAACACAACATACAGAGGACATTTTGTACAAAAATTTAAAACACAGCATACAGAGAACAGTTTGTACCAAATGGGAAAACACAACATACAGATAACAGTTTGTACCAAATGAGAAAACACAACATGCAGAGGACAGTTTGTACCAAATGGGAAAACGCAACATGCAGAGAACAGTTTATACCAAATGAGAAAACACAACATACAGAGGACAGTTTGCACCAAATGGGAAAACACAGCATACAGAGAACAGTTTGTAACAAATGGGAAAACACAACATACAGAGAACAGTTTGTACCAAATTGGAAAAAGTAACATAGAGAGAAAAGTTTGTACCAAATGGGAAAACACAGCATACAGATAACAGTTTGTACCAAATTTCAAACACAACATACAGAGAACAGTTTGTACCAAATGGGAAAACACAACATGCAGAGGACAGTTTGTACCAAATTTGAAAACACAACATACAGAGAACAGTTTGTACCAAATGATAAAACACAACATAAAGAGGACAGTTTGCACCAAATGAGAAAACACAACATACAGAGGACATTTGTATCAAATTTGAAATTACAACATACAGAGGACAGTTTGTACCAAATTTGAAATCACAACATACAGAAAACAGTTTGTACCAAATGGGAACACACAACATACAGAGAACAGTTTGTACCAAATGGGAAAACACAACATACAGAGAACAGTTTGTAAAAAATGGGAAAACACAACATACAGAAAACAGTTTGTACCAAATTTGAAAACATAACATACAGCGGACAGTTTGTACCAAATTTGAAAATACAACATACAGAGAACAGTTTGTACAAATGGGAAAACACAACATACAGAGGACAGTTTGCACCAAATGGGAAAACACAACATACAGAGGACAGTTTGCACCAAATGGGAAAACACAACATACAGAGGACAGTTTGCACCAAATGGGAAAACACAACATACAGAGGACAGTTTGCACCAAATGGGAAAACACAACATACAGAGGACAGTTTGTACCAAATGGTAAAACACAACATACAGAGGACAGTTTGTACCAAATGGGAAAACACAACATACAGAGGACAGTTTGGACCAAATGGGAAAACACAACATACAGAGAACAGTTTGCACCAATCTGGCAACACATTGTGTTCCCGCCCTCACAAGCACGGACTAATACCGTTCTAGGGATTAACGTTAGAAAGCCAAGTTTGGGCTCTAATTGGAGAACTACGTATTTCATCTACACTTCCTTGGGCACATGATGATGATCTTAGATTATGCATAGAAAACGTCATAAAAAGCCATTAACCCGTCAGTCATTTGCATGTCTCTTGCGGAACTTTGCCTCCCTAACAGCTCCCCTATTGACATCATCTCTGTTGTAAACAAGATGGCCTGCTGCTGACGCATCCATTCGCAGATTATCAACGATGTCTTGCAACCATCTTCGCCTTGGTCTTCCTCTCTTTCTTTTTCCCATTATGTACCCATCCAATACGGTCTTCTCTAGATTATCATGACGTTTAATGTGTCCAAAAATTTCAGTTTTCTCTGTTTAATCTTCTTTACTAGCCAACCTTTCTCAATATTAAGTTCTTGTAGTATAGATATATTTGTTCTTTTTTGTGTCCATGATGTTTGAAGAACTCTTCTGTAGCATTTACATTCAAAGGCATTTATGTGTTTCTCAGCTGTTTTGTTAAGTGTCCAGGTCTCACAGGCATATGTTGCGATGGGAAAGATGCATGCTTTTTGAAGAGCGATAGATGTCCTCCTTTTAATTTCCTCATTGTATCTCCATTATTATTTAGTAGTGATCCAAAATATTAAAAACTCTCCACTTCTTCCAGTTTTTCCTTATTGATACATATTTCAGCTGCCTTGTTTGTTTTGTCAGTTGTCTTCAATTTAGTTTCCTTCGCATTAAGATAGACGTTCTGCTTTTTGCTGTTCTTACGGACTGACATAATTAGTTTTTCCACTCCTTTTTGTGTTGTGAACAGTAATACTGTGTCATCATCATATCTGATCTCTGGTATTTCATAACCTCCAATTTTTATGGCATCGTAATATTCTTTGTCTACATCTTCTCTAACATTCTTCATTATATTTTCAGTACACAAGTTAAATAAGTAAGGCGACAATATGCATCCCTGATGGACCCCTTGTTTTATGTCAAACCAAGTTGTTGTTTCACCATTTATTCTCACTGCTGCCTGTTGGTCTAGATACATCAGTGATATTAATTGTATCAAATGTGTTGGAAATCACATTTTTTTTCCATTATTTTCCACCGTTTCTGGTGTTGTACACAATCAAACGCCTTTGAATAGTCCATAAAAGATAAACATAGATACACATTAAATTGTCTGCATTTATTATTAATCTTAGATTGAATATATGATCTCTTGATTTTCTTCCTTGTCTAAAACCAGCTTGGACCATATTGACTTCTTCTTGTATTTTCTTTCGAAGTCTACCCATTATGATTTTTAACAGAATTTTACTGGCATGATTAATCAGGGCAACAGTTCTGTAGTTTGTGCATAATGTCAGGTTAACTTTTTTGGCAGTGGTATGAATACAGTTCTTTTCCATTCTTTTGGCCAAATACCTAAATGCCATATCTTTTTACACAGTGCATGATAGATTGTTGCACATTCCTTTCCTCCTGCTTTAATAAGTTCAGTTGTTATCACATCCTGGTGATTTACTATTTTTCAGACACTTTATTGCCCATAAAACGTCTTCTATTGTCGGTTCGGGTTCTTTCTCCTCCAATAATAATTCACACTGTTGATTTCTGGTTCCACAGTCGGTTGTTTCATACATTCCTCTGCAATATTCCTTCCATCTTTCTAGAATTTCCTCTGTCTCTGTCAAGGTCGTCTCCATCTTGTCACAAAGTACTTCTATCTTAGCTGTGACACTCCTCATCCATCAACCCGACAAGACCAAGATTCTACACCCCCCCCCCCCCCCCGCCTAAATCTTAAAAACGACTTACTAGTGGACACGCTTGTAATACCAGCACTTGAAAAGCTTTTCATAACAAATTTCTAGACAAATATTGCGTAGATATTGCAGAACTCTGTGGTCTTTGCAAATGATATGCCAGTCGTAGGTAGGGCGTGTACGTGACAATATTTAAAGAAGGATATCTCACTACAGTCACAGGTGTAATCTCAGGTAGCAGAAAGGTGAGGTGCTCTTACCTGAGAAATGCCAGGTATTTTTAGGTTATGGAACATTTTCCTGCCCTGCCTCAAGTAAAATTTTAAACATATTATTTTTATTTTAAAAATTAAATAAGTGATGTTATGAGGATAGGTATGGTAAATGTATCTCACATTACGTCCTGTACGGCAGTTCAGAATATGTGGCCATGTATTGCTCCTGCAAAAAGAAAAAAAATCCTGGGCTGAACACTTCCAAGAAATACTTAATCGACCACACCCAAAAGAATTGTTAAACCTTGATACTGACTTACCAGCCCCATAACTAAATGTCAACCTAGATGAAATTAAATTGCATGAAATTGAAACAGCAGTGAATTTAATGGCTAACAACAAAGCTGCATGTGAAGATGAAATAACAGCCGAGATGCTAAAAGCTATCAATAGCGACAACATGAGACAACTACAGAGAATGTTTAACAAGATTTGGAAAGAAGAAAAGGTCCCTTCTAATTGGAAGAAAGGAATCATTGTTAAAATACCAAAAAAGGGCAACCTTAGTGACTGTAACAACTGGAGAGGAGTAACCTTAATATCAGTTGTGTCAAAAGTATTTTGCAAGGTCATTTTGAATGGATTCAAAGAGAGAAGAACAAGCAGGATTTCGAAAAGGGAGAAGCTGTCTCGACCAGATCTTTACTCTCAGAATAATACTTGAAGAACATATTGAAAAGCAGAAACCATTAATACTGAACTTCATAGATTTTAATAAGGCATTTGATAGCATACACAGAGATTCATTATGGAGAATTTTATGTCCATATGGAATACCATCTAAAATTGTCAACATCATTAAGGACTTATACAATGGATATATTTGTGCAGTCAAGACAGAAGAAGGGATGAGTGAATGGTTCCAGATTGAAACAGGTGTGAAACAAGGATGTATACTGTCTCCTTTACTTTTTGGGATTACAGTAGACTTCATAATGAAAAAATGCTGCACAGGTAACACAGGTATTAACTGGGTACATGGGACCCAACTAGAAGATCTTCATTTTGCTGATGACATAACTCTTATCAGTAATAATGTGAATTCCATGCAAGAAAAAACAGATAGCCTGTCTTCATTGGCCAGCAAAATATAACTTGAAATTAACAAGGACAAAACAAAAATAATGAAAATTCCACTTAATCAAAATGGAAAAATACACATAGAAGGGACAGATATTGAAGAAGTCAATCAATTTGTATACATTGGCAGCTACATAGACCAGGATGGTGACACTAGAAAGGAAGTTAAAATCAGAATTGCAAAAGCAGCATCAGTCTTCAAGAATCTTGAGAACTTATGGAATTCAAAAGTTATAAGCACAAAAACCAAGTTAAGACTATTTAATTCAAATGTAATATCCACCCTCATTTATGCATGCCAAAGCTGGAAAACAACTAAAGAAATAGACAAGAAATTAGACTCTTTTGAAAACAAGTGCCTAAGGAAAATACTCGGCATCAAGTGGAATGAATTCAAGAACAATGCAGAGATAAGACAGATGACTGAACAACAACCAGTCTCAAGGGTGATCAGGAAAAGGAGATGGACATATGTTGGTCACTTGATGAGAAGAAATGATCAGAGAATCCCAAAACAAGCTATCAAGTGGAACACAACAGGCCAAAGAAAAAGGGGCAGACCGCGTGAAACTCTGAAGAGGACATTATTAAGAGAGGCCAAATTAACAAGCATAAAATCCTTTGATGATTTTGAAAGACTCGCCGAAGACAGGCGAACTACTTTGCGAGCCCTATGTGACGTTTAACGGCACGGGAAGGATATAAGATATAAGATATATATAAGATTGTGCCTACAAGAAGTCTCTATACCACAGAAAATACATAGTTCCCAATTATCCGAGAAGGATTGCCAGACTTACCGCGGATGTTTCAAATCGCGGATAAAACCAAACCCTATACCCAAACCCTCCATAACATTCGTTTTCTAACATGAATAAACATCTATAATACAGTTCAGTTTCACAGTTATACCTGCTGAGCCATATAAACCAGTGTGCCCTAAACAGAGTTACGACACCGCTTAAACAGAATTCGTGCAGTACTTAGACAGTATTACTGCACTACTTAAAGCAGTGAGTCATTTCTTGCTGTGTGATGTGACACGAAATTATTACATTCAGACGATGAGCATTAGGCTCAGAGACACCCAACATATGTTACAATGATATTCTCTCTGTAACGGGACAACCCAGGTAACACTGACTCCACTACTCATCCATACACTACATTGACCAGTTACAAGTAATTCACTAACTCAACACCAATAATGACACATACATGAATCCAAGAAACGACAGGATTCAGCAAACACAATGTAAATGTTTAATGATGAGATCCCATTTGTACGATGCGTGTTGTAACGATGTAGAGTGTAAAACTTGATGGATACAATTAATAATGATCATCCAAAAGAAACGTTAAGTCCGGGCGACTAACATCACCATAGGACCAGGTCAGACATTCAACATTTGTCCAAAAAAACGTGGACAAATCGACACACAAATCTACATGACTATTACAACAATTTGTCTTAAGAAAAACAATCCATCACTACAACAGTTTAACTACAGAATCTCTATTCTATCCTAGAATCAAACAAACAATCTCTCGCTACAACATTCTGACCAAAAACTCCCTTCTCAGCCCATGCACACCTCCCGCTCACCTAAACCACGTGACTCAGGAAAATACTCGGCATCAAGTGGAATGAATTCAAGAACAATGCAGAGATAAGACAGATGACTGAACAACAACCAGTCTCAAGGGTGATCAGGAAAAGGAGATGGACATATGTTGGTCACTTGATGAGAAGAAATGATCAGAGAATCCCAAAACAAGCTATCAAGTGGAACACAACAGGCCAAAGAAAAAGGGGCAGACCGCGTGAAACTCTGAAGAGGACATTATTAAGAGAGGCCAAATTAACAAGCATAAAATCCTTTGATGATTTTGAAAGACTCGCCGAAGACAGGCGAACTACTTTGCGAGCCCTATGTGACGTTTAACGGCACGGGAAGGATATAAGATATAAGATATATAAGATTGTGCCTACAAGAAGTCTCTATACCACAGAAAATACATAGTTCCCAATTATCCGAGAAGGATTGCCAGACTTACCGCGGATGTTTCAAATCGCGGATAAAACCAAACCCTATACCCAAACCCTCCATAACATTCGTTTTCTAACATGAATAAACATCTATAATACAGTTCAGTTTCACAGTTATACCTGCTGAGCCATATAAACCAGTGTGCCCTAAACAGAGTTACGACACCGCTTAAACAGAATTCGTGCAGTACTTAGACAGTATTACTGCACTACTTAAAGCAGTGAGTCATTTCTTGCTGTGTGATGTGACACGAAATTATTACATTCAGACGATGAGCATTAGGCTCAGAGACACCCAACATATGTTACAATGATATTCTCTCTGTAACGGGACAACCCAGGTAACACTGACTCCACTACTCATCCATACACTACATTGACCAGTTACAAGTAATTCACTAACTCAACACCAATAATGACACATACATGAATCCAAGAAACGACAGGATTCAGCAAACACAATGTAAATGTTTAATGATGAGATCCCATTTGTACGATGCGTGTTGTAACGATGTAGAGTGTAAAACTTGATGGATACAATTAATAATGATCATCCAAAAGAAACGTTAAGTCCGGGCGACTAACATCACCATAGGACCAGGTCAGACATTCAACATTTGTCCAAAAAAACGTGGACAAATCGACACACAAATCTACATGACTATTACAACAATTTGTCTTAAGAAAAACAATCCATCACTACAACAGTTTAACTACAGAATCTCTATTCTATCCTAGAATCAAACAAACAATCTCTCGCTACAACATTCTGACCAAAAACTCCCTTCTCAGCCCATGCACACCTCCCGCTCACCTAAACCACGTGACTCAGAATTCTCTCGAAACACGTGCTTGGCATACAGTGATGAGTTGTGGTCTACCAGACCACAACAACAGGGTTATACACAATACAATCTGTACAGAATGTTATTCTGCTACACATAGTTAGGCTTATCTTAGACGTGATAAGATTGCCGGGTTCACTATGTTTGCACTTTGGGGGCCATATTAAACGAAATAAATTACGGAACGTCCTGTACGTAAAGTGACAACGCCTGCAAAAATGTTTACACTGTGGTTGCTATAGCAACCTCTGAGACGCTGTAATTTTTTTTTTTTTTTGTGAACCGCAGTCAATCTCAGGAGTTTGTTTTTCTTTGAAAGTTAAAAACCGCGTGACTTGCTGGAAAAGTGCTGGCTATTTGTTTATATTGTAGATTACAGTTGCCCGCCGAGCAAGCAAGGTCGTCCATGACTGCTATAGCGTGCCTTGGGGTGCTGGTGACTAGAATAGCTAGGAAGGCGGGTGTACGCCACATTTATTAATTCAAATTTGAAGTTTTTATAAATTTTGAATTATTTTTTATGTGTGTATACTTGTATTTTCAAACCGCGGCAAAATTAAACTGAGGCTGACGAAATCATCGGAAACGGGTGAGACTACTGTATTAGTTTAGGGGTAACAGAAACAGATGCAGAGACCAACCAGGTAGAGAGACTACTGTATTAGTTTAGGAGTAGAAGGAACAGATACAGAGACCAACCAGGTAGAGGGACTACTGTATTAGTTTAGGGGTAGAAGGAACAGATACAGAGACCAACCAGGTAGAGGGACTACTGTATTAGTTTAGGGGTAGAAGGAACAGATACAGAGACCAACCAGGTAGAGAGACTACTGTATTAGTTTAGGAGTAGAAGGAACAGATACAGAGACCAACCAGGTAGAGGGACTACTGTATTAGTTTAGGAGTAGAAGGAACAGATACAGAGACCAACCAGGTAGAGAGACTACTGTATTAGTTTAGGAGTAGAAGGAACAGATACAGAGACCAACCAGGTAGAGGGACTACTGTATTAGTTTAGGAGTAGAAGGAACAGATACAGAGACCAACCAGGTAGAGAGACTACTGTATTAGTTTAGGAGTAGAAGGAACAGATACAGAGACCAACCAGGTAGAGGGACTACTGTATTAGTTTAGGGGTAGAAGGAACAGATACAGAGACCAACCAGGTAGAGGGACTACTGTATTAGTTTAGGGGTAGAAGGAACAGATAAAGAGACCAACCAGGTAGGGGAACTACTGTATTAGTTTAGGGGTAACAGAAAAATATTCAGTGACCAACCAGGTAGAGGGACTACTGTAATAGTTTAGGGGTAACAGAAACAGATACAGAGACCAACTAGGTAGAGGGACTACTGTACTAGTTTAGGCCTAACAGAAACAGATGCAGAGACTAACCAGGTAGAGGGACTACTGTACTAGTTTAGGCCTAACAGAAACAGATACAGAGACTAACTAGGTAGAGGGACTACTGTACTAGTTTAGGGGTAACAGAAACAGATACAGAGACTAACTAGGTAGAGGGACTACTGTAATAGTTTAGGGGTAACAGAAACAGATACAGAGACCAACTAGGTAGAGGGACTACTGTACTAGTTTAGGCCTAACAGAAACAGATACAGAGACTAACCAGGTAGAGGGACTACTGTACTAGTTTAGGGGTAACAGAAACAGATGCAGAAACCAACCAGGTAGAGGGACTGCTGTACTAGTGTAGGGGTAACAGAAACAGATGCAGAAACCAACCAGGTAGAGGGACTGCTGTACTAGTTTAAGGCGTAATAGAAACAGATGCAGAGACTAACCAGGTAGAGGGACTACTGTACTAGTTTAGGGGTAACAGAAACAGATGCAGAAACCAACCAGGTAGAGGGACTGCTGTACTAGTTTAAGGGGTAATAGAAACAGATGCAGAGACTAACCAGGTAGAGGGACTACTGTACTGGTTTAAGGGGTAATAGAAACAGATGCAGAGACCAACCAGGTAGAGGGACTGCTGTACTAGTTTAAGGGGTAACAGAAACAGATGCAGAGACCAACCAGGTAGAGGGACTACTGTACTAGTTTAAGGGGTAACAGAAACAGATGCAGAGACCAACCAGGTAGAGGGACTACTGTACTAGTTTAAGGGGTAATAGAAACTGATGCAGAGACCAACCGGGCATATGGAATAATTGACTAGAAGAAATCCTATATATCTCACTGTAGGAAACGAATCATGCAGCCCCATCTTCTTTCTTTGTGTCTTTTATTTCACGCGTTTCTTTGGCGTATTGTTATAAATCCCAGGTAGTTTGACGAGGGGTGTCTGATATAAATCAGCGAAGTGTTGTCTCAGGTACAAACTGTCTCAGATAAGAAACAACGAAGCCTTTGCGCAATAGAGTAATTTACCACAAACCTGCATGTTTAATGTTCGAGAAACAGGAGACTCGGCAATTTACTTGTAGACGCCAGAGAAAGAGAAATGACAGGAGAATTACCAGGGACTCGAGACACGGACATTTGTCATTTGTTTACTTTCTCTCATGCCCCAGTTGTTTTCTTCAAACTCTAGTCATGCAATAACCCAGTGCTAAATCATTTGTAGTTCTGTCATATCATTCTTACTCAACTTTCTCCCTATATCCATCCTTTCTTCTTTTTTTTTAGAAGCTTGGGGTGGGGTGGGGGGGGGGGGTTGGGAATTGGGACACAAATTGACTTATTTTGTCATTTTTAGGTTGTTTGTTTTTATATTTGTGGGTGACCAGGATTCATTCTCATCGTTTCATCTTCTGTTTCTCTATGAACTGTAGCAGGAATGCTGCTTCTATGATGGAACGAACTGTCTTCATGTCTCACCCTGTCTCTTCTCTGTGATGGGACGAACTGTCTTCATGTCTCTATGACAGAACAAATTGTCTTCATGTCTCACTCTGTCTCTTCTCTATGACAGAACAAATTGTCTTCATGTCTCACCCTGTCTCTTCTCTATGATGGAACAAACTGTCTTCGTGTCTCACCCTGTCTCTTCTCTATGATGGAACAAACTGTCTTCATGTCTCACCCTGTCTCTTCTCTATGATGGAACAAACTGTCTTCGTGTCTCACCCTGTCTCTTCTCTATGATGGAACAAACTGTCTTCGTGTCTCACCCTGTCTCTTCTCTATGATGGAACAAACTGTCTTCATGTCTCACCCTGTCTCTTCTCTATGATGGAACAAACTGTCTTCATGTCTCACCCTGTCTCTTCTCTATGACAGAAAAAAAGTTGTCTCTTCTCTTATTTACGGCGTTCCACAAAGGTCTTATCTCACAAATAACAAGTTCTTTTTGTAGTTTCTTATATTGTGACCAAATTATGAAACTGACAACAGAGTGCTGGGTGACCAAGTTTTGACACTTATAACAAAATAGTGGGTGACCAAGTTTTGACACTTATAACAGAATAGTGGGTGACCAAGTTTTGACACTTATAACAGAATAGTGGGTGACCAAGTTTTGATAGTGACAAATGAGTAATGGAATGAAAATTGCTTTCTATAAGCCTCCATACCCTGTAAAAAAAAAAGTTTACCTCACGGTACCCGAGGAAGGAGACAAGACAAGACAATAGAACATTTGTCTCGTGCATACTATAAGAAAAATGGGAATTTTTACGTTTAAAAAATACAATCCAAACTAGTCGTTGAAGGATCTGTACCTTCTGACCTCTCTATGAGCATTATGCTAATTTTGTAAGGGGAGATTATCATGCTAATAGGACCCAAGTACTCTCACATTGTAGTAGAGAAGTCTAGAATAAACTGCCTCTGTATTCCTGTACTTTTGTGTTTCGAGGTGAAGGGTCAAAGTATGACAGGCACTTGAGTTAAGGCGTATTTTCTGTTTTTCTCCTGATTTGTTTAAAATAAAAATACAGTAGTTTATGGTTAATCGAGAATATATGTCCTGGATTTAGGAATGTATGTATGTTAATAAATGATTATATTTTATAATTGATATTGGGGGGGGGGGGGCTCTGTCCGTTTTGGGCAGTCACCAACTCATAGCTGGCATAACTGCAGCATGGTAGGCTAACCGTGATTGACCAAGACCCTGTCCAGCCACTCCGTTGGCACCTCTAGTAACAACACAACCAGGCTAATGGGGGCAGGGATTGCCAAAGTCCCCAGGGCGGTGGAGTCTGATAAAGAGGTACTGCATGGCCGTTGCTTTTAGCTGCGATCAGGGACTGAGGAAACAGCTGCCACTACCCGCTTCTAATCCGACACGATGCTGTGCCTCAACATCTTCACGTCATTGGCTGCAAAGAACACCAGCTGGAAGTTTTAGGGAGACTGAAAACAAGGAGAAAGAAGAAGAAGATAATATAATAAAGTAAAAATAAGTAGTTTACGTGATGGAGATATTTTCTGATTCTAACAAAAAGCATTGACTCACACACACATAAACACTTATATTTATTCTCGTCATTTTTTCGTCGGTTACCACTAGTTAAAAAATAGATAATAATAATTCTTGAAATACATAACTTTCTAGTGCATACGTAAAACTAATTGTTTTCAAAGAATTCTCAAAGCGTTTTGCTGTGTACAAACTTTCAAATCTTTCTTTATGTGTACAATACGTGATAACAGACGACATAAAATATTTTTTAAATAATAAAAGAAAACGGGTTAAGCAAAAAAGACAAGAAAATGAACAAAGTCTTGGGGAGACAGCACAGTGCTAGCTCTCTTTAACAAGCTCTAAGTCTTGTAGAGACAACACAGTGTTAGTTCTCTTTAACAAGCTCTAAGTCTTGTAGAGACGACGCAGTGCTAGCTCTCTTTAACAAGCTCTAAGTCTTGTAGAGACAACACAGTGTTAGTTCTCTTTAACAAGCTCTAAGTCTTGTAGAGACAACACAGTGCTGGGTGACCAAGTTTTGACACTTATAACAAAATAGTGGGTGACCAAGTTTTGACACTTATAACAGAATAGTGGGTGACCAAGTTTTGACACTTATAACAGAATAGTGGGTGACCAAGTTTTGATAGTGACAAATGAGTAATGGAATGAAAATTGCTTTCTATAAGCCTCCATACCCTGTAAAAAAAAAAGTTTACCTCACGGTACCCGAGGAAGGAGACAAGACAAGACAATAGAACATTTGTCTCGTGCATACTATAAGAAAAATGGGAATTTTTACGTTTAAAAAATACAATCCAAACTAGTCGTTGAAGGATCTGTACCTTCTGACCTCTCTATGAGCATTATGCTAATTTTGTAAGGGGAGATTATCATGCTAATAGGACCCAAGTACTCTCACATTGTAGTAGAGAAGTCTAGAATAAACTGCCTCTGTATTCCTGTACTTTTGTGTTTCGAGGTGAAGGGTCAAAGTATGACAGGCACTTGAGTTAAGGCGTATTTTCTGTTTTTCTCCTGATTTGTTTAAAATAAAAATACAGTAGTTTATGGTTAATCGAGAATATATGTCCTGGATTTAGGAATGTATGTATGTTAATAAATGATTATATTTTATAATTGATATTGGGGGGGGGGGGGCTCTGTCCGTTTTGGGCAGTCACCAACTCATAGCTGGCATAACTGCAGCATGGTAGGCTAACCGTGATTGACCAAGACCCTGTCCAGCCACTCCGTTGGCACCTCTAGTAACAACACAACCAGGCTAATGGGGGCAGGGATTGCCAAAGTCCCCAGGGCGGTGGAGTCTGATAAAGAGGTACTGCATGGCCGTTGCTTTTAGCTGCGATCAGGGACTGAGGAAACAGCTGCCACTACCCGCTTCTAATCCGACACGATGCTGTGCCTCAACATCTTCACGTCATTGGCTGCAAAGAACACCAGCTGGAAGTTTTAGGGAGACTGAAAACAAGGAGAAAGAAGAAGAAGATAATATAATAAAGTAAAAATAAGTAGTTTACGTGATGGAGATATTTTCTGATTCTAACAAAAAGCATTGACTCACACACACATAAACACTTATATTTATTCTCGTCATTTTTTCGTCGGTTACCACTAGTTAAAAAATAGATAATAATAATTCTTGAAATACATAACTTTCTAGTGCATACGTAAAACTAATTGTTTTCAAAGAATTCTCAAAGCGTTTTGCTGTGTACAAACTTTCAAATCTTTCTTTATGTGTACAATACGTGATAACAGACGACATAAAATATTTTTTAAATAATAAAAGAAAACGGGTTAAGCAAAAAAGACAAGAAAATGAACAAAGTCTTGGGGAGACAGCACAGTGCTAGCTCTCTTTAACAAGCTCTAAGTCTTGTAGAGACAACACAGTGTTAGTTCTCTTTAACAAGCTCTAAGTCTTGTAGAGACGACGCAGTGCTAGCTCTCTTTAACAAGCTCTAAGTCTTGTAGAGACAACACAGTGTTAGTTCTCTTTAACAAGCTCTAAGTCTTGTAGAGACAACACAGTGCTAGCTCTCTTTAACAAGCTCTAAGTCTTGTAGAGACAACACAGTGCTAGCTCTCTTTAACAAGCTCTAAGTCTTGTAGAGACAACACAGTGTTAGTTCTCTTTAACAAGCTCTAAGTCTTGTAGAGACAACACAGTGTTAGTTCTCTTTAACAAGCTCTAAGTCTTGTAGAGACAACACAGTGCTAGCTCTCTTTAACAAGCTCTAAGTCTTGTAGAGACAACACAGTGCTAGTTCTCTTTAACAAGCTCTAAGTCTTGTAGAGACAACACAGTGTTAGTTCTCTTTAACAAGCTCTAAGTCTTGTAGAGACAACACAGTGTCAGTTCTCTTTAACAAGCTCTAAGTCTTGTAGAGACAACACAGTGCTAGCTCTCTTTAACAAGCTCTAAGTCTTGTAGAGACAACACAGTGCTAATTCTCTTTAACAAGCTCTAAGTCTTGTAGAGACAACACAGTGCTAGTTCTCTTTAACAAGCTCTAAGTCTTGTAGAGACAACACAGTGCTAGCTCTCTTTAACAAGCTCTAAGTCTTGTAGAGACAACACAGTGCTAGCTCTCTTTAACAAGCTCTAAGTCTCGTAGAGACAGCGCAGTGCTAGCTCTCTTTAACAAGCTCTAAGTCTTGTAGAGACAACACAGTGCTAGCTCTCTTTAACAAGCTCTAAGTCTCGTAGAGACGGCGCAGTGCTAGCTCTCTTTAACAAGCTCTAGGTGTTGTAGAGACGGCGCAGTGCTAGCTCTCTTTAACAAGCTCTAAGTCTCGTAGAGACAGCACAGTGCTAGCTCTCTTTAACAAGCTCTAAGTCTTGTAGAGACAGCACAGTGCTAGCTCTCTTTAACAAGCTCTAGGTGTTGTAGAGACAGCACAGTGTTAGCTCTCTTTAACAAGCTCTAGGTGTTGTAGAGACAGCACAGTGTTAGCTCTCTTTAACAAGCTCTAAGTCTTGTAGAGACGGCGCAGTGCTAGCTCTCTTTTTAACAAATTCTAAAGAAATAACTCTTCTTTTCCCGAGACTTTTCTGACTGAAATCTATCTTTCCGTTCCTCCCCCCCCCCCCCCACTCCAATTTTCCCTGTCTTGAAACACGGGTGCACTTTAGACTTCTTTACTTAAACTCTGATATGTACTATAAAACAAGTTCCGTGGGCCGATATGAACGCCCAGACTAGTCGACACGCCACCTGATAGTAGTGCCCAATACTATTCATTCGCAGAACTGTTCTATGATAATAATAATTATAATAATAATAGTAACAATAATAATAATAATGGACACTAAGCTAAACAGTTAAGATAAACTATAGAATACCAGATGAATTCGTTATTTACTCTTAGCAGGTTAAAGAGAGAGATACTTAAAGATTGCTTGTGTAAGTTTAACGAAACAAGAATTCACGAAAGACATTGTAGCAAAAGAAGTGAAGTAATGTCTGTACAGTGAAAGAATAAAATGAAGTGCCCACGTACGATTTAAAGAATCTGCTGGCCATTATCACGATTAATGATTTCTTGTTTAAGAGAGGCAGACATGACACCCTCTGTCAACAGTGATTGAAAGGAGAAGATGGCAAGGAAAAAAAATTCGTCACTGAGAATGACAGAGGAATCTTTGCCAGGGTGAGCTTTGATGTGGACTCCATAGGGTACAAAAATGCAAGCGACGACCAAAAGGGACATGGAGACGTACAGCAGGGGAATGCTGGGGAAACAAAGGACTGACATGGGAGACAACCAAGATCATAATGAAGGACCGACAAAAGTGGAAATCTCCTGCTGATCTCCCCTCGTGTTTTAAGCACTGAAGGGATGAGAGGGAGAGGGAGAGAGACAGAGGGAGAGAGAGAGGGAGAAAGAGGAGAGAGGGAGGGAAGGAGAGACAGGGAGAGAGGGAAGGAGAGAGAGAGGGGAGAGAGAGGGAGAGAGAGGGAAGGAGAGAGAGAGGGAGAGAGAGAAGAGAGAGAGAAGAAGAGAGAAGAGAGAGAGAAGAAGAGAGAAGAGAGAGAGGAGGATAGAGATAGAGAAGGAGAGAGGGAGAGAGAGGGAGAGAGAAAGAGAGAGGGAGAGAAAGGAAGAGAGAAGGAGAGAGAAGAGAGAGAGGGAGAGAAAGGAAGAGAGAGAGGGAGAGGGAGAGAGAGGGAGAGAGAGAAGGAAAGGAAGAGAGAGAGCGAGAGAAAGAAGAGAGAGGGTGAGAGAGAAAGAGAGGGAGAGAGAGGGAGGGAAAGAGAAGGAGAGAGAGAGGAAGAGAGAGAGGGAGAGAGAAAGGGAGAGAGAGGGAACAAATTGAAACATAAGAGGGAATAAAAAAAGGTAAAGACAACACATCCATGGCAACTGGGAGCACCTGAACATGACAGTTATAATGTTTGATTCTGGCTGGATGAGCATTGGTCACCCTCGCTGTTACCCGGGCATAAACCAGCGAAAGCAGGCGTCTGTCTGTCCTGAAAGGACTTAGGATTATACAACGCCCAGCCCGGGGCTCTGTTCTACGATGCTGTCATGACAAGAGCCGAAGAGAGCACGTTTCTTAGTAGCGAGTTCTATCCTACCTTTCTCTGGACTTTCTTATGGAAGAGATTATTTTCTTAGCTTCTGTTCAGGCGCGTCTATCTAGTGAAACAGTTCTTGTTTTAGACACACACAAAATTTTAGACACGTTAGGAAACTTCTGAGATTCAGCATTCATCTTTATTTCTTTGTATCTTTGTTTGTTTGTATTATTTCTTTCTTTCTTTCCTTCTTTCTTTCCTTCTTTCATAACAGCTGCAGTGTTTGACGGAGCTAAATCGGGAGACATACCACGGAAATGCTAGCATTTCCATATCTTTATAGTTAGATCCACACTCTGCGCCCGTGGCTGATGCTCTGGGATGCTGCGTCCTTTCGTGATATACTTGCTCGTTAAGCCTTTCAATTTAAACATCATTTGGAGAAATATTCCGCTCCTGTAGTGATTGTGATGTCGGGGCATTTTGATCGTTTAAAATGAATTTATGTTACTAATGGATATAAATATCCACTTCTTTGTTACTGCGAATGTAAATATCCACTTCTTTGTTACTGCGAATGTAAATATCCACTTCTTTGTTACTGCGAATGTAAATATCCACTTCTTTGTTACTGCGAATGTAAATATCCACTTCTTTGTTACTGCGAATATAAATATCTACTTCTTTGTTATTGCGAATATAAATATCCACTTCTTTGTTACTGCGACTATAAATATCCACTTCTTTGTTACTGCGACTATAAATATCCACTTCTTTGCTTTACTCAACTCTTTCACTCTAAAACGAGCCAGGCGATGCCGGCTGATCTTACACGTCTACGTGAATCAGTGCTCATGGCATTACTGAGGCCAAGACTAAACAGAACGACAGGTAGGACATTTCTAACTCAACCAATATGTTTAAACTATAGAGTAACGTCCTTCCAGTGTTTTTCTTCCTAGCAAAGTTTCTCATCAAAGTGTACTCTGGTAGAGCATGGAAATTAACCCAGAAGTGCGACAATTAAAATGTTACGCGGAGAAACTAAAATTGTGTCTTCAGTAAATTTTATGCATAATTTTAGAAACAGCATATGTAAACGTTGTTTGTGTGTGTGGGTGTGTGCGTGTGTGTGTGTGCGTGTGTAGGTGCGTGTGTGTGTGTGTGTGTGTGCGTGTGTGTCTGTGTGTTTGTGTGTGTGTGTGTGTCTCTCTCTCTCTCTCTCTCTCTCATTAATACTGAACTTCATAGAGTTTAAAAAGGCATTTGATAGCATACACAGAGATTCATTATGGAGAATTTTAAGTCTATATGGAATACCATCTAAAATTGTCAACATCATTAAGGACTTATACAATGGATATGTTTGTGCAGTCAAGACAGAAGAAGGGATGAGTGAATGGTTTCAGTTTGAAACAGGTGTGAAACAAGGATGTATACTGTCTCCTTTACTTTTTGGGGTTACAATAGACTTCATAATGAAAAAATGCTGCACAGGTAACACAGGTATTGATTGGGTACATGGGACCCAACTAGAAGATCTTGATTTTGCTGATGACATAATTCTTATCAGTAATAATGTGAATTCCATGCAAGAAAAAACAGATAGCCTGTCTTCACTGGCTACCAAAATAGGATTTGAAATTAACAAGGACAAAACACAAATAATGAAAATTCCCCTTAATCAGAATGGAAAAATACACATAGAAGGGACAGATATTGAAGAAGTCAATCAATTTGCATAACTTGGCAGCTACATAGACCAGGATGGTGACACCAGAAATGAAGTTAGAATCAGAATTGCAAAAGAAGCATCGATCTTCAAGAATCTTGAGAACATATGGAATTCAAAAGTTATAAGCACAAAAACCAAGTTAAGACTATTCAATTCAAATGTAATATCCCCCCTCATTTATGCATGCGAACGCTGGAAAACAACTAAAGAAATAGAAAAGAAATTAGACTCTTTTGAAAACAAATGCCTAAGGAAAATACTCGGCATCAAGTGGAACGAAATCAAGAACAATGCAGAGATAAGACAGATGACTGAACAACAACCAGTCTCATGGGTGATCAGGAAAAAGAGATGGACATATGTTGGTCACTTGATGAGAAGAAACGATTAGAGAATCCCAAAACAAGCTATCAAGTGGAACACAACAGGCCAAAGAAAAAGAGGCAGACCGCGTGAAACTCTGAAGAGGACGTTGTTAAGAGAGGCCAAATTAACGGGCATAAAATCTCTTAATGAGGTTGAAAGACTCGTAGAAGACAGGAAAAATTGGCGAACTACTTTGCGAGCCCTATGTGACGTTTAACGGCACGGGAAGGATATAAGATATGTAAACGGGAACATGTGATTGACTGATTCGGAACAAAATTGTTATCAGTGACCTTCTGAAAATAAGCCATTAGATGTTCTCGCTGAGGTATTCACCCCCAACAGAATAATGACTTTCTCAAATAAAAGGCACATCTAAAGACGGTGGTTAAATTAAGTTTTTTGTCCCACTTTCCGGCTCTTTCATAAAAATATTTTTTTTAAAAATAGAATCTCCAGGCGAGATCGCGACCTCCTGCCCTGGTTACAAAACCACACGTAGGTCTCTGGCTTATCTCAAAATTAGTTTTTTGTTATGTGAGAGGGTGGTCAAGACTGCTTAATATAAAGACCACAAACGATAAAGTTCAGATATTTGAGAACGGAAAGACATGAACAAATATCACACACAAGCTTTTACTATTACATGCACCTTATGTGAGAAAGGATTTATAGTAATATTATAAAATTCCTGTACGTAGCAATATTTTTTTCACTGTTACCACTGGCTTGTATAGTTACTAATTCTCCAGTACATCCTCCCTCCCCCAACCAAACTTTGTTGGTCCAAAATTTCGTTAATCCCTGACTCAAGTCTAGCGTTAAATTAACACTTAAATTCTTAAATATAGTTACACATCATGAACATTGGATGTACTTTTCTAATCCAGTAGACTCTCAATTTATAGCCGGTAAATGGCTTGACACCTATTGCTCTTCAGAAAGTAAAAGAACTAAAGAATCTATGGAGAGGAACAGACAGAACTACAAAAATAAGACTTTTAAGATCTTTCCCATCACAACATATGCCTGTGAGACCTGGACACTTAACAAAACAGCTGAGAAACACATAAATGCTTTCGAATGTAAATGCTACAGAAGAGTTCTTC
This sequence comes from Achatina immaculata, assembly GCA_009760885.1. Classification (NCBI taxonomy): domain Eukaryota; kingdom Metazoa; phylum Mollusca; class Gastropoda; order Stylommatophora; family Achatinidae; genus Lissachatina; species Lissachatina immaculata. The sequence continues at coordinate 26,498,138 of CM019714.1, forward strand.
AAATATCATGGACACAGAAAAGAACAAATATATCTATACTATAAGAACTTAATATTGAAGAAGGCTGGCTAATAAAGAAGATTAAAGAGAGAAGACTTAAATATTTTGGACACATTAAACGTCATGATAATTTAGAGAAAACCGTCTTGGAAGGGTACATAATGGGAAAAAGAAAGAGAGGAAGACCAAGGCCAAGATGGCTGCAAGACATTGTTGATAATCTGCAAATGGATGCATCAGCAGCAGGCCGTCTTGTTCACAACCGAGAGACCTACAGGAGTGCTGTTAGGGAGGCAAAGTTCCGCAAGGGACATGCAAGTGAATGACTGAATGAATGAAATGGCTTGACAATTGTTTAACTATTTTTCATTGTAATTGTGATGCAAAATGTAGCGTAGTAAATTTATTTTTGCGAGTCGAACAGTGTCTGTCAGAGGGCCGCGTGTGACTCGCGAACCAGATTTGCCCACCCCTGCGGTCTACAAAAGTACTGGATATATTGAACTTTACAAAGCAGTGTGAAATGTACGCTATTTTTTTTTAGTGGACAGATTTAGTGCAAAGAATAATACGCGTAAATTTTTAGTTTCTGAACAATGACGCCAACGAGAGGGTCCAGTTTGAATCAAATGAGAAACATCGAGACTTGCAAAGTGTAAGAGAAAAAAGAAACTCACAACAAAAAAAACAAAACTTCTCAAGCATCATGTACATGTAGCTGACGTGTTGTGGTGTATATGGTTCATGGGTAAGGAGAAGTAACTTATGTAAATCTTCTCACTTAAATGAAAGTATTTTTAATTCCCCTTGAATACTAAGAATTAGTCGAGAAGTTTCTACATGGACCGTGCGTGCAGCACATATTTTTTCTAGAAGGTTCAGTCGGTGGGAATGTTAGAAGTTGATTAAAATTTCCATCAGTTCAAGTTAGGTTTTGCAAGGATATAACGTAGTGTTTTCGTTAGTAATGTGACTGTTAGCGTAGTTAACATGTTTGTGATTAAGAGTAGTTTTGTTAGAAATAGAGTGATATTTCATTCAGTATCCTGTGGTTTTGCAATGCTGCAGAATATATGGAAATCTAAAAAACTAAGCATAAATACGAAAATCAGGATATTTAAGAGTAATGTTCTAAAGTGTACTACTCTATGGAAGTGAATGCTGGAAAATCACCAAAACCATAGAAAACAAGTTGAATTCTTTCCAGACTAAATGTTTACGAAGAATTAAACAAATATTTTGGCCAAACACCATAAGAAATAACATTTTATTAGCAGAAATGCAGATGAAACCACTGACAACAATTATTGAGGAAAGACGCTGGCAATGGTTGGGACATGTGCTCCGAATGACTGACAACTCACTACCAAAAATAGCACTAAGATGGACACCACAGGGGAACAGAAGTAAGGGTAGACCAAAAGAGACATGGAGAAGAACAACAGAAAGGATGTTGAGCAATAGAGGGCTCACCTGGGCAAGAGCAGAAAAAAAGGCGAAGGACAGGCATTTGTGGAAAACCCTTGCGGAAGCCCCATGTGCCCTGGGCACTAAAGGTTCAGAGAGAGAGAGAGATCCTGTGGTGGCTACCCTTTATTTTTTTGGTGAGATGTAAGCCATCTGGATTTTCTTGTTATTATAGACTGATCAGTTTGAGGTATGACATCACATATTTTCACTAACATGAATTCACAGGCAAATATCATCATCACGTGGCGTTTATTAAATGTCGTGTGATCGGCCAATGGACGCATTTAATCGAGTGATTTATCGTTATGGTTAAAATAATCCTGGAGTTGCAAGATGATCATCAGTGAAAGAAGTGATGTACGAAAGGCCTACAAGTCAGAAGTACCATGGGGTAGTGAAGACTGAATGCCTATAAATACATACAACACATTCTGCCGAAGTGCAGGCAGAACAGGTGAAGGCAGAGAAGAACGAAGACAACATTAGTACCTTCAGGGGCATTTAAACGCTACATCAATCACCAAAGAGGAAAGACACTCACTCATCCACTATCCATCAACCACAAATATTATTAATACTAATAATACTAACGACAACAAACAACAACAAAATAGTATTTTAGAGGGTGAAGTGTTAATGGCTTCGCATTTCAACGCTACAGCATCGAGGTAGATGGCCCAGAACTTGTCTTTGCTGCCTCCGTTTTCTCACGGAGTCTCGGGATATCTACTTCAGAAAGTTGAAGGCTGAATCAGTGCCCTAGCCCTCCAGGTTGGAAAGAAAATCTGCCCCAACAAGAGACTATGTAGAAAACAAGACGTAGATTAAGTAGAAAATAAGAAATAGATTATGTAAAAAAAAAAGAAATAGATTACTTAAAAAAACAAGAAATAGATTACTTAAAAAACAAGAAATAGATTATGTTAAAAAGAAGAAATAGATTATGTAGAAAATAAGAAATAGATTATGTAGAAAACAAGAAATAGATTATGTAGAACACAATAGATTATGTAGAAAACAAGAAATATATTATGTAGAAAACAAGAACCAGATTATGTAGAAAACAAGAAACAGATTATGTAGAACACAATAGATTATGTAGAAAACAAGAAATATATTATGTAGAAAACAAGAACTAGATTATGTAGAAAACAAGAAACAGATGACGTAGAAAACAAGAACTAAATTATGTAGAAAACAAGAAACAGATGACGTAGAAAACAAGAACTAGATTATGTAGAAAACAAGAAATATTTCAGTATTTTGTTTTAAGTACTAACAGCTTATGAGAGAGTGTAGGGAAGGGAGGGGGCGTGAGTTATCACTGACGTCAGGTGTCCATGACCTGAAAACAGAAAGAGAAACACTGAGCTACAGAGTCCTTAAAAAAGTTGATCCTGTTTACAACAAAAGTTTGAACAGCTTTATTAGTTAACTAGCACACAGCTGTAACTTTTCTGTGTATATGTCAGTCATACAAAAACATACAGGACAAAGAATTATATAATAAAATTAAATTAAAATAAATAAGATAAGTCAAAGAAGTGAATAAGGATAAGACAAGGCAAAGAAGTGAGTAGGGGTAGGACAAAGCAAAGAAGTGAGTAGGGATAGGACAAGGCAAAGAAGTGAGTAGGGATAGGACAAAGCAAAGAAGTGAGTAGGGATAGGACAAAGCAAAGAAGTGAGTAGGGATAGGACAAAGCAAAGAAGTGAGTAGGGATAGGACAAAGCAAAGAAGTGAGTAGGGATAGGACAAAGCAAAGAAGTGAGTAGGGATAGGACAAAGCAAAGAAGTGAGTAGGGATAGGACAAAGCAAAGAAGTGAGTGGGCATAAAACAAGGCAAAGAAGTACCTATACCATGCCACATCACACCATACCATATCACACCACATCAAACAATACCATACGAAACCATACTATACCATACCACACCACACCACACCATTCCTTAACACACCACATCACACCATACTATACCATATCAAACCATGTTATACCATTACATACCACACCACACCATACCATACCATAGCATAAACTCGATATTGACTTGATATTAATATTGAACTACATTAACTGAAAGCACATTAAGAAAAAAACAAAGACAAATTAAACCTAAGGTAGCATAGTTTTATTATAAAAACAAATTTGTGAATGCAATGTGCATTCAGTTAAATAGCAGTCAATAAATTGTAAAACTTAATAAACTTCACAAATATAATTTCTTTTTAAATATTCAGCTAACTCTGAACATACGTACACACACACACACAAGTTGTGGTCAAACTCTTTTGAGTTCACTGGTCAATATTTTGATCAAATTAGTGTATTTGCCATGGGTACCAAAATAAGGTTCCCAGCAATGCATATTCAAGGGTCACTTTCAGCATCCGGTTATTAAGTCTTATAAAGGTCATTTCCCTGAATTCTATAAACGTTATACCAAGGGGTTGGCATTGATATCACAAACATGGCAGAGGAGAACCCTGACGGTTTCACTGACTGTGTGAAGAGGTTTAACCCAGTCATCTCTTTTTTACCTCCCTTAGCTCTACTATTTCGGTGAGGTTTATGGACATCACCATTACCATCAGCCCTTCAGGTTTCACAACATCGGCATGCTACAGACCTTCTGATGGACATAGCGACTAGTTATACTGCTCCTCTCACCCTTGCTATGTGAAGGGACTCAGTTGCCCTTCTTAGACTAAGACGCTTATTTTTTCCAGGTACTTGACTTCTGTAGTGAGGACCCGCAGGATGTCCAAGATTCTTCCGACAGTCAGGATGTCCAGATTCTTCAGACAGTCATGATGTCCAGATTCTTCAGACAGTCAGGATGTCCCAGATTCTTCCGACAGTCAGGATGTCCAGATTCTTCAGACAGTCAGGATGTCCCAGATTCTTCCGACAGTCAGGATGTCCAAGATTCTTCCGACAGTCAGGATGTCCAGATTCTTCCGACAGTCAGGTTGCCCAAGATTCTTCCGACAGTCAGGATGTCCAGATTCTTCCGACAGTCAGGATGTCCAGATTCTTCCGACAGTCAGGTTTTCCAGATTCTTCCGACAGTCAGGTTGTCTAGATTCTTCCAACAGTCAGGTTGTCTAGATTCTTCCGACAGTCAGGTTGTCCAGATTCTTCTGCCAGTCAGGTTGCCTAGATTCTTCTGACGGTCAGGTTGCCTAGATTCTTCTGACAGTCAGGTTGCTTAGATTCTTCTGACAGTCAGGTTGTCCAGATTCTTCTGACAGTCAGGTTGTCCAGATTCTTCTGACAGTCAGGTTGTCCAGATTATTCCGACAATCAAGATGCCTAAATTCTTCCGACAGTCAGGTTATCCAGAGAATGTCCTCCCTCAAGTTCGCGCTGAATCACATCAGCCACATTATCTATTATAATTTCCACACCATAACCCTCTCCCCCCCCCCCCCCCAGAAATCCTCTCTCACAAACCCTCCAACTACTCTGACAGAGTAAAACTGATTTGTACATAATCTGGCGGTGAAAAGTATCTTGTTGCGTCATCTATCTCTTCTCCACTCCGAGCCTGGTATACATGCATACTTTACTAAACCTCTTCTGGCGGCATACAGATGGGACAAGAACTTAAGACTTGCTAGTTAGAAGCCACCTCAGGTCGACCGACACATCGTTTCCCAGCCGCATATGCTGTAGTCAACACAGGTGCAACACCTGCCCCCCTTTGTTGTGGAAACTATCCAGGTAGCATTTTCCAGATCCACAGTATTCATTCACGAGGGCTTCACTTGTATATCCTGTAGTATCTCAGTAGTGGTACTAGGTACGTGTTGTAATATGCTTTATGTTGGAGAGATCACGTTACGGTTAGTAGCTTAAGTCGGGATTACTCTGACTTTATTGACCAATCCAACAAATTAGAATTCTTTCTTCATAGACGCTATGCATCAAAAATTCCACCGGAAACCCTTCAGCTAATTATAGTAAGTGAGCCGGAGAGAGGCAGCCAGAGGAAAACATTGTGGCTTCATCTGGCAGAGATAAATTAGAGCTTTCTTCCATCCATGTGGCCAGATCGTTAAAATAAAATCCTCTACAGACATTTACCACAGCTACAGCAAACTCCTGGCATGTACGACATCTTCTCTGATCTCCTTATATTAGTCTACAGACGTCGCACAAGCGACATCTTCTCTGATCTCCTTATATTAGTCTACAGACGTCGCACAAGCGACATCTCTGATCTCCTTATATTAGTCTACAGACATCACACACACTACATCTTCTCTGATCTCCTTAATATTAGTCTATAGACCACTGCACACGCGACATCTTCTCTGATCTCCGTATATTAGTCTACAAAACCTTGTACTTGCGACATCTTCTCTGATTTCCTTGTATTAGTCTACAAACCCTGGTACTTGCGACATCTCTGATCTCCTTAATATTAGTCTACAAACCCTGGTACTTGCGACATCTCTGATCTCCTTAATATTAGTCTACAAACCCCGGTACTCGCGATATCTTCTCTGATCTACTTATATTAGTCTACAAACCCTGGTACTCGCGACATCTCTGATCTCCTTAATATTAGTCTACAAACCCTGGTACTCGCGACATCTTCTTTGATATATTAGTCTACAAATCCTGGGACTCGCGACATCTTCTCTGATCTCCTTAATATTAGTCTACAAACCCTGGTACTCGCGACATCTTCTTTGATCTATTAGTCTACAAACCCTGGGACTCGCGACATCTTCTCTGATCTCCTTAATATTAGTCTACAAACCTTGGTACTCGCGACATCTTCTTTGATCTCCTTATATTCTCTGATGTCTTTATGTACAAACGGGAATAGTATCTTAAAGACATCCTAGTCCTAAAGCACCTTAAGCATGATCCGGCATTTATCAGTGTTCATCATCATCATCATCATCATCATCATCATCATCATCATCATCATCAGGCGTCGTGCCGACTGGCGTTGGCTATTATCATTCTCCAGTGTACGCGATCCTTCATTCAGGCCATCAGCTCTGCTGGTGATCTCCTCTCACACCATCCCGTCAGACTGTCCAGTATCTTTTCTCTTGGTCTTCTTCTTGATCTTCTTCCTTCCATTTTTCCTGTTGTTACAATATTATCAATGCCCCCTCTTCTCATTGCATGTCCTATGAAAGTACATTGTCTCTCTCTTATTTTTTTGACACGATTTTGTATCTCTCCAGCTCTTCTCATACATTCTTCATTATTTATTTTTGCTGTCCAGGGGATTCGCAACATTCTTCTAATAAACCACATCTCTAATTCTTCCAATGATTTTTGTGCAGATCTGCCTATTGTCCATGTTTCACTTCTAAAATATGTTTAATATGTAGCAGTATACTACAACCTAAGACACGGAAGAACGACAATAATACAGTGTTATGCTGTATAATATATAATTATGCTGTACAATAATACAGTTAGATGATGAGATGAAAGACTATTTCTATCACCAACTACAACAAATCATCAACAAAGTCCCTAAACACGACATCCTAATTGCTATGGGGGACTTCAATGCTAAGGTAGGGAAAGATAACACCGACGTTGAAAAAGTGATGGGGAAAGAAGGAATAGACACGGTAAATCAGAACGGAGAAAGATTAATTGAAGTATGTCTAACAGAGGGCATGGTTATTGGAGGCACAATATTCCCATACAAAGAGATACATAAAACAACGTGGATATCTCCAGATGATAGAACTAGAAACCAGATAGATCACTCTTGTATTAGAAAGCAATACAGAACATATTTGATAGATGTAAGGGCAAATAGTGGTGCAGATGTTAACAGTGATCACAATCTGTGTGTAGGAAAAGTAAAATTGAAAAGCCAACACAAGAAATCAATACCGAGAAAGATAAACAGCCACAGCCTACAAGAAGAGAATACTAACAGTAATTCCAATCAGGAACTTGCCAATTATTCCAAAACACCCAGTGAAGTACAGGAGATAGGTATAGATGAATTATGGAATTTTTACAGTACAGCCATAATCACAGCAGCAAAAGCAAGCGCTGGACTGAAAAAAAGTCTGGATATCAGAAAACACATGGATGTACATTACATGAAGGACAAGCAGTCAAATTAGACATGTTGAATGTTAAAAACAAAAAAAAAACATAAACAACATAAAAAAATAGATAAGAAAGTAAAAATTTCCGTTAGAAAGGATAAAAGAGAATACATAGACAATATGGCGAAAGAGGCAGAGAAAGCAGCAAAAACAGGAGACAGCAAAACTTTATATAACATACAAAACTGGCTAACAGCTAACATCTAAAGAAAGACCAATCCTTAGGAAAACTGGAACCCTATTAACATCAAGTGAATACCAAAAGCAAAGATGGGCTGAAAACTTCCAAGAAATACTTAATCGACCACACCCAAAAGAATTGAGAAACCTTCAAACCGACTTACTAACCCCACAACTAAATGTCAACCTAGATGAAATTACTTTGCATGAACTTGAAACAGCAGTGAATTTAATTGCTAACAGCAAAGCTGCAAGTGAAGATGAAATAACACCCGAAATGTTAAAAGCTATCGATAGTGACAACATGAGACAACTACAGAGAATGTTTAATAAGTTTTGGAAGGAAAAAAAGGTCCCTTATAAATGTAAAAAAGGAATCATTGCTAAAAGACCAAAAAAAAAAAGGCAAAGCTAGTGATTGCAATAACTGGAGATGAGTAACTTTAATATTAGTTGTGTCAAAAGTATTTTGCAATGTCATTTTGAACAGACTTAAAGATATAATGGATATCGCAATGAGAGAAGAACAAGCAGGATTTTGAAAAGAAAGAAACTGTCTCGACCAGATCTTTACTCTAAGAATAATACTTGAAGAACATATTGAAAAGCAGAACCCATTAATACTGAACTTCATAGACTTTAAAAAGACATTTGATAGCATACACAGAGATTCATTGTAGAGAATTTTAAGTCTGCATGGAATGCCATCTAAAACTGACAACATCATTAAGGACTTCTACATTAGATATGTTTGTGCAGTAAAGACAGAAGATGGATGAGCGGGTGCTTCCAGATTGAAACAGGTGTGAAACAAGGATGTATATTGTCTCCTTTGCTTTTTGGAATTGCAATAGACTTCATAATGAAAAAATGCTGCACAGGTAACACAGGTATTGACTGGGTACATGGGACCCAACTAGAAGATCTTGATTTTGCTGATGACATAACTCTTTATTAGTAACAATGTGAATTCCATGCAAGAAAAAAAACAAATATCCTGTCTTCACTGGCTAGCAAAATAGAACTTGAAGTTAACACGGACAAAACAAAAATAATGAAACTTCCCATTAATCAAAATGGAAAAATACCCGTAGAAGGAACAGCTGTTGATGAAGTAAACCAATCTGCATATCTTGGCAGCTACACAGACCAGGATGGTGACAACAGAAAGGAAGTTAGAGTTAGAATTGCAAAAGCAGCATAGATCTTCAAGAATCTTGAGAATATATGGCATTCAAAAGTTATAAGCACAAAAACTAAGTTAAGATTTTTCATTTCAAATGTAATATCCACCCTCACTTATGCATGCGAAAGCTGGAAATCAACTAAAGAAAAAGATACGAAATTAGACTCTTTTGAAAACAAATGCCTAAGGAAAATACTCGGCATCAAGTGGAACGAATTCAAGAACAATGCAGAGATAAGACAGATGACTGAACAACAACTTGTCTCATGGGTGATCAGGAAAAGGAGATGGACATATGTTGGTCACTTGATGAGAAGAAACGAACAGAGAATCCAAAAACAAGCTATCAAGTGGAACACAACAGGTCGAAGAAAAAGGGGTCGACCACGTGAAAATCTAAAGAGGACATTCTTAAGAGAGGCCAAATTACCCAGCAATAAATTCCCTTGATGAGGTTGAAAAGCTCGCCGGAAACAGGAAAAATTGACGAACTACCTTGCGATCCCTATGTGGCGTTTAACGGCACGGGAAGGATATAAGATACTACAATAAGCACAGAGTGATTGGGGAAAATCAAAGAAAAGAAAGTAAAGCAGACATATTGCTAGGAAACCTTTGTTTGCGAGTGTCTTATGCTTTTGTTTCATTTACCAAAGAAATAACTCAGATCTGACATTGATTTTATCTTGCCTGTATAATTTTTATATTCTTGTGCGACTGTGTTACACAAAGCATCGAGCTTGGTTTTGTCTAAGACCACAAAAAGAATTTTGTTTCATTGTTCTACAAGAGAGAACAAAAGACCAGGGAATATATCAGAAGGCAGAGAAGGCGATCTTGTGAGCAAGATAACCAACTTTATCTGGTAACAGATGTTTTTCTAGTGAGAGCTACAAGAACACCGAAGATATAACAGAAAAAAACAAAACATTATGCTCGATGAAACAGACGATATTACCAACATCATAGAAAGCCAAGTCAACAGGGATAAATAGGCAGCCATTTTGACTGAAGGAAAAAAGGATGGACAAAATGTCCTTTGTCTTTTTCCAACCAGCGGTTGTCGGGCAGTTGTTAAAGGAAGATTTTTAATGTCCAAGAAACATTTATTATTTGATAAGAAGCAGAAATGTTCATATGTATAAATGTTGCTTCTCATAAATCTTTGGGAGCCTTCATTTATCTATCCTGTAGAGTGATGACCTTAAAGCGATGCTCACAAGAGAGATCTTGTCGTTTTATTAATGTTGTGATGGTCTCCTATCTTGTAGCTACACAAATCAGAGGGATATCCTGTTCACAAAAAGAAACGCAACAAATACGGTGTTGGGATTTAAGCTGACGTTTGCTGATCAGACAAGGGCAAAATGCCTGAAACGTTCACTTTGACATCAGCTACACGTGCTGACCTGAATTGTACTCAGCAGAGGATTCATGAGCACAGAAAAGCGACACTCAAAAGAGCATGTTTGACAATAACTCATGACAGGTTCCGAGAATCCCGTGAAACTTACTGAACACAAAACTCACTGACCATGTTATTGAATGCCTATAAAAGATTGACGCTCCTCGAATCAATTCATTTGAAAATTTATTGTCCAAGTATGGCTCATCTCGCTACAGAACAACGACTCATCATCATTGAACGTTTACAGACTGGACAGTCACAAAGTGTAGTGGCCAGACAATATAATGTGGTTAGAGGCACCATTAGTAGCCTTTGGAGACGATTTCAAGAAACTGCTCAGTTGCAGACTGACCCCGCAGTGGAAGACCTATAGTCACAACTCCTGCCGAAGACCGCTTCATACGGCTGCGTCACCTCAGGAATCGATTTGCATCTGCGTCCTCAACAGTCCAGTCAATGATAGCAGCTCGTCGAATTTCCGATCAAACGGTCAGGAGCCGGCTGCACGACGCTGGTCTTTGGGTTAGAAGGCCCTACAGAGGTCCTGTTCTTATGGACCGGCATCGCCAGAACCGACTGCAGTGGGTGAACCAGCATCGTCAATGGACCGTTGTGAATGATTGGAGAAGGGTTTGGTTTAGTGATGAATTATTCTTTCTGCTCCAGTGACACGATAGACGGAGAAGAATTTACCGTACAGTCCATGAGCGCTACGCCCAGAACTGTGTAGATGAGGCTCCTCCACATGTTGGTGGAGGTGTACTGGCGTTGAGGACGATCAGATTTATGGGAAGAAGTTACCTGGTGCAAATTGAGGAACGCCCAAATGCCCAACGATATGTCGCTGAAATTATTCGTCCTCACGTCCTTCCACTTCTGGCTGCACCAGGGTCGATTTTTAAGCAGGATAGCGCTCGAACTCATGTCGCACAACTCACCACCAATTCCTCGCTGACAACAACGTCCAGACCATTCCATGGCCATCCATGTCATCAGGCATGAACCGAACAGAACACTTAAGGGATGAACTCAACAGACAAGTCCGCCAGCGAGACGTGGCGCCAACTAATCTCCAATAGTTGTCTCTTGCACTGCAGGAAGAGTGGGCAGCCATCCCACAAAAGCAGATCCAACGGCTAATCGGATCCATGTCAAGGGGATGTCGTTCTCTGATACAGACCAGAGGAGGCCATACGCCTTACTGAAACGCAGGACTCAGTCGCAAAGAGTAAAAGTCCAAACCAAATTTAATGAACATCATTTCATTGTTAAGGTCCTAAAGTTTCTTCATACCAAGAGTGAAACATTAATTCCGTAAAGTAAACTTCTGATACAAGTTTGAAATTTGGTATCCATTACGACTAACAAGAGACAAGTAGAAAACACATGATCTGTGAGCGGCCAGTGGGGCGAGTAGAAAACATAAGGAGACATACAGGAAGGAAGTAGAAAACAGAAACAGGCATACAGGAAGGAAGTAGAAAACAGAAACAGGCATACATGAAAGAAGTAGAAAACAGAAACAGGCATACATGAAAGAAGTAGAAAACAGAAACAGGCATACAGGAAGGAAGTAGAAAACAGAAACAGACAAACAGGAGGCAAGCAGAAAACGTAAGGCACCGGGCAGAAAAAGGTGGACAACACGAAGAGGTGGACGGGAAAAAGACAGAGATCATAATGGTAGGCTAGCTGGCCCTGCCATCATCTGAGATGGACAACCACTGGATCGAGCTGATATTGTTAACGCGCTCAGAGAGATAGGCAGAGTGGAGGACTTCGAATGCAGTGAATCTACGTCGCCCCTTAGAAAGTGCTGAGAAGTACATACTGACACGGTGGGCAACGAGAGGCATACTGGACATGAGGCAACTTGTCAACCAACACAGGACAAGCATCATCACCAGCAGGACACTGGTGGATATGTTGAGGTGGGATCTGAGCGCCATGAATATCTTCGGGGGTGGGGGAGATGTCTGAGTACCATGGATATGGTGAGATGGTATCTGAGCGCCAATGGATATGGTGAGGTGGGATCTGAGCGCCATGGATATCTTCTGGGGTTGGGGGGGGGAGGTGTCTGAATACCATGGATATGTTGAGGTGGGATGTGAGCGCCATGGATATTATGAGGTGGTATATGAGCGCCAATATATGTTGAGGTGGGATGTGAGCGCCATGGATATGTTGAGGTGGTATCTGAGCGCCGTGGATATGTTGAGGTGGTATCTGAACGCCATGGATATGTTGAGGTGGTATCTGAGCGCCATGGATATGTTGAGGTGGGATGTGAGCGCCATGGATATTATGAGGTGGTATATGAGCGCTAATATATGTTGAGGTGGGATGTGAGCGCCATGGATATGTTGAGGTGGTATTTGAGCGCCATGGATATGTTGAGGTGGTATCTGAACGCCATGGATATGTTGAGGTGGTATCTGAGCGCCATGGATATGTTGAGGTGGTATCTGAACGCCATGGATATGTTGAGGTGGTATCTGAGCGCCATGGATATGTTGAGGTGGTATCTGAGCGCCATGGATATGTTGAGGTGGTATCTGAGCGCCATGGATATGTTGAGGTGGTATCTGAGCGCCATGGATATGTCCGGAATGCAGTGATGATGACCAATAAACCTTGAACATAATGTACTGTAAGGAAGAGATATGATTGTAAACATGTAGAGGAAGGCAGTGATACATATTAAATGCCTTTCTGTACCGTCTCACAAGGGCGCCAGGAGCAGCCCAGCAACTCTAGGATTCCTGACCAAGAGCCCTGCACCTTGCCTGCGTCCAAGATCATTTTTGAAGTCTCTAGTAAAGACACAAATCTGCGTGTATAAATTGTATAAACCCTGATACTAGGATAATGGCATATTGAGAACCATTCTAACGCGCTAGAAACTTTTTTTTGTTGATATGTTTAGAGAATGTATATCATGTCATGTGACTTGTGCTGTCCAGAATGGTGTCCCTCTCACTGCCTCCTCGAATGTAACATGTCAGGTACCCTCAGAACCAGACGGTTTTGACTTTCGCAACATTTTCACAAACGAAACTGGGTGACGTCACAAACCAACGAGATAACGTCACAGTTAGAAACGTAGAAACAGTTGGAGAAGCAGAGATACCGAGAAGCTGTGAAAAAAAGAAATGTAGAGCTCAAGTTCCGAATCATTTAAAAGTCCACGGTGAATAGGAAATCGTCTAGAAGTAATTAGATGCCTTCATGGAGCAAAGATCCCGTGTGGAAAAGGAAATGCTTCATTCTGAGCCCGACTGAGGTAAAGAAAGAGACCATAAATTGACTTTTATTATATTTCAGATGCAGTATAAAATTAAACGGAACCATTCTAAAGCAGGTGCAGAAATTCAAATACCTTGGAGCAGTAATAACTTCAGATTGGAAATGCAGAACAGAAATTAGGAACAGAATAGGCCAAGCAAAGACTGCATTTCAGAGAATGAGAAACATATTATGCAACACATTGTTATCAATTAATGTTAGAAAACGAGGCCTAAAATGCTATATTGAACCTATCTTGTTATATGGAAGTGAATCATGGACAAGTCTGCACAAAAGTCATTGAAAGTAGTAGAAATGTGGTTTATTAGAAGAATGTTGCGAATCCCATGGACAGCAAAAATAAATAATGAAGAATGTATGAGAAAAGCTGGAGAGACAAAACATCTTGTCAATAAATATATATATATATATATATATATATATATATATATATATATATATATATATATATATATAAGAGAGAGACAATGTACTTTCATAGGACATGCAATGAGATGAGGGGGCATTGAAAATATTATAACAACAGGAAAAATAGAAGGAAGAAGATCAAGAGGAAGACCAAGAGAAATGATACTGGACAGTCTGACGGGATGGTGTGAGAGGAGATCACCAACTGAACTGATGGTCTGCATGAAGAATCGGGTACTCTGGAGAAGCATAATAACCAACACCAGTCGGCACGGCACCTGATGATGATGATGATGATGATGATGATGATGATGTTAGGTCACGATGTTGTTAATGTTTCACCATCAATCAACGAATCCTCTGTAGAACCTACGATCTGTGAGCGGCCAATGTTTAGTAAGGAAGTCAGAGACAGTTTGCAATTATCGTCCGCTGACATTAAATTACAGTTCCTGTTCTTATCACAAGATGGATTTCTGGTGAGGAATTAAAATGTTGAAGTTCGGAAAGTTTCCAGAGAAAGTGAAGTTAATCTTGTCGTTTGTTCTTCCTCGTCATTATGTTATCGCATCCCTTTCACCCGACTCGCTATTATGTCGCTCATGCTTTCAAACCTAGATGACACGCAGGCCAACAAATGCGGCCTTGAGCAAGTTGACAGACATGTCGCAGTGACATACTCAGACTTTCCGCGATATGTTGACTGAGTCTAGCTGCAGGGAGGCCGTCCCTTTTCTCTTTTACGGGAATCTGTTCCTTTTGTTATCGACCTTTCCAAACCATTACGTCTCTTTGTGTATCCGAAGATCTTTTTAACGCTGATGGTGTTCAGAAAGTAAAACAACTAAAGAATCTGTGGAGAGGAACAGACAGAACTACAAAAATAAGATTTTTAAGGGTATACATCTTTCCCATCGCAACATATGCCTGTGAGACCTGGACACTTAACAAAACAGCTGAGAAACATATAAATGTCTTTGAATGTAAATGCTACAGAAGCGTTCTTCAAATATCATGGACACAAAAAAGAACAAATATATCCATACTATAAGAACTTAATACTGAAGAAAGCTGGCTAGTAAAGAGGATTAAAGTGAGAAAACTTAAATATTCTGAACACATTAAACGTCATGATAATCTAGAGAAGACCTTCTTGGAAGGGTGCATAATGGAAAAAAAGAAAGAAAGGAAGACCAAGGTGAAGATAGCTGCAAGACATCGTTGATGATCTGCAAATGGATGCATCAGCAGCAGGCCATCTTGCTCACAACCGAGAGGCCCACAGGAGAGCTGTTAGGGAGGCAAAGTTCCGCAAGGGACATGCAAATGAATGAATGGTATATAGAAGCCAGTTTTCTACGACACCTAATCCTGTCAACATCTCTTTATTTGATTTTCTATCCCTGATATTCTAAGTGCTCTTCTTTTCAAATGCAGTTATTCTGTTATTCTCTTTTCTATTGATGTGTTAAATTTCGACGTTTGGCTTCTATACGTTCCCACCGAGACTATAAAAGTTCTAAGTAAACATAGCTTTTTTTTTCGTTGGTACCTTGCCACATACTTTTCATTTGTGCTATTTGTCTGTATTGCAGGCGCTATCTTCTTTTTAATTTCCAATGCGCAGTCACCGCTAGAAGTGATGACTGAACCTGGATATTCAGATAAAATTTATATTTTCCAGTTGTTCACCGGCCTTTTTAGGGCTTCCTTGTTATTTATCATTACTTTAATATTGTTGGTCTTTAAAAAGATTTTCTGAGCTGTGCTATATATTTTGCTTTTGCTGGCGAGAATCAGCTGTTGCAAGCCTTCTGACCTGTCTGATAAAGTGACAGTATCATCAGCGTATCTGATGTCTGGAATCTGATGGGGTGAAAGAGTCAAACTTATCTGCTTCCTGCTCGTCTTTTACATTGCTCATGATGATTTCAGCGCAGATATTAAACAAGTATGGAGAAAAGATGCATCGCTGTCTTACTCCTTTTATACGTCAGACCAACCCGATGTTTTGCCATCTACCTCACTGTCAGTTGCTGATTTTCGTACAGTTTGGCCATGACGTTTACTAGCTGATAAGGAAAACTCTTTTTTTTTTCAAAATAGACCATAACTGTTGATGTTGTACGCGGTCAAAGGCTCTAGAGTAGCCTACAAAACAGGTGTTTAAATCCACATTAAGCTCATTACACTTTTCTATGATATTCCTCATGAGTTCTTCATTAGTACATGGTGTAATATAAAAAATTATTTAGTGGTTATGAAAGCATAGAAGAGCACTATAGTATAGTTCTTCTTCTTCTTCTTCAGCTCTCCGAGCCATTAAGGCTCCTTGCTGCAGATAAAGCTCGCCTCCATTCCTCTCTTCTCTCTCCAGTTGGTGACACTAGTTTCTTTTATATCCTCTTTTGTGTTGTCTTTTCATGTCTGCTTTGTCTCCCTCATCTCATGCGCATACATAATCGTTTGCCTGTCCCTCATCTCATGCGCATACATAATCGTTTGCCTGTTCCTCATCTCATGCGCATACATAATCGTTTGCCTGTTCCTCATCTCATGCGCATACATAATCGTTTGCCTGTTCTCTTCATATGACGTGGACCACAACAAGCCGAAGAAAAAGAGGTCGACCACGTGAAACTCTAAAGAGGACATTGTTAAGAGAAGCCAGTTCAGTCGGCATAACATTTCTTGATGAGACTGAAGAAACTCGCCGAAGACAGGAAATCTTGGCGAACTACCATGCGGGCCCTATGTAACGTTTAGCGGCACGGGAAGGATTACATGTTCTCTTCCATTCTTTCTACATGACCCAACCAGCATAATCTGTTCAGTTTCAAGACATTTATAATTCGTTGGAATTTAAATAAGCTTTTCAGTTCAGCGCTATTTCTATTTTTCCATTCTCCACTGGTATCCTTTATGGGCCCAAAGATCTTTCCTAGGATCTTGTTCTCAAAGATCTGCAATTGTTGTTCATCTTTCTTTGTTTTACTCCACGTTTCTGATCCATACATGACAGTGTAGTTTTGTAGATTGTAATTTTGGTGTTTTGGGACAGGATTTTTTATTTTAACAGGTGTTGCAAGTCAAAGTATATTTTATTCTCTCTCTGTACTCTGATTTAAATTTTCTCGCTTACTATGTTGCTTATGTTGAAGGTTGTGCCTAGATATTTGTATGTTTCTAATTTCCTAATGATCATATCTCCAACATTTATATAATCTGGATCATTTTGCCCCTGGTCTCCTGATATCTTCATGTACTCTGTCTTATCTTGATTAATGGTCAAGCCCGCTTTTAGTGCCACATCTCTCACGTGTATGCAGGTATTGATGACTTCTTACATAGTTTTCCCCCACTAGGTCGACATCATCAGCGTGTCCTAGTATTTTAGCTTGTTCTTGTTTAATGCTTTATTCTTTCACTTTTCTGATTACCGTTTCTAGTACTAAGTTGAATAGTAATGGACATAATGTATCACCTTTTTTTAAGCCAGTTCTTAAATAGAATGATTCTGAGATTCTCTTCTTTTATGTATTAATATATTTTGTGCATACTCCATGCATATTCTGGTCAGATTGATTAATTTGTTAGGCATCTCATATTCTTCCATGATTTTCCATACGCTGTTTCTATCTTATATTGTCACCCTACTTATTTAACTTGTATACTGAAAATATAATGAGGAATGTTAGAGAAGATGTAGACAAAGAATATTACGATGCCATAACAATTGGAGGTTATGAAATACCAGAGATTAGATATGCTGATGACACAGTATTACTGTCCACAACATAAAGAGGAATGGAAAAACTAATTATGTCAGTCCGTAAGAACAGCGAAGAGCAGAACCTCTATCTTAATGCAAAGAAAACTAAATTGATGACAACTGACAAAACAAATAAGGCAGTTGAAATATGTATCAGTAAGGAAAAACTGGAAGAAGTGGAGAGTTTTGAATATCTTGGATCACTACTAACTAATAATGGAGATACAATGAGGGACATTAAAAGGAGGGCATCTATCGCTCTTCAGAAAGTAAAACAAATAAAAAATCTGTGGAGAAGAGCAGATAGAACCACAAAAATAAGATTTTTAAGGGCATGCATCTTTCCCATAGCAACATATGCCAATGAGACCTGGACACTTAACAAAACAGCTGAGAAACACATAAATGCCTTTGAATGTAAATGCTACAGAAGAGGTCTCCAAATATCGTGGACACAAAAAAGAACAAATATATCTATACTACAAGAGCTTAATACTGAAGAAGGCTGGCTAGTAAAGAGGATTAAAGAGAGAAAACTTAAATATTTTGGACACATTAAACGTCATGATAATTTCGAGAAGAAAAAGAAAAAGAGGAAGACCAAAACGAAGATGACTGCAAGACGTTGTTGACGATCTGCAAATGGATGCATCAGCAGCAGGCCATCTTGCTCACAACCGAGAGGCCTACAGGAGTGCTGTTAGGGAGGCAAAGTTCCGCTAGGGACTTGCAAATGAATGAATGTTTATATCTATGCTGTAATAAGCTTTCTTGAAGTCAATGAAGATACTATGTACTTCTCCATATTACCAGTACTTTTCTGCTCTTTGACATAGGCAAAGTATTTGTTCTTCATAAAACCTGCTTGATAGTTTCCCAATAAATTCTAATTATATAGTTTTAATCCATTTAAGAGTACAGCAGATAGTATTTTGTAGCTTGTTTGTAGTAATGAAATCCTCTGTAGTTTTCCCACTTGCTCTTATCGCCTTTTTTAAATACTGGGATCAGTAATGATTCTCTCAGTTCACTAGGGAGTTTTTCTTCTCTCTATATTTGTTGTACTAGTGCACATATCTGTTCATGTAGATTTAGACCTCCTTCCTTAATCAGTTCTGCAGCAATTTCATCTGAACCAGTTGCTTTGTTGTTTCGTAGAAGCATGATACTGTAGATGACTTCTTCTAAGTCTGGTTTCTCTATTTCATGTTCACGTCTGTATTTCTTCGCAAGGTAATGAGCTTATAGGCTCTTCACAGTTTAGTAGTTTTTCAAAATAATCTTTTCACCTGATAAAGATTAATTTTTCATTATCTACCATGTTTCCATTACTATCCTTCAAGCTGTACAGATGTTGTTTATACCCTTGCTTTACTGTTCGCAATTCTTTATAGAATTCCCTGCTTTTCTTATTCTGATGGCATGTCTGCATCTCGCTTACCATGTCTTTCATATATTATCGTTTTTATTTTTTTTTTTGGTGAATAACTTTTCTGAGCTTCTTTACACTGTGTGTAGTACTTCTCCTCGTTTGTTTTGTTGTTCATGTCATTCAACCATATCTGTATCGCTGTTGTTTTCTTTATGGCTACCTCTCTTCACCGAACCAGTTCTTTCTTTTATTTATAGTCTTGACTCCCAGGCATTCTTCCACTGTGGTCTTTATAACTGTTTTTATATCTTCCCATCTGTCATCAGTGCTTTCATTGTCTTCACTCCCTCTTGGGTTTATCTTATGGTTTAGCTAGTTTCTGGATTTTCCTTTACTTTTTTATTTTTTTCAAAGCATCTCTATTTATTGATGGGCTTTTATTTAATTTACTATAAAAATTTTTCTTCAGTCTGAGTTTTACTTTAGCTGCCACAAGATAATGGTCGGTGCTGCATTCAGCCCCTCTGTGACGTCTGACTTAGTATGTTTGTTGTGTGCTTGGTGTCAGTGATAACATGGTCTATCTGGTTGCATGTTAATTTATCGGGGGGATGAGCTTCAGTGCCAACAATTTTGAATCAGCAGCTTCCGCATCAAGGGAACAAAGAAAAATATAACAATGATTAATGTGCATGCGCCAACAGAAGATACAGAGGATGAAGTCAAAGAAGAATTTTACAACACGCTAGAGAGAGTAATAGAGAAGACCCAGAATCATGATATACTGATAATACTAGGAGATTTCAGCGCAAAGACAGGAAAGGAGGAGTCACACAGACACATCACAGGGAAAGAAAGTCTGCATGAAACATCTAATGATAATGGAAGGAGACTAATAAATATGACAGAAGCTTATGGAATGAGAATAAGTAGTACACTTTTTCAAAATAAGAACATCGATAAACTGACATGGATATCATCCGATAAACTAACAGTGTATGGTTAGACTTTGAAAAATTCATAAACAAATCACGTTTCAGACATGTAAAAAAAAGTAAAGGTAGCCCTGTCATGCCTTAGAGGCACATAGGGATATGGTGTTAGTGCCCATATTTTCCTTGACCTGAGAGAATTAAATATGACAAAAGGGACTTAAATATGACCTGGGACTTGAACCACGGGCTCTGGCAGTATGACAACCGTCCAGCCAAAATAGACTTGCACATTAATCAACATAACCTTATCTAACACCTCAGGGTTGAAATAGACCATAGGAACGTATACAACGATCCTAGCACCTCTTCCACGCCTCAAATGCACCATGGAAGTCCTTTTTTTTCTGAAGGTCTCCCAAAACCTCCCGTGAGTCCGTTTGTAATTCATCTACGGTGTCCAAGTTGAGCCTCTTCAGCTTCGATGTTTCATTTTGAGGGACAAGGCGAAGTTACAAGGGACAATTCAACCCAACATGTGCTCCGAATGACTGACAACTCACTACCAAAAACAGCACTAAGATGGACACCACAGGGGAGCAGAAGTAAGGGTAGACCAAAAGAGAAATGGAGAAGAACAGCAGAAAGGATGTTGAGCAATAGTGGGCTCTCCTGGGCAAGAGCAGAAAAAAGGCAAACGACAGGCATTTGTGGAAAACCCTTGCAGAAGCCCCATGTACCCTGGGCACTTAAGGTTCAGAGAGAGAAAGATAGAGAGAAGTCAACCCAAATTTCATCGCCTCGTCAATATCGAAGAGATGAAAGATCGATCGAAGTTAGTCATCTCGAGGCAGACATGAAGACTTCTATATGTGGCAGGAACAAGGACACTGCAAACCGGTGCATGTTTTATTTTTTCCTTTAGGGTATCCTGACAGGCTCCACTACCATATGAGAGAAATGATGGATTTTGTGTCGACAGTTCTGAAGGTCATGTTCACGAATATTTTTTTTGGACGTTTTCTAGCGTTTCGCTTGTTTGTTGCCCTTAACACTTGTTATCTTCGTCAGACATTTTACCTTCTTCGAAACGCACATGCCATTCACAAACCTGTGTTCGACCTATCACAAAGTCACTCTTCTTCTTCTTCTTCTTCTTCTTCTTCGTTCGCACTGTCTGTCTATATCTGCAGTCCTGTCTCTTGGATAAATTTCACTGTTTTTTGTAACTCATGTATGGAACCGTAGAGCTTATCTTCTTTAGTGGTTTCACTGGGCCAGTAATTATTTCTCAGTGTCTCGTAGTTGATGCAGTTCTGGAGGATATGTTCCACGGTTTGGGGCACCTGGGCACATGTACATAGATTAGTAGTACCAACCTTAAACTTTGTATACATATGACTTCGGAGTCGGCTGTGTCCTGTTCGGAGACGGAAGATGGTGACTTGTTCCTTTCTGTTTAGCATGTGATAGTCATCATGTGGTGGTGTTTGTGGCTTCCTGTAGGTTTTTATCATGCTTTTCTTCTGATTATAGGTGACTGGTATGTCTGGTTGCTCCATTTCAGTGCCCTCTTTGGCCAGATGGTCAGCTTTCTCATTGCCTGGTATCCCACAGTGGGAGGGAATCCACTGCAAAGTGACTCCATGTTGTAAGCCAATTTTTGACAAGGCATCCTTAAGGTCTGGTAGTTTGTTGCACTGAAGAGCCTCCAGTACTGATCTTGCATCTGTGAGAATTACTACAGGACATGTATCAATTCTGGAGTCTGATAGTTTTTCAACTGCAGCAATAATTGCCCTAACTTCTGCATCAAAGTTGTTGCAGTATTTACCAGTGGGTATGGAAATCTTGTCAATGGTGTTGTTTGGATATTCAATATATGCTCCTACCCCACCATTTTTTATGGCATTATGTGCAGATCCATCTGTATACACACGTATCCAGGTGTCACATGGATATTTGTCATCTAGAACACTAAGTGTGGCTATTGATCTTACAAGACTGCTCTGCATCTCACCATTCTGCACACCTTTCACTTCAGTCTGAATAGTTATTTGTGTATAATCTGCTTATTTCCATGGTGTATGCTCTGGTACAGATGATAATGGAGTGACTACAGTTGGAAGGTCAGGTATCAGCTTACGCATACGCTTGGCCTGATGAATGAAGCTGCTTCTTTTAAGCCGTCCTAGTGCCAAGTTATTGAATCTCTCCTTCAGGGGATGGCTTACAGAGCTAAGGAATTTTTCTCCCATGGTCATGACCTTTGTGTCTCTACGTTCCTTTAGCGGTTGAACACCGACTATTTTCTGCATTTCTACTATTGGTGTGGACCTCATGGCACCTGTGATAATCCGTAGTGACTGAGTCAAAGTCACAAACCGAACGTAGAAATTTAACACATGTAGAACTTAGAACGCCATGTGACAGACTGACTCAACAAGCTTGAATGTAAAGATCTTCAATACCACCCCCCCCCCCAACCGGCGTAATTGTCGAACAGTATAGTCACGGCAAGTACAGTCCTGTAACTTCTTATCTCGCATGGTCCAAATCGATGCAGTAACTAAAATTGATGACACCAAAGAGGAATCATGAAATGGAAGTTTCTGAAATTATGGAATGCGAACAGCTGCATTTCATGTAAAGCAGAAATATAATATTTCCGCATTACACTTATTCATTTATTCATTCATTTGCATGTCCCTTGTGGAACTTTGCCTCCCAAACAGCACTCCTGTAGGCCTCTCGGTTGTGAGCAAGATGGCCTGCCGCTGAAGCATCCATATGCAGATCATCAACGATGTCTTGCAGCCATCTTCGTTTTGGTCTTCCTCTCTTTCTTTTTCCCATTATGTACCTTTCCAAGACTGTTTTCTCTAGATTGTCATGACTTTTAATGCGTCCAAAATATTTCGGTTTTCTCTCTTTAATCCTCTTTACTAGTCAGTTTTCTTCAATATTAAGCTATTGAAGTATAGATATATTTGTTCTTTTTTGTGTCCACGATATTTGAAGAACTCTTCTGTAGCATTTACATTCAAATGCATTTATGTGTTTCTCAGCTGTTTTGTTAAGTGCCCAGGTCTCACAGGCATATGTTGCGATGGGAAAGATGTATGCCATTAAAAATCTTAATTTTGTAGTTCTGTCTGCTCCTCTCCACAGATTCTTTATTTGTTTTACTTTCTGAAGAGCGATAGATGTCCTCCTTTTAATTTCCCTCATTGTATCTCCATTATTAGTTAGTAGTGATCCAAGATATTCAAAACTCCACACTTCTTCCAATTTTTTTTCATTGATACATATTTCAGTTACCTTGTTGGTTTTATCAGTCGTCATCAATTTAGTTTTCTTTGAATTAAGATAGAGGTTCTGCTCTTCACTGCTCTTACGGACTGACATAATTAGTTTTTTTCCATTCCTTTTTGTGTTGTGGACAGTAATACTGTGTCATCAGCATATCTAATCTCTGGTATTTCATAACCTCCAATTGTTATGGCATCGTAATATTCTTTGTCTACATCTTCTCTAACATTCCTCATTATATTTTCAGTATACAAGTTAAATAAGTAGGGCGACAATATGCACCTCTGACGGACCCCTTGCTTTATGTCAAACCAAGTTGTTGTTTCACCATTTATTCTTACTGCTGCTTGTTGGTCTAGATACAGCAGTGATGTTAATTTTATCAAATGTGTTGGAAATCCCATTTATCCATTATTTTACAAAGTTTCTGGTGTTGTACACAATCAAATGCCTTTGAGTAGTCTATAAAGGATAAATATAGATTCACGTTAAACTCTCTGCATTTCTCTATTATTAATCTTATATTGAATATATGATCTCTTGATCCTCTTCCTTGCCTGAAACCAGCTTGGACTATATTGACTTCTTCTATTTTCTTTCGAAGTCTACCCATTATGACTTTTAACAGAATTTTACTGGCATGACTAATCAGGGCAACAGTTCTGTAGTTTGTGCATAATGTCAGGTTACCCTTTTTTGGCAGTGGTATGAATACAGTTCTTTTCCATTCTTTTGGCCAAACACCAGAATGCCATATCTTTTTACATAGTGCATGATAGATTGTTGCACATTCCTTTCCTCCTGTTTTAATAAATTCAGCTGTTATCTCATCACATCCTGGTGATTTACCATTTTTCAGATTCTTTATTGCCCATAAAACTTCCTCTAATGTCGGTTCAGGTTCTTTCTCCTCCAATAATAATTCACGCTGTTGATTTCTGCTTCCACAGTCGGTTGTTTCATACATTCCTCTGCAATATTCCTTCCATCTTTCTAGAATTTCCTCTGTCTCTGTCAGGGTATTCCCCATCTCATCACAAATTACATTTAGCTTAGGTGTGACATTTCTCGTCAATGTCTTCATTTCTTTAAACATTTCATTATCTCTTCCACACTTCTGATGTTATTCTATTCTTTCACAACAATCTTGTATGTATTGTTTTTTTTTCTTTTCTTATGTTTCTTCGTACTTCTTTTATTAAAGATTTATATTTCTCTTTTTTGTTGTTTGTCACTTTCCATTGCGTCTTCACTTCTCTACGTTGTTTTATCAGATCTAGTGTACCTGCTGTAATCCATCCATTCTTTTGTGTTTTCTTTACTGGAACCATGTCTTTAGCTGTTGTTATTAAGATATCTTTGGCCTGCGTAGCCAATTCATCTGGTGTCATCTCCTCATGTACAGCCATCAGGATTTCGAAACGGTTCTTCACTTCTATACCTTATTGTTCTGGTATTTTTGAAAGATCAAAGCGGAGTGGTCTTGATCCCGTAACTGTCTTTTTTATCTTTATCTTCATGTCTGCTATTAATAACTCATGGTCCGTGTCACAATCAGCACCTGGTAAAGTTTTTGCTGATGTTATAGTTGACCTCCACCTCCTTTGCACTAAAATGTAATCTATTTGATTCTTGGTTTTCCCATCAGGTGATGTCCATTGTACAATCTTCTTGGATGTTGTTTAAAAAGTGTGTTAGCGATCATTAGCTCATTTTCCATGCAAATCGCCATTAGATTGTCACCTGTCTCATTTCTGTCCTATGCTAAATTTCCCTACAACATATCCTTCATCTTCTGCTCTTTCTGTACCAATCTTTGCATTAAAATCCCCCATTATTAATACAATATCATTTTTCCGTACCTGGTCTATTGTCGTTTTCAGTGTGATATAAAAGTCTTCTACTTCCTCTTCTTCTGCTGCTGATGTAGGTGCATATATCTGGATGATTGTTACATTTCTAAGAATGCCCTTAAGTCTAATTGTGAAGATTCTATCACTTACTGGATTGTAGCCTAGTAATGCTTTTGGTGTTGATTTGTCCAAGTAAAAAGCCACTCCATTCTTTCCTCCTACTTCTCCACCAGAGTATATAAAGATATTATCATTCTCGCTCTTAAAGTGTCCTGATCCTTTCCATCGATGTTCGCAGATTCCCAAAATGTGTATCCTCGTTCTTTTCATCTCGTCACTTATTATTTGATATTTTCCCTCATACATACTTCTTACATTCCATGTTCCTACTCTTATTTTTCTTTTTAGTTTGATGCAGGGGTTTTCCTTAGTAACACTGTCAGGATTTTGTCCGTCATCACAATTACTAGTACTGACCTCTCTCTCACACTCTTCCCCAGTGTTAAAATTAGATCTATCTGGCCTGGGGGACTCACCACCAGATCCTTTTCCTATTTGACTTTCTATGTTGCTGTTTAGGTTTCTTGGTATATTTTCAGAAGATAGTTTACCATTGCTTTCCTTCCGGGCAGTGACTGTACTAGTCATTGATCGTAGCCGTTGTCCCTACATTGAGATCATCTGCCTACCATCATAGAATGGTGACCATAACCAAATTATCTGTCGGCTGCTCTCCCATTCTATCCGTCACCTGCTCCCATGGCTTCACGTCACCCTGATCGGAGGGCTATATGGGTACTCCACCTTGCCCAAGGGTGTCCTTTAAACTGATGGAGGTAAGGAGGCGTCTTACTTCTCCTTTGATAGGGGATACCCCTACCCCGCTAACCTATTAAAATTATTATCGTCTCTAAATTTGTACATCTTCATCGTGGCCCACCTGCCTCTGTTTAGATACGCCTATGGATGCTGTTTACATCTTTGTGTTATTTTGCAGAACTTATGCAGAAGCGAACGACCCCAACAAGCTAAAGTACCTTCGCCGGCCATACATATGTTAACATTTGTGACCCACTGTACAAAAGGTTAAATTGTTCTGACTCAAGTAATTCCGTCTAGAAACAATCATTGATTTGTTTCTTTTTGTTTTCTGTCTCAGCGAAAGCCATGATAAAAAACTGTACAAAACAGAGAGGCTGTTACCATTATTTTGTGTACGGTCTCAGGATATTTCATTAACCGCTGTCCTACTCTTCTGACGTGAGTACAACTGTTTGGTGTGTACTGTACAAATATCACACTTCTTGGTGTGAAATATATTCATACCGTTCTTCTTTCTGTGAACTGTATTCATAATACTTGCCTTGGTGTGAAATGCAGCCTGTTTCTACTGTTCTCTCTTGTGTGAACTGTGTTTGTATGGTTCTTCTTGATGTGAACTATGTTCATGGCTTCCATTTTATGACAGCTATACTTATACACTTCCAGTGTGACGTGCAAGATGGCGGACGTTTTTTAACGCTCTCACCGGCATGCAGAAATCAGCGGAATTCCGCTTTATATGTCACATATCATGTACCGGGAGCTGGGCATAAGGCTAACAATCTTATCCTGGGACCTAACTAGAGGTGACTCTATATGGGAAGAAAAGATATCGTTATGGAAACTCGCAGAGAAACCAACCGAGCATCAGGGATGCCAACTCCGAGGAGCTCAATCGTCGGCCCCAAACATGTGACAAAGATTGGATTCTGGAACGTAAGAACGATGGCAGCACCAACAAAAATTACTCAGGTCATCAAAGAAATGGAGAGATACCATCTAGACATACTGGGCATCAGTGAAATGTGATGGCCAAAAGCAGGTAAAAGATCGGCGGAAAACGGTAAGTTAAAAATACATTCAGGCAGAAATGATGGTAAACTTCGAGATGGGGTAGGTATTATTATGTCAAACGTAGCAGCAAAGAGCCTTGTAGAATGGGAACCAGTGAACAGTCGTATAATAAGAGCACGATACAACTTAAGACACCGAAGAATGACAATAATGCAGTGTTATACACCCACGAACGATGCAGATGATGATGTGAAAGACGACTTCTATCACCAACTACAACAAATCATCAACAAAGTCACTAAACACGACATCCTAATTGCTATGGGGGACTTCAATGCTAAGGTAGGGAAAGATAACACAGACGTTGAAAAAGTGATGGGGAAAGAAGGAATTGACATGGTTAATCAGAACGGAGAAAGATTAATTGAAATATGTCTAACAGAGGGCATGGTCATTGGAGGCACACTATTTCCACACAAAGAGATACATAAAACAACATGGATATCTCCAGATGATACAACTAGAAACCAGATAGATCATTTTTGTACTAGAAAACAATACAGAACATCTCTCATAGATGTAAGGGCTTATAGAGGTGCAGATGTTAACAGTGATCACAACCTGTGCATAGGGAAAATAAAACTAAAATTGAAAAGTCAACACAAGAAATCAGTACACAGAAAGATAAACATCCACAGCCTACAAGAAGAAAATACTAACATTAATTTCAATCAGGAACTTGCCAATCATTCCAAAACACCCAGTGAAGTTAAGGAGATAGGTATAGATGAATTATGGAATTCTTATAGCACAGCCATAATCAAAGCAGCAAAACCAAGCACTGGACTGAAAAAAACCATATAGAAAATCATGCATATCAGAAAACACATGGAGGTATATACATAAGAGACGAGCAGTCAAATTAGACATGTTGAATGTAAAAACAGATCTTGGTAAAGATCTTGTGAAAGCAACACGCAAAGAACTAGACAAGAAAGTAAAAAGTTCAGATAGAAGGGATAAAAGAGAATACATAGACAATATGGCGAAAGAGGCAGAGAAAGTAGCAAAAACAGGAGACAGCAAAACTTTATATAACATACAAAACAGGCTAACAGGTACCATTACATCTAAAGAAAGACCAATCCTTAGCAAAACTGGAACCCTGTTAACATCCAGTAAAGACCAAAAGCAAAGATGGTCTGAACACTTCCAAGAAATCGACCACACCCAAAAGAATTGAAAAACCTTCAAACCGACTTTCCAACTCCACAACTAAATGTCAACCTAGATGAAATTAAACTGCATGAAATTGAAACACCAGTGAATTTAATGGCTAACAACAAAGCTGCAGGAAAAATGAAATAACAGCCGAAATGCTAAAAGCTATTAATAGTGACAACATGAGCCAACTACAGAGAATGTTTAACACAATTTGGAAAGAAGAAAAGGTCCCTTCTAATTGGAAAAAAGGAATCATTGTTAAAATACTAAAAAGGCAACCTTAGTGACTATAACAATTGGAGAGGAGTAACCTTAATATCAGTTGTGTCATAAGTATTTTGCAATGTCATTTTGAATAGACTTAAAGATATAGTGGATACTGCAATGAGAGAAGAACAAGCAGGATTTCGAAAAGGGAGAAGCTGTCTCGACCACATATTTGCTCTAAGAATAATACTTGAAGAACATATTGAAAAAAATATACCATTAATACTGAACTTCATAGACTTTAAAAAGACATTTGATAGCATACACGGAGATTCACTGTGGAGAATTTTAAGTCATATGGAATACCATCTAAAATTGTCACCATCATTAAGGACTTCTACAATGGAAATGCTTGTGCAGTCAAGACAGATGAAGTGATGAGTGAATAGTTCAAGATTGAAATAGGTGTGAAACAAAGATGCATACTATCTCCTTTGCTTTTTGGAATTGCAATTCCATAATAAAAAAATCCTGCACAGGTAACACAGATATTGACTGGGTACATGGGACCCAGCTAGAAGATCTTGATTATGCTGATAACATAACTCTTATCAGTAACAATGTGAATTCCATGCAAGAAAAAACAGATATCCTGTCCTCACTGGCTACCAAAATAGGACTTGAAATTAACAAAGACAAAACAAAAATAATGAAATTTCCCCTTAATCAAAATGGAAAAATACACATAGAAGGGACAGATATTGAAGAAGTCAATCAATTTGCATACCTTGGCAGCTACATAGACCAGGATGGTGACACCAGAAAGGAAGTTAGAATTAGAAGTGCAAAAGCAGCATCGATCTTCAAGAATCTTGAGAACATATGGAATTCAAAAGTTATAAACACAAAAACCAAGTTAAGACTATTCAATTCAAATGTAATATCCACCCTCATTTATGCATGCGAAAGCTGGAAAACAACTAAAGAAATAGATAAAAAATGTAATATCCACCCTCATGTATGCATGCGAAAGCTGGAAAACAACTAAAAAATATACAAGAAATTAGACTCTTTTGAAAACAAATGTCTAAGGAAAATACTCGGCATCAAGTGGAACGAATTCAAAAACAATGCAGAGATAACACAGATAACTGAACAACAACCAGTCTTATGGGTAATCAGGAAAAGGAGATGGACATATGTTGGTCACTTGATGAGAAGAAATGATCAGAGAATTCAAAAACAAGCTATAAAATGGAACACAACAGGCCAAAGAAAAAGAGGCTGACCACGTGAAACTCGGAAGAGGACATTGTTAAGAAAGGCCAAATTAACAGGCATAAAATCCCTTGATGAGGTTGAAAGACTCGCCGAAGACAGGAAAAATTGGCGAACTACTTTGCGAGCCCTATGTGACGTTTAACGGCACGGGAAAGATATAAGATATAAAATACTTATACAGTTTTGCTTGTCATGAACTATATTGATATGGCATTTTTTTATGTGAACTATGTTTATGCCAATGAGCCAGTGTTCAGTATTTTTACAACATTTTCACCGATGTGAACTATAACCAGAACATTCTACAGTCATGAAATGTGTTCGTAGCTTTCTACCCTGCTAGCAACATTCACATAACCTAACCGGTGGCATTGATATATACAGACACTGTCGTTTAAGTGTTTGCTATATTCACACAGTTTTCCGGTGTGATGTTTCCTCACATCGTTCTGTTTATGTGAACTATTCTCAGATCTTTCTGTTGGCATGAACATTACCCAGAACTTTCTGATAGCGTGCACTGTTACCGTAAACTTCTTCTAATGTGACAGAAGAGGCATGTCTTAAACATTCGCAACCTTCTGCAGTTGTGATCTGTAGTCAGAACATCCTGTCAGTGTGATATCCTGTCAGTGTGATCTGTAGTCAGAACATCCTGTCAATGTTGTCTGTAGTCAGAACATCCTGTCAGTGTGATCTGTAGTCAGAACATCCTGTCAGTCTGATCTGTAGTCAGAACATCCTGTCAGTGTGGTCTATAGTCAGAACATCCTGTCAGTGTGGTCTGTAGTCAGAACATCCTGTCAGTGTGATCTATAGTCAGAACACCCTGTGAGTGTGATCTGTAGTCAGAACATCCAGTCAGTGTGATCTGTAGTCAGAACATCCAGTCAGTGTGGTCTGTAGTCAGAACATCCTGTCAGTGTGGTCTGTAGTCAGAACATCCTGTCAGTGTGATCTATAGTCAGAACACCCTGTGAGTGTGATCTGTAGTCAGAACATCCTGTCAGTGTGATCTATAGTCAGAACACCCTGTGAGTGTGGTCTGTAGTCAGAACATCCTGTCAGTGTGATCTATAGTCAGAACACCCTGTGAGTGTGATCTGTAGTCAGAACATCCTGTCAGTGTGATCTATAGTCAGAACACCCTGTGAGTGTGATCTATAGTCAGAACACCCTGTGAGTGTGATCTGTAGTCAGAACACCCTGTGAGTGTGATCTGTAGTCAGAACATCCTGTCAGTGTGATCTGTAGTCAGAACATCCTGTCAGTGTGATCTGTAGTCAGATCTAACTTAACCACACATTTTGTCCCACAGGGACAAAAAACCAAAACGTACACTATGGATCAACAATCCTAACAAACCTCAGAATAAACTTGCTGACGACCTACCTCTTCGACATCTCCATCAGAACTATCCTTTCGTACCTTCGGCAAGCTCTGACCACGTGACTGAACTAGCCAATCAGAACACGGAGATATCTTTTCCTCAGTGCTCACTTGAACATCTGATCTGTGGACAAGAATGTGTGACCACAACAGCCCTGGTGTCAACCCCCCCTCCCCCATTCTTCAACAGAATAAACAGTTTTCATTACAAATGGCATGTCTCAAGCTCTTACAGAAAGCCACAGTTCGAGTCTCAAATCCTTATAAAAACCTTCAAGTCGAGCTTTAAGTGTTTAAAGACAGCTTCATCAAGTCTCGTGTCGATGGCGTGTTAGAGGCGCTACTGATATAAAAGGTTTAGTTTGCTGGCTCCTGTCTACTTCGCATCTCTGGCCGTGCGCACATTTCCTTCCATTATTCTGTCTACAATAAATAGATTATTAGATAAATACAAGACGTGTACGTAAAAAAAAGCTTTAAAAGGCCGTAGATTAAAATTAGGTATGTCCCACAGCTTACAAAGCTGTGATATCATTCAAGTATACGTGATAAATGGGGTGTATCAGAAGATACAAAGTGCCCTCTCTGCAACGAAAGGCAAACATTGGAACATGTGCTGTCAGCATGTAGAGTGTCTTTAGGGCAAGGACGATACACCTGGCGGCACAACAGAGTGTTGCAGGAACTAGTAGCCATCGTAGACAGGGCAAACGATAAAACATATAACAGCAAAAGAGTTGAGGTCCCACCTAAATACTTCATAGGCGCTGGTACGACATAAAATATTGAAATCAGGGACATTCCCTTACCATCACTGCTAGATGGTACAAATGACTGGGAAGTGACAGTGGACCTTCCAGAAAGAAGAGAATACCCGACTGCCATCAAGAACACAGGAATGCGACTGGACATTGTAGTGTACTCCACAGAAAAACAGGAATTAATAATGATCGAGCTTACGGTCCCATACAAAACTAGAATAGAGGAACAGCATTTATTCAAATTGGAGAAGTACAATGATCTGGTCAAGCAACTGAGGCAGGGGGCAGGAATCAGGGCAAAAGTGATAGCTGTAGAAGTGGGAGCAAGAGGATTCGTAGCAACATCAGCATATGACCTATGTAAGCAACTGGGCATAAAGGGACAAGCAAGAGCAAGGGCATTGAGAAGCCTTTTAGAAACAGCAGAAAAGGCCTCATGCTGGCTGTGGAGTATACGAAAC
This sequence comes from Achatina immaculata, assembly GCA_009760885.1. Classification (NCBI taxonomy): domain Eukaryota; kingdom Metazoa; phylum Mollusca; class Gastropoda; order Stylommatophora; family Achatinidae; genus Lissachatina; species Lissachatina immaculata. The sequence continues at coordinate 26,530,608 of CM019714.1, forward strand.
AAGCATTGAGAACATAAGTAATTTCATTTGCCACAACCAATACCAGTCCTCCATAGCTAAATCGCTAAAGACGCACTTCAAAAAGTGCAGTGGCAACTTGAAGATCATGGGTTCGATCCCGGGACCGAAAAAAAAAGCAACAACTCACAAGACCTCTGGGAGTCATGACCCAGAGGGGCCCACCCCCCTTAGAGTGTCAGGAGTTTAAAGGGCCGAAACACATGTCTGGGGGGGGGGTACTTCCTCTGATGATCTGAAGGAGTTGTGTTGTTGTTCCGCTCTCTACGGTAGAGAGTTTCCTGCATACGCTGTGAACGAGACAGTCCTGAAAGAGGCACAAGAAACAAGGAAAATTATAACGATGATCAGAAAACATCAATCCAGATTTGTGGGACATATCTCGAGGAGAATCGGGCTAGAGTACGTAAATGCAACAGGGAAGATCGAAGGTAAAAGAGACAAAGTTGGACACAGAAAAAAAAAGATGTTTGATAGTGTGACATCTTGGCACAGGAAACGCTCATTCACAAGCCTGTTAAGATGTTAAGTGATCGAGTGTTATGGAAGGGCATGGTATCCTACGATTGTGGCCAGGGAAGTAGAGAGAGGGGGAGAGGGAGATGTTGTATTCCTAAATCCGCTGTAGAAAGTATTACCGTGAGTCGAAAATTCGTCACCCTAATTTCGATCAAGGTTCCAGCCTTATACGATGTACTGAACTTTGTAACATTATGCCGCTGTCACGTGTTACGTCATTCTGAAAACTTGCATGCTTATTTTTAGCCATCGCGAGATAAGTGATCAGTAGAAGGAAATATGGCAGACAGCAGGTGTCGTTAGCGTCCTTCTGAGGCAGTACTGGAGAACATGACTGAATGCCTCTATAGCTGCCCACGAAATCTGTGGTGTAGAAGGGGAAGGAACAGCTGATGACAGCACTGCTAGGAGGCGGATCCAAAGGTTCAGATCTGGGCACCCGGATATCAAAGACAAGCGGTACCCCAACAGATACTCAATTTCACCATCCAGACCAGGTGGCAGAGACGGTTGTCCGACGAGGGCGCAAGAAGTGTCTGCTTTTTCATCCGGTGGAACTTTGAGGGCTCCCTGTACTGGGAACTGGCTCCAGATGGTCGCTCCATGGATGAGATATGTGTGCTAAACAACTGAAGCTGCTGTATGATGTTCTGCGCACTTGATACCCAGAACTCATCAGCAGGAAGAGGCTACTTCTCCAGCAGGACAACGCGCCAGCGCCACTTCCAACGTGGACACCCTCAGGGAATTGGAGAGAATCGAGGTCCTGCCTATCCATCGCACAGTAGCGATCTTGCATCCTCTGACTACCATCTATCCCACGCGATGGCACACTTCCTTCGAGGGTGAGAATTCAGTTCATTGGAAGAAACTGAAGCCGGTCTGAGAGATTTATTGGCCTCAGAGCAATCCGGGTGATGCTACAAAGGACTCCTCGCATTGACTGAGCGATGACAGAAGACCATAGAAAGTTGTGGGCTGTATTTGAAGAGTGAAGTTACAACGTTATTAACATTAATTTCCAACAAGAACATTGCTAAGTTTATGTTTTGTGTGTGTGTGCGTGTGTGCGTGCATGTGTGGTGTGTGTGGTGTGTATATGTGCGTGTGTGTGGTATGTGTGCGTGATGTGTGCGTGTGTGTGGTATGTGGGTAGTGTGTGTGCGTGTGTGGTGGTGTGCGTGTGGTATGTGTCGTGTGCGTGTGTGTAGTGTGCCTGTGTGTGGTGTGCGTATGTGTGGTGTGCATGCGTGCGTGCGTGTGGTGTGTGTGGGTGTGTGTGGTGTGCGTGTATGTGGTGTGCGTGTGTGTGCGTGTATGTGGTGTGCGTGTGTGGGTGTATGTGGTGTGTGTGTGGTGTGCGTGTATGTGGTGTGCGTATGTGGTGTGCGTGTGTGGTGTGCGTGGGTGCGTGTGTGTGGGTGTATATGGTGTGCGTGTGTGTGCGTGTATGTGGTGTGCGTGTGTGTGCAGCAGTGAAACACTACAAAAGCGTGAAGGACTTTTGAGTCACTTAAGTGAATGAAAGTAGAAAATATCCTTGAGTATAATTTTGATATAACTTACTCTTGAAAAATGTATGTGTAAATATTGGAAGTTGTAATAACAGATTTTTTTTTCTTTAAAATACAAATATTCAGTCTTTGCCGTTATCCGGTGAAATAATATAAATTACGTATATTCAACCCTCAGTCTTACAGAAAGACGATACCATGAAGGTCATTATGATCATTGTCTTGCTGTGCATGTTGACTTCTCTGTCAGTCGCCGGTGAGTATGTCTTAAATTATTAATATATATATATACAAATAAGAGATAAATCTCTAACTAGCTTTATGTGTTATAAAAGAAATTCCCACAGAAATGTGATAGTGGATAAATGCCCAGAGAAACGTGATACAGCTTGTATTATTTGTAGAGAAGAAAGTGTTGTTGCAACAAAAGATTTCTACAATATTATAACACACAAACAGTTCTTCATTGTGCAAGAATATAATAGTAAATTTATACAGATTCATGAAATATGGACAACATCAAATATATACAGAACATAAACACAATATAAACAGAATAGACTCATAATCTTGAGACAGGAATGAAGAAAACTTTTGAAAGACTGGACAATGCCAAGTTTTTTTAAGGATCAAAATTAGAATAGATACTTATGATTTATGTCAATGTCCTATCAAGTCTGAATTCAATATCTTACAGGTTTTGTATATCAGTGCCCTAGCAGATGTATACTTCCTATTAGCTCTTTACTTCAAAATCCTACCATTTCTGTACATCAACATCCTATAATTTAGTAACACACAAATAATTAGTGTATAACTATATAAAAGCAAGTATATAGCTATAGAGACGCCCATTTCTGGACACAGACTTTTACAAGTCACAGCTTCTTACAAGTCAACATAAGTGCTCCATTTATTCTATTTTTTTTCTTTCCAGTTTTTTTTTAACAAATGTACAGACAGACAGACAGATGTATGGATGGATGGATGGAATGCTGTATGGATTGTTGGATGAATGGAACAATGGATACTGCACTCTTTGTTCTTGTATTTGTTTACAATTTTTAAAGAAAGATAATACTTTTTATAATCTCTTTTACTAATAATGAAACTATCTCTTGTCGTCTAATTAATGTTGGTGTACGGAATAATCTGTGTTACTTGATAAATCTGAAATCAGTTTCTAGACCGACGAAACAAGATTAAAGAGTTTCTATTGTACTGTCTTTTTTTTCTTTTATATATTAGCGACAAGTAATACAGTCTGTATGTATTTTTATATAAAATCTCTCTCTCTCTCTCTGAACCTTAAGTGCCCAGGGCACATGGGGCTTCCGCAAGGGTTTTCCACAAATGCCTGTCTTTCGCCTTTGTTTCTGCTCTTGCCCAGGTGAGCCCTCTATTGCTCAACATCCTTTCTGTTGTTCTTCTCCATGTCTCTTTTGGTCTACCCTTACTTCTGCTCCCCTGTGGTGTCCATCTTAGTGCTATTTTTGGTAAGATGGACACCACAAAGATTCAATTGTTGTTGTTTACGGAGAATATAAGAAACATTCAGTAGTGTTACTTGTATATCGGAACAGGTGTACACTTTTAAAGTTGCTGAATAACCTTTTAAAGTTTTTTTATCATTTTTTTAATCAACACGCAAGTGATTATGCCATTGCAGGATTATTGTTCGCAGGTTTTAATATGTGATTCAAAAGTTTTCAAAATGATTAGAAAAAAAAAATTTAATCCACAAAATACAACGCAATTTTTCAAAAGTGTATGGTTCTATGTCTAAAAAAACAGCATAAATATAACATTTTCCGCACAACTATAATATGTTTATCATAACATTCAGAAACAATTGTAGCAGTATAGGAGATAACTGGGGTTTTTTTTCAACAGAAAGTTCATTTCTCTCCCTGTGAGTCTTTATTTTGAACGTCCGGGGAAGAGTCGAGATTCCCCCAGAAGGTCACGTGGTTTGTGAATCCCATGAATGGGTGACAGTGGGGAGTGAGTGAGTCTTCGTTTGGATGTGTACATGAGTGGATGGTTTTCGTGATGTCTCTCTCGAGCACACGAACATTTATATATGCTCTGAAGTTTTGCAAGTTTGAATAGACTCGCCTTGTGGCAGGGCAAACCTGCCGGCGGTCAGAGTATCATCATCATCATCATCATCTGCAGTTTCATCCATTGCATCAGTAAATCTTTATGTCAAGTGTTACGCAGGACTGGCTTGACTTCCGTATCAGTGAGTTGCTAACTTTAGATTTGAAAGAGCCTGGAAATGAAGAATGGCTGGATACAGTGATGAACTAATCCAGAGACGTGAAGTTGATGGCTGGAAACAGTGAATAACTAATTCAGTAACTCTCAGAAAACACGGCTTCAATATATTGTACAAATCAGAATCTTCGTGCGAGTTCAAGGCACAACACCGACTTATAATAACATAGTAAAGACAGAGGCACACATACATCTTCAGTGGTGCCGTCGGGTAGATCTACGTTGGCAACATGAAACTTTTCTTTTCGAAAGTGTCGCAGCGGGTCGATAAAGACTTTTGGTACGGATTAAAGCTGTTCGACCCTGAGGTATACATGTACTTGTGCTGCTCTGACATTCTTGCCTTTCGGCTTTCGCCCGCAAGAAGTTAGAAGCGATGTGAACGGCACGGGATGTGTGTGATGTCATCATCTTTTGTAAGAGCTTGTTTCTGTGGTTGTTTCTCCCATGGATGTCAGCTCCGTGTAAGATTTGCTTGTCTCATAATGTCAACTTGAGGGAGACCTATTGTCGTAAGCTGTCAGTTCGTGAGAGAGAGAGAGAGAGATTTGTCGTATAAAGTCAGCCTGAGAGAGACCTAATTGTCGCAATATGCTCGCATATGATAGTTATACTTGTCGTACAAAGTCAGCCTCAGAGTGACCTAACTATCGCTAGATGTCAGCCGTGTGTGTTCTACTTGTTGTATAATCATTCCGGAAGGAGACACGTCTGTCTCGTAAGTCGCTTGAACTGTGTTGTCTCGCCTGCGTCAAGAATGGTATCTGCTGATTCTCAGATCATATACCTTATTGGATGTCCTATCAACCTGCATGATTGCTGGGATGTAGGTTTATTTGTGCTGTATTGATTGTTGCATTTTATTTAATTATATATATATATATATATATATATATATATATATACATATATATAAGGTCCGAAAATTAAGTAATGAGACTGATTTTATATTTACCAAGACAAAAATGCCATCAATAAAGCAAAGAATGGAATCGAAATAGGGAACATTCATCTATGATCTGGAAACTTTTCATTGCAACCTGATAAACAGACGACAGAAAAACTGCCATTTTGTTGTCCTAATTAGAGGTGCATTGTCCCGTAATCAGCATGGAGCAAAACACTAACATTAAATTCTAGTTAAAACTCGAAAAAAGTGTCACTGAGACAGTCGAATTGATGCGACAAGTTTATGGGGATAATTGTTTATCTCGTGCACGGATATTCAGGTGCTATTCACGATTCAAAAATGGCGTGGAAACGATTACAAATGCAACTAGACATGGGCGCCCAATTTCTGTTCGTAATGAGGAACTCATTGCAAAAGTCAATTTTTTATAAATAGGAAACTACGAGGCTTTGGTACGGTAAAGTAAGAAAACAAATTTTGTAGGATTAGACCTCGAAAAAGTCAGAGATCGGATACAACAAGATCGTTGTTTGACTGTGAGGATGATGGTAGATGAAATTCATGTTAACCGATAGACCATTTGTAAACATTAGTGGAAGATTTGAGCAAGAAAAAGGTTGCTTGCCAGTTTGTACCACATATTGAATAAAATACAGGTTATGTCTTCAACTGATGATTATTTTATTTTTTAATGGATTTAGTCTCATTACTTAATTATAAGACTTTGTATGTATGTATGTATGTATGTATGTATGTATGTATGTATATATATATATATATATATATATATTGACAATAAAGGTCCTGTAACGTAATGATGTTTTTATGATTACAGCACTTATATTCGGATAACTGGCGTTTTTTTACCTAGACTATCTTTGAAAATATGCAACTATATTGATGTTATGCAACTTGAACTTTTGAAACATGTTATATTTGGCCGGCTTGATTTGAGAACTGGTGCAGTTTTTTGCGTCTGTGATGGTATGTGTATAGTACTAGAGGTTCATACCTGCCCTGAGTGGCTTGAAAGGATGTTATGATCCTTATAGTAGACCGTGCTTTGGTGTTTGTAATGTTGTGGTTGTGTTGTGTATCACGTAGAGGCTTGCTTGTTGATGTGTTTATTACTTTGAACAAAGTTTTCATGCTATGAGAGTGTTGGCCTGTTGGGTTGACTGTAATAGTTGACCTACTGACCGGATTTGTTTGTTTTTAGGGTTTTAGATTGGTGCTTTTTTTCTTCTTTTTGTCTCAAAGAAATCTATTTCATCTTGCAGTTTTGAAAACGATTGTTTTTTATGTGCTGATTTTTATATAGTTGCACAGTTTATGAACAACAGTTTTCAGTTTTGTTGTAATTTTTAAATGAAGAATGTATGAGAAGAGCTGGAGAGACAAAAAACCTTGTCAAAATGATAAGAGAGAGAGACGATGTACTTTCATAGGACATGCAATGAGAAGAGGGGGCATTGAAAATATTATAACAACAGGAAAAATAGAAGGAAGAAGATCAAGAGGAAGACCAAGAGAAATGATACTGGACAGTCTGACGGGATGGTGTGACAGGAGATCACCAACTGAACTGATGGCCTGCATGAAGGATCGTGTACTCTGGAGAAGCATAATAGCCAACGCCAGTCGGCACGGCACATGATGATGATGATGTAATTTTTAAGAGCTCTATTTCACTACCATATTGCATTTCGTATGTATAACAAAGTTATACAATATTCCAGGTATAATCAGACTATTTGATAGCCGTGTTCTGATTTTATTTTTTTAGGTGACTTCTCCAGCGTCTAGCACAGAGATCAGTCACCTTTGTCTTGTTGTACAGAATTTGTGTGTGTTATTGTGGTATTCTGACACGTTTAGTGTTGTGATGTTCTGTTATACTTTTTTATGTATGACTCATGTCACTTTGAAGTAGTGTGGCATATCTTGATGTTTTGATTATGTGTAGTGTACATCTGTATGCCATAAGGTAGTGATTATGTATGTTATTCGCCTGATGTCCTATTCTTTTTGTAAGGGTGTTATCAGATGTATTTAGCTGAAATGTTGGAAACTGTGAATGTCCTATTGGAAAGAAGTAAGGATGTATGTGTTGCTTGGGAACTGTGATAGTATGTCTGGAGAGATTTGCATGGGGTAAAATCTTCTGCTGTGAAAAGGGGGTGGGAGGAAGGGGGGGGGGGGAGAGTCTGTAGCAGTGTGGGATATAGTTGGATTTTTTTTTCTCCACAGAAAGAATCTTTCTCGCCCTTTGAGGTTTTATTTTGAACTTTCAGGTTAAGATCGAGATCGTTCCAGAAGATCACGTGGCTTGTGAATCTCGTGACTGGTTGATAGTGGGGAAAAAAAAATCTGAGTGAGTGAGTCTTCGTTTGGATGTGTACCTGCGTGCACAACACCGGCTTCAACTTTGAACAAAAGAACAATTAATTAATTATATGAAGAGATATGAACGAAAGTAGAAAGAAGAAAGTAAACAACACATTAGAAAACAGTTTCAAGGGAAACATTTATAGCATAATTCCGCGACTTTTGATTAGTGGCAAGAAGGTAAAGGAAACAGACAAATATGTAGAGACACTGAAATAGAGAAATAATTGATTGACGTACGGAAAAACGAACAGACAGACAAACATGCATGGAGGCAGGCTGATATAGATAGATAGATAGATAGATAGATAGATAGATAGATAGATAGATAGATAGATAGATAGATAGATAGATAGATAGATAGATAGATAGATAGATAGATAGATAGATAGATAGATAGATAGATAGATAGATAGATAGATAGATAGATAGATAGATAGATAGATAGATAGATAGATAGATAGATAGACAGATAAAAGGATAAACAGATGGATACACTGATGGATATATAGATGTAAGGATGGGTGTATGAATGGATGTATGGATGGATTAATGGATGTGTGGATGAATAGATAAATGGATTGGTGGATGAATGGGGGATGGATGGATGGATAAATATCTGAATAAGTGGATGGATGGATGGAACGATGGATATTATGTTTGTTTTTTTTTGTATTTTTTTGCTCTTTTGAAACAAAGATAATGCTGTTTAATATCGGTGGTTAATAATGAAATCGTCTTGTGTTTAATAAATGTGGATGAACAGATTAGTCTGTGGTGCTTGATAAATCCGAAAGAATTTTCTAGACCCACGAAATTAATGAGTTTCTATTGTACTATCTTTTATCTTATATATATTAACAACAATTAATACAGTCAGTAAGTACTTTTACATAAAATGTAAAGATTCAATCTTTGTTGTTTACGGAGGATAGAAGAAACTTTCAGTAGTATTACTTGATTATCAGAACAGCTGCACACTTTTGAATGTTGTTATAATCTTTAAAATTCTTTTATCATTTCTTGATATCAACATGCAGTGATTATGCCATTCCAGGAATATCGGTTGCTATTTTTAATATACACGCCATTTTGTTGACCTAGTTAAGAGGTGCATTGTCACGTGATCGGCATGGAGCAAAAGGCTAAATTATGTTTAAAACTCGGAAAAAGGTGTCATTGCGACAGTTGAATTGATGCGACAAGTTTATGGGATAATTGCTTATCTCGTGCACAGATATTTAGGTGCTATTCACGATTCAAAAATGGCGTGGAAATGATTACAAATGCAACTAGACATGGGCGCCCAATTTCTGTTCGTATTGAGGAACTAATTGCAAAAGTCAGAGAACGGATACAAGAAGATCGTTGTTTGACTGTGAGGATGATGGCAGATGAATTTGATGTTAATCGAGAGACCATTTGTAAAATTTTAGTGGAAAATATGGGCAAGAAAAAAGCTGCATGCCGGTTTGTACCACATTTGTTTTATGATTACCAAAAACATCAGCGTGTTGAGTACGCAAAAGACATCATCAAAACGTGTCGCAGAAATAAACATTTCTTAAATTTGATTGTTGCAGAAGACGAAACATGGATTTTCTGCTATGATCCCACAACTAAAAGCCAAAGTGTTCAGTGGAAGTTATCATCATCACCAAAAGGCAAAGATTCGTATTCAAAAGTCGAAAGTAAAGACAATGTTGGTGTGCTTCTACGACAGCAAAAGCGTTATTCACAAAGAATTTATTCCAGAGAGACAGACTGTCAAAGTTTATTTAAGTATTTTGAAACGCCTGTTGAAAAGGATTCTCCGAATCCGACCCGAGTATTCAACACCTGGCAGTTTTTTCATTCTTCATGATAATGCACCGGCTCACCGGGCGGTAGTTGTAGAGGAATGTTTGGCTCAAAAAAACAAGTGTGTGTTCTCAACCATCCACCCTATTCCCCAGATTTGTCTCCCTGGGATTATTTTATATTCCCAAAATTACAATTACCATTGAAAGGACGCTTCTTTGACGATACTGATGACATCCAAAGAACCGTAACATCCGAGTTTAAAGGCCATACCAACAGAAGAACTGCAGAGATCGCCCAGTGTTTGCTAGATCGTGCCACTCCCTTTATCAATACAGAAGGGGCTTACTTTGAAAACAATACAGGTTATATCTTCTACTATTGTTTATTTTCTTTTCATGTAATTAGTTTCATTAATTAATTGTAGGACCTTGTTTGTAGAGACATTGAAACACAGAAATAAATGATAACTATATGAAAAAACGGATAGATAGGCAAATATGAATGAAGGCAGACAGACAGACAGACAGACAGATAGATACATATGTACATACATAGATAGATACATACATACATAAACACATCCACACATATACATAATACATACATACATTCACACACACATACGTGGATAAATACATACATACATACATACATACATTTACACACATATACGTGCATAAATACATACATACATACATACATACATTCACACACACATACGTGCATAAATACATACATACATACGTAAATATATACATTACATACATACATACATACATTCACACACATACATGCATATATACATACATACATACATACATACATACACGTATACATACATACATACATACATACATACGTACATGCTCTCTTATATACTGTTCGCTTTATTTATTTATTGTTTCTGAAACAAAGATAATGTTTTTAATTATCTGTTTTAATAATAATGAAAACGCCTTTTATCTGATTTCTGTTGGTATCCAAAGTAATCTGTGCTACAATTTTTTTCCGAAACCGACGACAGAAGTTTACTGCGTTTCTTTTTTCTGTCTTTTCTTCTTACATATAATAACGAAAATATAGAACGTATGTATTTTTCCATACAATGTAAAGATTGAATCATTTTTATTTAAGGACAATACAAGAACTATTCAGTAGTATTGCTTGTATATTTACACATATCAGAACAGGTGCATTCTTTAAGTATTGAAAAATTGTTACAAGAGAAGTACTGAGAATAGAAAGGAAAATATAACTTGTATCGAAATATAAATGTTCTTAAATGTTGTGAATATTATTGTTATTATCTTTAAAAGTTTATTTCTCATTTCTTTAGACCAGCATGCATGTGATTATGCTATTGCAGGATTATTAATTGGAAAGTTTTAATATATGACTTCAAAGTTTTCAAATGAACGTGAAAAAATTTGAAAACAACAATAGGCTAGAATTAAACCAGAAACTTTGACAGTTTTATGGTTCTATGTCTAAAAAATTATAAATAAAAACTTTTCAACATAATTATTAATATTATTAGTATAACATTCAGAAACAATGACACAGTTTGAAAAAAAACTACAACTGATTACGTGAAGAGATATAAACGAAAGAAGAAAAATAAACAACACATTAGAAAACAGTTTCAAATGAAAAATCAACAGCACAATTGAGCAACCTTTAACAAATACAAAGAAGGTAGACAAAAATATATAGATGCTTTGAATAACAAAAACACATGAAAGGTATATGGAAAGACATACAGACAAGCAAACAGACAGGTAGTCGGATAGATACATTGACAGACAGAGAACCAGGCACACAGACATAGAGGTAGTTAGATCATTCATAAAGAGACAGGCACATACATAGTTGGTTGAATGGATGGATGGATGGATGGATGGATGGATGGATGGATGGATGGATGGATTTATCGATAGACAGATCGATCGATCGTTGAACGAGTAGATAGATAGATAGATACATACATACATACATACATACATACATTACATGCATACATACATTCATGCACACATGCACACATACACACATACGCAGATACATACATACACACATACATACATACATACATAACATATATACATAACATACAAACATACTATATATACATACCATACATATATACCATACATCCACACCATACATACATAACATACATACCATATATACACACATCATACATACATACTATATATATATACCATACTTACATGCCATAGAAGTCATATATACTTACCATACATACATACCATACATACTTATCTACCATATATACGTATATACCATACATACATACATACATACCATACATAAATATATACCATAGTGCATGCCATGCATACCATACATGCATATCATACATGCATACCATACATACATACAAACATTCATTCATATGTACATACACATACACACATATATACTTACATCTCTCTCTCTCTCTCTCTCTCTCTCTCTGAACCTTAAGTGCTCAGGGCACATGGGGCTTCTGCAAGGGTTTTCCACAAATGCCTGCCCTTTGCCTTTTTTTCTGCTCTTGCCCAGGTGAGCCCTCTATTGCTCAACGTCCTTTCTGCTGTTCCTCTCCATGTCTCTTTTGGTTTACCCTTACTTCTATTCCCCTGTGGTGTCCATCTTAGTGTTATTTTTGGTAGTGAGTTGTCAACATACATACATACATCTCTTTATTTATTTACCGTTTCTGAAACAAAGATAATGTTTTTAATTTTCTGTCTTATTAATAATGAAAACGTCTTTTATCTGATTTCTGTTGGTATGCAAAATAATCTGTGATACATTTTAAATCGAATTTTTTTTCTAAACCGACGACACAAATTTAATGCTTTTCTTTTTTTTCTGTCTTGTCTTCTTATATATCTAATAACGAAAATTAATATAGTCAGTATGTATTTTTATACAAATTGTTAAGATTCAATCATTTTTCTTTAAGTAGAATAGTAAAACTATTCAGTAGTACTGCCTGTATATTTACACATAAAAAGTGCACACTCTAAGTATTGAAAAATTTTTACAGGAGAAGTATTGAGAATAGAAAGGAAAATATAACTATTATCTATAGACTGTTGTAAAATGTTGCGAATGTTGTTGTTATAATCTTCAAAAGTTTATTTCTCATTTCTTTAGATCAGCATACAAATGACTATGCGATTGCAGGATTGTTAATTAGATAATTTTAATAACTGACTTCAAAGTCTTCATATGGATGTGAACAAAATTTGAAAATAAAGAACAGATGAGAATTACACCAGAAACTTTCAAAAGTTTATGGTTCTAAATCTCAAAAAAGAAAAAAATATATATAACTTTTCAACATAATTATCAAATATTTTTGCATAAAATTCAGAAACAATGACAAATTTTGAAATAAACGTACAATTAATTGATTACGTGAAGAGATGTGAACGAAAGTAAAAAGAAAAAAAAAACAAACAACACAGTAAAAATCAGTTTCAGATGAAAAATCTGCGTAAATTGGGTCACTTTTGACACACACAAAGAGAAAGCAGACAAAACAAGACACATATACCCAGGCATTCATTGGAAAACGGACACAAATAACAGATATATGAAAAGACAGACGGGCAGGCAGATAGATACATTGACAGACAGAGAGCAAGACACACAGACATATAGGAAGTTAAATCAACGATGAACAGACAGGCAGATACACAGTTGGTTTAATGGATGGATGGATGGACGGATGGATGGATGGATGGATGGATGGATGGATGGATGGATGGATGGATGGATGGATGGATGGATGGAAAAATGGATGGATGGAAACATGAATGTATGAATGGATTGATGTATAGAAGAGTGCATGGAAGGACGCGTAGATAGATAGATAGATAGATAGATAGATAGATAGATAGATAGATAGATAGATACATACATACATACATACATACATACATACATACATACATACATACATACATACACCATAACAAACCTTAATAGAACATACTAGACCATGCCAAACCATACCAGACCAAAATCGACCATAAATTTCATACATACACACTTACACACATACACACACACCATACAAGACCATACCAGACCATACCATACAATACACACACAGACACACACAGACACACAGACAGACAGACAGACAGACACAGACGGACACATACACACAGGCAGACATACGCATACACACAGACACACACAGAAACACACATAAACACAAAGACACACACAGACATACATACAGACACACAAAGACACACACACAGACAGACAGACATACATACACACATACATACATACAGACACACACATACACACACATACACACACAGACACGCACACAGACACACATACATCCATACGTGCACTCTTATATACTATTCTCTTTATTTATTTACTGTTTCTGAAACAAAGAAAATGTTTATAATTTTCTGTCTTATTAATAATGAAAACATCTTTTATCTGATTTCTATTGGTGTGCAAAGTAATCTGTGCTACATTTTAAATGGAATTTTTTCTAAACCGACGATAGATGTAAAATGCGTTTTTCTTCTGTTTTTTCTTCTTATATATAATAACGAAAATTAATATAGTCCGTATGTATTTTTATATAAATTGTTAGGATTCGATCATTTTTATTTAAGAGAATAGAAAAACTATTCAGAAGTATTGCTTGTATATTTACACATATCAGAAAAAGTGTACGCTTTAAGTATCGAAAAATTTTTATAGGAGAAGTATTAAGAATAGAAATGAAAATATAACTATTCTCAAAATATGAATGTTCTTCAATGTTGTGAATGTTGTTATAATCTTCAAAAGTTTATTTCTCATTTCTTTAGATCAGCATACAATTGATTATGTTATTGTAGGATTGTTAATTAGATAATTTTAATAATTGACTTCAAAGTTTTCAAAATTGATGTGATTAAAAAAAATTCAAAAGAACAGATGAGAATTACACCAGAAATTTTCAAACGTTTATGGTTCTAAGTTTAATAACAAAAAAATATAACTTTTTCAACAGAGTTATAAAATATTTTTGCATGACATTCAGTAACAATGACAAATTTTGAAATAAACGTACAATTAATTGATTACGTGAAGAGATAAGAACGAAAGTTTAAAAAAAACAACAACACAGTAGACATCATTTCAGATGAAAAATCTGCGTTTATGGCGCCACTTTTAACACATAGAAAGAAGAAAGAGGGACAAAACAAGACACATATATACAGGCATTGCAAAACGGACACAAAATAACAGATGTATGGAAAGACAGACGGGCAGGCATGCAGACAGGCAGGCAGATATCTAGGTAGCTAAATCAATGATGAACAGACAGGCAGATGCACAGCTGGTTTAATGCATAGGTCGATGGATGGATGGATGGATGGATGGATGGATGGATGGATGGATGGATGGATGGATGGATGGATGGGTGGGTGGGTGGGTGGATGGATGGTAGCTTGCATGTATAAATGCATAGATTGATGGAAGGATGCATGGAAAGGTGCATGGGTGCATATACAGACAGACAGACAGACAAGCAATTTGGCACGCGTGCCCGTCTAACATTCTTCCCCTCATCATACAGCTTTCATTCAGTCACAGTTATTCCGCATTTATCAATGAGCATAATAATTATGAAGACACAATTAAATGATTCATCATCATCAGGTGCTGTGCCGACTGGCGTTGGGTATTATGCTTCTCCAGAGTATACGATCCTTCATGCAGGCCATCAGCTCAGTTGGTGATCTCCTCTCACACCATCCCGTTAGACTGTCCAGTATCATTTCTCTTGATCTTTCTCTTGATCTTCTTCCTTCTATTTTTCCTGTTGTTATAATATTTTCAATGCCCCCTCTTCTCATTGCATGTCCTATGAAAGTACATTGTCTCTCTCTTATCTTTCTGACAAGATTTTTTGTCTCTCCAGCTCTTCTCATACATTCTTCATTAGTTATTTTTGCTGTCCAGGAAATTCACAACATTCTTCGAATAAATCATATTTCTGCTGCTTTCAATGACTTTTGTGAAGACCTGCCTATTGTCTATAATTCACTTCCATATAACAAGATAGGTTCAATATAGCATTTTAGGACTCGTTTTCTAACATTCATTGATAAAGATGTGTTAGCTAATATGTTTCTCATTCTCTGAAATGCAGTCTTTGCTTGGCCTATTCTGTTCCTAATTTCTGTTCTGCTTTCCCATCTGAAGTTATTACTGCTCCAAGGTATTTGAATTTCTGCACCTGCTTTACAATAGTTCCGTTTAATTTTATACTGCATGTCTGTGGATTCTGTTTCTTAGATATAATCATAGTCTCTGTCTTTTTGATGTTCAAAGTAAAGCCTTTCTGTTCACTTCCTTTAGCGACTTTATCCAAGAGATTTTGCAGGTCTTGTTGGTTCTCAGCTATCAGTACTGTGTCGTCAGCATACCGAAGGTTGTTAATATTGTATCCTCCAATTTTTATGCCTGGTTCTGTGATGATAGTTCTTAGAATATTCTCGCTATACAGAGAAAAAAGGTCTGGAGATAGTACACATCCTTGTCGCACCCCTTGTTTTATAGGTTGATATTTTCCAGTTCTATTTTCAACTCGAATTGCTGCTTCTTGCTGTCAGTATAGATGTTTTACAATCCTCAAGTCTTTGCCGTCTATATTGATGTCTTCAAGCATTTTAATAATTTCATTATGTTTCACCTTGTCAAATGCCTTGGTGTAATCAATGAAGCATAAGTAGAGATCTTTCTGTACTTCTAAAGCTCTTTCTGTTAGTATTCGTAAAGCATAAATGGCATTGTGTGTTCTCTTTCCTTCAACAAATCCAAACTGCTCATCTGCTAAACTCATTTTTATCTTTTCCCTTGTTCTTCTCTTAATAATTCTCAGAAATAGCTTCGTTATGTGACATGAGGGGCTGATAGTCCGGTGGTCATCACATTCCTTTGTACCTGGTTTCTTTGGTAGTGCTATAAACGTGGATGTAATCAGGTCACTGGGCATATAACCGCTGTTGTAAATGTCATTCAGTAACTTGGTTATTATTTTTTCCTGTCTCCTCTAGTGCCTCTATTTCTGTTATTGTTATATTATCAGGTCCAGTTTCTTTTCCTTTCTTCATGTGTTTGATGGTATGTATGATTTCATCTTCAAGTATTGGTGGTCCATCACAGTTTTCAGTATCTGGTGTTAATTCTGGTCTTTCTCCTCCATATAGCTCACCGATATACTCTGTCCACTTGCCCACAATGCCTTCTTTTCCCATTAACATTTTATCTTCTTTTGATTTCAGGCATCCTGTGGTATATTTTGTCTTCCCACCTGTGAGTTCACTAATTCGTTTGTGCATGTTTTTGCTGTCTTTATTATGAGAGTCCTCTATTTGTCAGCAATGTTCATTTAACCACACTTCCTTTGCTTCTCTGTATTTGTGTCTTATTTCTTTATTTATCTTGCCATATTTTTTTTCTTGGTTATTTTTACTTCTCCTCCTCTTGTCCATCAGTCCTAAGCTAAGATGTCGTCTGTCATCCATTTATTTTTAGGGGCTTCTTTTTTCAGTGGTATTATCTCCTTAACAGTTTGGTGGATAGAATCTCTTAACATTGCCCATTGTTCCTCTATACTATTTGTATCTTTGCATTGTATCTATTGTATCTATTTGTTATAATAACTTTGTATTGTTCTCGCAGTTCTTGGTCATTTTTAAGGAGTTCTGTATTCAGTTTGATGTTTCTCACTTTTCTGCCTGCTTTCTTTAGCTTTATTCTAATTTTTCCACATAGTTGGTCTTGGTCACTATTGGAGTCAGCTCCTGACATGGTTTTTGTTGTCGGCAATGCATTCCGGAATCGTTTGTTGCTTATACGTAGTCTATCTGGTTAAAAGTCTTTTTGTCTGGGCTGCACCACGTTGCTAGTCTTCAGAGATGTTGTTTCAACCAGGTGTTTCCTACAACCATGCTATGTATTCTTGCACATTCAATTAACTTATATCTCTGTCATTCCTCTCCCCCAGTCCATAGTCACCAACAATGTCTGAAGTTCTTCCTTTACCAACTTTGGCATTAAAATCTCCCATCACTATAGTAACGTCATGTGACTTTGTGTGTTTCAGAGCTGTCTCTATGTCAGCTATAAAATAGCTGTACATCTTCTTCAGAACTTTCAGATGTTGGAGCGTACACTTGTATAATATTTATGTTTATTGGTCGTCCTTTCAGTTGGGCTAGCAGGACTCGGTCCGAGATGTTCAAATATCCTACA
The DNA here is from genome assembly GCA_009760885.1 of Achatina immaculata. Classification (NCBI taxonomy): domain Eukaryota; kingdom Metazoa; phylum Mollusca; class Gastropoda; order Stylommatophora; family Achatinidae; genus Lissachatina; species Lissachatina immaculata. The sequence continues at coordinate 26,548,338 of CM019714.1, forward strand.
ATTGTCCTTGCTGTTTGTTCGTCAAATATTATTCCTACTCTTCGTTCATGTTTCTCACTTCCTGAATATATTATTGTATGTTTATCAGAGTTTATCTTCCCTGCACCTGTCCATCTAATTTCACTCATTCCTAATATGTTGATCTTCATCCTTTCCATTTCCCTCTTTACATTTTCTAATTTTCCAGCCTGGAATAAATTAGTAACGGAAATGGTAGTGGTAATGAAATGATTATATAAATAAATAATAAACTTATCTCTTGTCCATATACTCCGCATTCTGATTTATACAACAGCATGAAATAGACTAGACAGATAGATTGACTGATTGATTGGTTGATCTTTATTCAAAAGGGTTAAGAATTGGGCACGCAGGCAAGTCTGACGTTCTGCTCTTTATCATACATCTTTCAATCTATTCCAGACATTCTACAAATATGCTGTTCATGTAACAAACATAATTACCATTGAAGCTGAGAGACATAAAATAAAATATCACATTTACGTTTCGCTCTTATCCATTCACTCAGTACAGAAGTAACTACATACATATATAAATAACTATCTACTAAACAAAAATTTCGGGACTATTCAGAATAAACAATTAACTGTATTCGGTGTCTGTAAGAGCAGTTTTTGATAACTTTTAAGCTTTATGATTCACGGAGGCATGTAGTCGACATAAAATAGATATTAGGAAAGTTAGTAGTTGTAGGAAAGATCATAGTTTATATTTTTTATACAGGATGGGAGGGTATTTCAAAGATGAACAGCAGAATAACTCACTTTTTTCTTGTAAAGAGGGGTACTCCTATAGTGTGCTATGACGGTCTTGATCACTGGGTGAAGAGTCAGTGACCCCACTCTGTTTTGTTTCTGTTGGTTGTTTTTCAGGTGAAGTTTGTTTACACCGGCTGGCGACGATGGGCGAGTCTTCGGCTTCATGTTGAGATGAGTTTGACTAGCAGCCACTGACTGACTGTGACTACTAGTTTCTGTCTGGTTGTTTTTCTGTAGTTTTCTGCTACTACTGTGTTTTTCGCTGTTCTTTGATTGAATGAGCAGCTTCAGCTTGGTATTTTCTTCTCTCAGCTGTTCAACTTCTTTTTTTTATATTAACTTTACAACTTCCTACTTCATGTCACTGATGAGTATTTTCACTAGGTCTTTAATAGCTCCTGTGAAGTCATGGCCACAGAGACAAGTACGTGATTTTGTACCTGTACCAATAGCTTGATGAGAACTGACAGTCTCATTAAGTCTAGATACATTACTCTGCAAATATTTTTCAGAGTTTGGGTCCGCTGGAACTGTTAGCTCGGTTCTATTTTTGAGTGAAGGTGTCTGAAGACAGTGGAGTTTTCTCAGTAGAAGCTGTTGCTCCTTGTTCTCCAGCAGTATCTGGGATTATTGGTTCTTCTGCAGCAAGTGTTGGTAGTAATTCATGTTTGCTGGAGGCTTCTTTGCTGGTGATAATAACAGCATTTTCTGGCACAGACTCTTCTACTGTCACGATTTCCATTCTATCGTCGACTATGTCAATAGACTTCTTTGCAGGACTTGCAAAACTTTCAGCCATGTTTGTAATTGATGTCTTTGGTTCATCTGAGTTATCTGCTTGAGGGAGCTGACTGGCCATCACTTCCTTGACTGTGTTTATGTTTTCTTCTTGCAGCTCCATAAACTGTTTTGTTAGCCAGGATTCAATGGCTTCGGCGTCACCTTGTGCCATCACTTTGTTCTTGGTGTGGTAAAGATGAACTGTGAGGACTGGTGTTTTTATGATGTCCTCAACATTAGCGCCCAGCTTGTCATACCTCTCCTCTCTTTCTGCGTGATAAACCTTCCTAAGGTCTTGCCTCAGGGACTAGTACTGAAATGTGTTGTGACATGTCAAAACGACACATTGTCCCTCGTTGGTGTATTTTATTGTTAAGCCTGGTGGGTTACTGCATTTCTTCGGCTTTGTTCCCACGGCTTTGTGTTTGTTTAATCTATAGTTCTTTGTTGTGGTAGACCGGAGACCATCCCGCCGGCTGGGCTTGTTCGTCACCTCACAGATTAAACCTTCTTTCCCCGCATTTTATCATTGTTGCATAATGTCCAGATTAAACCTTCTGTCCCGCATTCTATCATTGTTACATAATGTCCAGATTAAACACATTACACAGATTAAACCTTCTGTCTCGCATTCTATCATTGTTACATAATGTCCAGATTAAACACATTACACAGATTAAACCTTCTGTCCCGCATTCTATCATTGTTACATAATGTCCAGATTAAACACATTACACAGATTAAACCTTCTGTCTCGCATTCTATCATTGTTACATAATGTCCAGATTAAACACATAAAACATTCTGGCTGACACTGGGCAGACCGCGTGGCTTATCGAAAACTGGTGATGAAAACTGGTGACCACTATGAACTCAGAGAAAGAATGTCTTACGTAATTTTATGAAATAACTCCATAAATTCACATATTTTAAAGAATATTCATAATCCAATGAAAACACAATTTCTTCAGAAATACACCAATATAAATATCACTGTCGAAGTACTTGAAATAACACACAAAATAATTGAAAAATCTGGAGTGAGAAATTACACGTCCTTTCGCGGACAAATAAACTAGATAGATAGATAGATAGATAGATAGATAGATAGATAGATAGATAGATAGATAGATAGATAGATAGACAGATAGATGGATAGATAGATAGATAGATAGATAGATAGATAGATAGATAGATAGACAGATAGATGGATGGATGGATGGATGGATGGATGGATGGATGGATGGATGGATCGATAGATAGATAGATAGATAGATAGATAGATAGATAGATAGATAGATAGATAGATAGATAGATAGATAGACAGACAGACAGACAGACAGACAGACAGACAGATAGATAGATAGATAGATAGATAGATAGATAGATAGATAGATAGATAGATAGATAGATAGATAGATAGATAGATAGATAAGCAGAGAGAGAGACAGACCGACATATATACATAATTACATACATACATACATATATTCATGCATAATTGGTTCAATGGATTTATGAATGGATAGATGAATGAAAAGATGAATAGATGGCTGAATAGATGTAAATATTAGACAGGTAAATACATATATAAGTATCAACTTACGAACGTGCATACATACATCCATATATGCGAACATTCTAATATTCATACATATGTATGCTAGGGTACATACATGCACATAAACATACATAAACGCTATGCTTAGTATTTTAGTTAATGCTTTGAAATACCAAATGATTACTGATATTTAAGACATTATTGAGTATTCGAAAGAACCTTTTTTGAAAACAGCGCTTGACCATTTATGTTATCATTAGAATTTTCCCACGCGGCTTAAAAAAGAATTTCTTTTTTTTATCATTGTAAGTAATTTCAATAGCGTTGTTATTGAGTTATACTGTCTACTGTGTCAAAAATCATTACAGGCCGTACGTAATTTTTATTTAAAAAATTATTATAGGGCACACAAAGTACTTATTTCAAAACTTTAAAGCAGTAACTTGTTTTGTGGAACACAACGTGTCATAAATATGAATTAGCGTTACTCGAACATATACGTTTTCATCATAAATCTTACAACATTGCTTGAGAAATTGTTATTTTTCTTATCTTATATCTTATATCCTTCCCGTGCCGTTAGACGTCACATAGGGCTCGCAAAGTAGTTCGCCAGTTTTTCCTGTCTTCGGCGAGTCTTTCAACCTCAACAAAGGATTTTATGCCTGTTAACTTGGCCTCTCTTAATAATGTCCTCTTCAGAGTTTCACGCAGTCTGCCCCTTTTTCTTCGGCCTGTTGTGTTCCACTTGATAGCTTGTTTTGGGATTATCTGATCATTTCTTCTCATCAAGTGACCAACATATGTTATTTATGGTATAATATAAAACAAATCACTATTTATTTTTTAAATACTGTGAAGCTCTGACCAAAGTCTAATAAAACTGGAATATATAATAATAATGTAGAACTAAAATATACCTTTATAGCTAGGATTAATTAGCGCGAAAGATTAAAGAGACAGTTAGCAGACAAGAAAAGTATAAACATGGCAGACGGGCAGATTTACACACAGCAAACTCAAAATTAAAAAAACAAAACTAAAAATTACTGGCAAAGAAATAAAAAGATAAAAAATGGACAATAAACAGATTTAAAAGATAGAGATAGATCACAGACAGACTAACAGAAACAGACGGACAGATAGAAAGACAGTCTAGAAGGCATATCAGCAGTCAAACTGGGAAGAAGGCAGGCAAATAGATAGATAGATAGATAGATAGATAGATAGATAGATAGATAGATAGATAGATAGATAGATAGATAGATAGATATCAGGCTAGCAGACAGACGTACAGATAGATAGATAGATAGATAGATAGATAGATAGATAGATAGATAGATAGATAGATATCAGGCTAGCAGACAGACGTACAGATAGATAGATAGATAGATAGATAGATAGATAGATAGAGATAGATAGATTATCAGGCTAGCAGACAGACGTACAGATAGATAGATAGATAGATAGATAGATAGATAGATAGATAGATAGATAGATAGATAGATAGATAGATAGATAGATAGCAGGCTCGCAGACAGACAGAAAGATAGATAGATAGATAGATAGATAGACAGACAGACAGACAGATAGATAGATAGATAGATAGATAGAGATAGATAGATAGATAGATAGATAGATAGATAGATAGATAGATAGACAGATAGATGGATGGATGGATGGATGGATGGATGGATGTATCCTATGGATGGATGGATGGATAGATAGATAGATAGATAGATTGATTGATTGATTGATCTTTATTTCAAAAGGGTTAAGAATTGGGCACGCAGGCCCGTCTGACATTCTGCCCTTTAGATAGATATAGATAGATAGATAGATAGATAGATAGATAGATAGATAGATAGATAGATAGATAGATAGATAGATAGATAGATAGACAGAGAGACAGACAGACAGACAGACAGACAGATAGATAGATAGATAGATAGATAGATAGATAGATAGATAGATATATAGATAGATAGATAGATAGATAGATAGATAGATAGATAGATAGATAGATAGATAGATAGATAGATAGATAGATAGATAGATAGATAGATCCATAATTGGTTGAATGGATTTACGGATGGATAGATGGTAGGATAATTGAATGAATGGCTGAAGAGATATACAGATTTGATAGGTAAATACTTATATAATTACCGACTTATGAATGTGGAAACAGATTGACATATGCAAATATATGAATATATATATATATATATGCCGGTGTACATACATGTACAAAAATATATATCAACGCTATGCATAGTATTTTAGTATATACTTTTAATTAATAAATGAGTGCTAATATTTAAGGCATTATTGAGTATTTAAAAGAACTGTTTGTGAAACCGATCTTGAAAATTAATGTTAACATTAGAATTGTCCCGCGTGTTTTAAAAAGTATTCCTTTTTTATCATTATAAGTAATTTCAAGGGCGTAGTTATTGAGTTATAATGTCTATTGTGTCAAAATATCAAAACAGACGGTATGTAATTTTTAGTTCACAAATTAATATAGGACACACAATGTACTTATTTCAAAACTTTAAAGCAGTAAGCAGTTTTGTTCGACAAAATAAACCATAAATATGAATTAGTGTTACTCGAACATACACGAAGCTTTCATTATTAATCTTACAACCTTATTGGAGAAGTTGTTGTTTATTATATAATAAAAAAGTATTCAGTATTTATTACTTTTTAAACACTGTGAAGGCTTGATAAGGTCTAATAAAATTGTAATATATTATAATAATGTAGAACTGAAATATATCTTTACATCTAGACTTATATAGTGCGAAAGATGCAATAGACAGTTAGCAGACAAGCAAAGCATAAAGGTGGCAAAAAGACAGATTTACTGATATGAAGCTTAAAATAGACTACTGGCAGAGAAACAAAGGATATAAATTGGACAATACATGCATATAAAAAATACAGATAGATCACAGACAGACTGACAGAAACAGACAGAGAGATAGAAAGACAGTCTTACTGGGATGCAGACAGACAGACTGGCAAGAAGGCAGGTAGATAGATAGATAGATAGATAGATAGATAGATAGATAGATAGATAGATAGATAGATAGATAGATAGATAGATAGATAGATAGATAGATAGATAGATAGATAGATAGATAGATAGATAGATAGATAGATAGATAGATAGATAGATAGATAGATGGATGGATGGATGGATGGATGGATGGATGGATGGATGGATGGATGGATGGATGGATGGACGGATGGATGGATGGAAGGACGGACGACCTGGTGGACGGACGGATGGATGGACGGACGGATGGATGGATGGATAGATGGATGGATGGATGGATGGATGGATAAATACATAGATACATAGATGAATTCTTAATTCGGTGAATGGATTTATGGATGTATTGATGGATCGATGAATGAATGGATGGCTGAATAGATCTAAAGTTTTAGATAAGTAAATGCATATATTACCAACATACGTACGTTCATACATACATCCATACATGCAAACATACGAATATACATACATATGTTTGCATGCATATATACATGCACAGAAACAAATATAAATGCTACGTATATCTGTTTAGTAAATACTTTAAGTAATAAATGATTACTGATATTTAAGACATTAATGAGTATTCGAAAGAACCGTTTTTTGAAAACAGCGCTTGGCCATTAATGTTGTCATTAGAATTTTCCCACGTGGTTTAAAAAGAATTTCTTTTTTTTTATCATTATAAGTAATTTCAATAGCGTGGTTATTGCATTATGCTATATATTGTATCAAAATATTAATACAGGTGGTACGCAACATTTATTTCACAAATTAATATAGGGCATACAAAAGTACCTATTTCAAAACCTTAAAGCAGTAACTAATTCTGTGGAAAAAAATGTACCATAAATATTTAAATTAGTGTTACTCGAACATAGACAACATTTTCATTAAAAATCTGACATCCTTACTTGAGAAGTTGTTATTTATTGTATAATATAAATCTATTCAATATTTATTTTGTTTTAAAAATACCGTGATGCTCTGTGCATTGTAATGCATTGTAATAATGTATAACTGAAATATATCTTTATACCTAGACTTAAATAACACGAACGATGAAAAAGACAGTTAGCAGACAAGCAAAGTATAAAGGTGGCAAACAGACAGATAGCAAGCTTAAATAAACTACTGGCAGAGATTAAAAAAAACATCGGAAATGGACAATACACACATATAAAAAAAGAGATAGATCACAGAAAGACAGACAGACAGACAGAGAAACAGACAGAGAGATAGAAAAACAGTCTGACTGACATGCAGACAGGCAGACTGGTACGAAGGTAGATAGATAGATAGATAGATAGATAGATAGATAGATAGATAGATAGATAGATAGATAGATAGATAGATAGATAGATAGATAGATAGATAGATAGATAGATAGATAGATAGATAGATAGATAGATAGATAGATTTTTATTATCTGCTTACTAATAATGAAGCCGTCCTTTGTCTAATTAATATTGATGCACAGAATACTTGTGGTACTTGATAAATCTGAAATGTTTTTTTTAGATCGACGAAACAAGATTAAAGACTTTCTGTTGTCTTTTTTACAATTAATACAGTATGTATGTAATTTTACATAAAATGTAAAGATTCAATCCTTATTGTTTGCGGAGAATAGACGCAACGTTCAGTGTTATTACTTCATTATCAGAACAGGTGCACACTTTTGAATGTTGTTGTTATAATTTTTTAAAGTTTTTTTATCATTTCTTTACATAAACATGCAGTTGATTATGCCATTGCAGGATCATTGGTTGGAAAATTTAATATATGATTGAAAAGTTTTCAAAATGATTTGAAAAAAATAATAAAATGTAAAAAAATATGCAAGATCTCTCTCTCTCTCTCTCTCTCTCTGAACCTTAAGTGCCCAGGGCACATGGGGCTTCCGCAAGGGTTTTCCACGAATGCCTGTCTTTCGCCTTTTTTTCTGCTCTTGCCCAGGTGAGCCTTCTATTGCTCAACATCCTTTCTGTTGTTCTTCTCCATGTCTCTTTTGGTCTACCCTTACTTCTGCTCCCCTGTGGTGTCCATCTTAGTGCTATTTTTGGTAGTGAGTTGTCAGTCATTCGGAGCACATGTCCCAACCATCGCCAGCGTCTTTCCTCAATAATTGTTGATATGCAAGATACAACACACTTTTTACTTGGGATAGTGGAAAAAAAGCTGAGTGAGTGAGTCTTCGTTTGGATGTATACCTGAGTGGATGGTTTTCGTGATGTCTCTCTCGAGTACACGAACATTTAAGTCTGTTCTGGAGTTTTGCAAATATGAACAGACTCGCCATGTGGCAGGGCAAACCTGCCGGCGATCAGAGTATCATCACCATCTGCATTTTCATCAATTGCATCAATAAATCCTCATGTCAAGTGTTACGCAGGACTAGCTTGACTTCCGTATCAGTGTGTTGCTAACCTCAGTTTTGAAAGAGCCTGGAATGTGAAGAATGGCTGGGGACAGTGATTAACTAATCCAGAAACGTGAAGTTGATGGCTGGAGTCAGTGAATAAGTAAATCTCTAACACTCAGAAAACACGGCTTCAAGATAATATACGAATCAGAATCATTAGGCTCATCAAGGTACAACACCGTCTTCAACTAGTGCCCGAACATTCTAGTCAGTAGCCAAAAATAGTAACACAGCGGCGCATTCTACTTCACAATGACAAACTTTAAACAAAAGAACAATTAATTAATTATGTGAAGAGATATGAACGAAAGTAGAAAGAAGAAAGTAAACAACACATTAGAAAACAGTTTCAAGGGAAACATTTATAGCATAATTCCGCGACTTTTGATTAGTGGCAAGAAGGTAAAAGAAACAGACAAATATGTAGAGACATTGAAGTAGAGAAATAATTGATTGACATACGGAAAAACGGACAGACAGACAAACATACACTGATGCAGGCTGATAGAGAGACAGACAGATAGATGGATGGATAGATGAATGGACCGATGGATGGATGGATGGATGGATGGATGGATGGATGGATGGATGGATGGATGGATGGACGGATGGATGGATGGATGGATGGATGGATGGATGGATGGATGGATGGATGGATGGATGGACGGAACGATGGATACTATGTTTTGTTGTATTTGTTTGCTGTTTTGAAACAAAGATTATGCTGTTTAATATCGGTTTTACTAATAATGAGATCGTCTTGTGTTTAGTAAATGTTGGTGAACAGATTAGTCTGTGGTGCTTGATAAATCCGAAAGACTTTGATAGACCCAGGAAATTAATGAGTTTCTGTTGTACTATCTTTTATCTTACGTATATTAACGACAATTAACACAGTCAGTAAGTATTTTTATACCAAATGTAAAGATGATTCAGCCATTGTTGTTTACGGAGAATAGAAGAAACATTCAGAAGTGTTACCTGTATATCAGAACAGCTGAACACTTTTGAATGTTGTTATAATCTTTTACATTTTTTAAAATCTTTTCTCGATATCAACATGCAATTGACTATGAAATTTCAGGAATATTAGTTGCTAATTTTAATATAGGATTTCAATTTTTTTTCAAAATGATTTGAATAAAATAAAGACAATTTTAAAAGAACTGGCAAAATGTAACATATTTATCAAAAGTGTATGGTTTTATGTCTTAGGAAGAAGACATAAATATAACATTTTCAGCACAACTATAAAACGTTTAATATAAATTTCAGAAAAAAAAGAAAAATTTAGAAAAAAAGAACAAGTTATTAATTACGTGAAGAGATATGATCCAAAGTAGAAAAAAGAACAATTTATTAATTACGTGAAGAGATATGATCCAAAGTAGAAAAAAGAACAATTTATTAATTACGTGAAGAGATATGATCCAAAGTAGAAAAAAGAACAATTTATTAATTACGTAAAGAGATATGATCAAAAGTAGAAAAAAGAACAATTTATTAATTACGTGAAGAGATATGATCCAAAGTAGAAAAAAGAACAATTTATTAATTACGTGAAGAGATATGCTCCAAAGTAGAAAAAAGAACAATTTATTAAGTACGTGAAGAGATATGATCAAAAGTAGAAAAAAGAACAATTTATTAATTACGTGAAGAGATATGCTCCAAAGTAGAAAAACAAAGAAAATAAAAATCACAGTAAAAAGTTTCAGGGGAAAAATGTATAGCACAACTACGTATTGAGAAGTGTTTGATACATTGAAAAAAGAAGGCAGACAAAAATAATAGACAAATACAAGGTTCGACAATTATGTAATGAGACTGATTTTATTATGGCCAAGAAAAAAATGCCATGTATGAAGCAAAGCATGGAATCCAAAGAATCGACCTTCATATATAATCTGGCAACTTCTCATCGCCGCTCGATATGCAGCCGATAAACAAGCCGCCATTTTGTTGACCTAGTTAAGGAATCATTGTCACGTGATTATCTGTTTAATTAATAATGAAAACGTCTTTTATCTGATTTCTGTTGGTATGCAAAGTAATCTGTGCCACAATTATTTTTTTTTCTAAACCGACGACAGAAGTTGAATGCATTTCTCTTTTCTGTCTTTTCTTCTTATATATAACAACGACAATATAGAACGTATGTATTTTTCCATACAATGTAAAGATTCAATCGTTTTTATTTAAGGATAATAGAAGAACTACTCAGTAGTATTGATTTTATATTTACACATATCAGACCAGTTGCACACTTTAAGTATTGACATATTTTTGTAGGATAAGTATTGAGAATAGAAAGGAAAATATAAATATGATCGAAATATGAATGTTCTTAAATGTTGTGAATGTTGTTATAATCTTTAGAAGTTTATTTCTCATATCTTTAGACCAACATGCAAGTGATTAGTCGATTGCAGGATTACTAATTGTAAAATGTTAATGTATGACTTAAAAAGTTTCAAACGAATGTGAAAAAAATTGAAAAAAAAAAGAGTAGATGAGAATTACACAAGAAACTTTTAAAAGTTTATGGTTCTAAGTCTAAAAAACAAAAAAATAGAAATAAAAATTTTTCAACAGAATTATAAAATAAAATATATTTAGCATAACATTCAGAAACAATGAAAAATTTTCAAAAAAGTACAATTAATTGATTACATGAAGAGATATGTGAACGAAAGTTTAAAAAAAAACAATATATTAGAAAAGAGTCTCACATAAAAGATTTCCAGCACAATTACGCAACTTTTAACAAGTACGAAGAAGAAGGCAGACAAAACAAGACAAACATATAGAGGCATTGAAAAACGGACATAGATGATAGATGTATGGAAAGACAGACAAACAAGAAGGCAGACAGACATATAGGTAGATAGATTATTCATAAACAGACAGGCGAATATATAGTTGGTTCAATGCACAGATGGATGGATGGATGGATGGATGGATGGATGGATGGATGGATGGATGGATGGATGGATGGATGGATGGATAAAACGACGGATCTATCGATGGTTGGAGGGTAGACAGATAGACAGACAGGTAGGCAGGCAGGCAGGCAGGCAGGCAGGCAGATAGATAGATAGATAGATAGATAGATAGATAGATAGATAGATAGATAGATAGATAGATAGATAGATAGATAGATAGATAGATAGATAGATAGATAGATTTACTAATTGTGGAACAAAGATAATATTTTTAATTGTATGTTTTATTAATAATGAAAACGTCTTTTATCTGATTTCTTTTTATGTGTAAAAGTAATCTACGCTATACAATGAACTGAAAATTATTTTATACAGACGACAGAAGTTTAATGTGTTTCTATTTTCTCTCTTTTCTTTTTATATATAATAACGATAATTAATATAGCCTGTATGTATTTTCATATAAAATGTAAAGATTCAATCATTTTTTATTTACAGAGAATAGACAAACTAATCAGTAGCATTGCTTGTATGTTTACAAATATCAGAACAGGTGCACACTTGAAGTATTTTAAATATTTTTATAGCAAAACTATTCAGAATAGAAAGGAAAATATAACTATTATAGAAATGTGAATGTTCTTAAATGTTGTGAATGTTGTTGTTATAATCTTTAAAAGTTTTGTTCTCATTTCTTTAGATCAGCATGCAGGTGATTAAGCGATTGCAGGATTAATAATTGGATAATTGTAATAACTGACTTCAAAGTTTTCAAAATGGATCTGATTAAAAAAAAAAATTGAAAAGAACAGACGCTAATTACACCAGAAATTTTCAAACATTTGTGGTTCTATGTTTAATAATAAAATAAATATGACATTTTCAACACAATTATAAAATATTTTTAGCATAACATTCAGAAAAAATGACAAGTTTTGAAATAAACTTACAATTAATTGATTATGTGAAGAGATATGAATGAAATTAAAAAGAAAAAATAAATAAATAACACAATAGAAAACAGTTTCAGATGAAATATCTGAACATATTCCGCACCTTCTGACACATAGAAAGAAGAAGGCAGACAAAATAAGACACACATATAGAGGCATTGGAAAACGGACACAAATAACAGATATATGTAAAGACAGACGGACAAGCATATAGACATATTGACAAGCAAAGAGCTAGCCATACAGACATATAGGTTGTTAGATCATTGACGAACAGACAGGCAGATATACAGTTGGTTTAATGCATAGGTCGATGTATGGATGGATGCATGCATGCGTGGTAGACGGATAGATAGATGAATGGATGGATGGAAAAAAGGATGGACGGGAGATAGAAAATGGATAGACCTACGGATGGATGGATGTATGGAAGGTGCAGATAGATAGATAGATAGATAGATAGACAGACAGACAGACAGACAGACAGACAGACAGACAGACAGATAGATAGATAGATAGATAGATAGATAGATAGATAGATAGATAGATAGATAGACAGACAGACAGACAGACAGACAGACAGACAGATAGATAGATAGATAGATAGATAGATAGATAGATAGATAGAGATAGATAGATAGATAGATAGATAGATAGATAGATAGATAGACAGACAGACAGACAGACAGACAGACAGACAGATAGATAGATAGATAGATAGATAGATAGATAGATAGATAGATAGATAGATAGATAGATAGATAGATAGATAGATAGATAGATAGATAGATGCACACATACATACATATATACATACATACACACATATATACATCCACACATACATACACACATACATACATACTTTCATACACACATACATACATACATACATACATACATACATACATACATACATACATACATACATACATACATACATTCTTATAAACTATTCTCTTTATTTTTTACCTTTTCTGAAACAAAGAAAATGTTTATAATTTTCTGTCTTATTAATAATGAAAACATCTTTTATCTGACTTCCGTTGGTGTGCAAAGTAATCTGTGCTACATTTTAAATCGATTTTTTTTCTTAAATTTACGACAAAAGTTTAATGTGTTTAATTTTTCTGTCTTGTCTTCTTATATATAATAACGAAAATTAATATAGTCCGTATGTATTTTTATATAAATTGTTAAGATTCAATCATTTTCTTTAAGTAGAATATTAAAACTATTCAGTAGCAGTTCTTGTAGAGTTACACACATCAGAACAGGAGCACGCTTTCAGTACTGAAAAAATTTTTTATAGAAAAACTATTGAGAATAGAAAGGAAATTATAACTATTATTGAAATATGAATGCTCTTAAATGTTGTGAATGTTGTTCTTATAATCTTTAAAAGTTTTGTTCTCATTTCTTTAGATCAGCATGCAATTGATTATGCGATTGCAGGATTATTAATTAGATAATTTTAATAACTGACTTCAATGGCTTCAAATTGGTGTGAAAAAAAATTGAAACAAAGAACAGTCGAGAATTACACCCGAAACTTTCAAACGTTTGTGATTCTAAGTCTCAAAAAAAAGTAACCTTTTCAACACTGTTATAAAATATCTTTAGCATAACATTCAGAAACAATGACACATTTTGAAAAAAAATATACATGTAATTGATTATGTGAAGAGATATGAACGAAAGTGAAAAGGAAAAAAACAACATATAAGAAAACAGTTTTTGGTGACACATAGAAAGAAGCAGGTAGACAAAACAAGACAAATATAGAGAGGCATTGAAAAACGGACACAAATGATAGATATATGAAAAGACAGACGGACAGACAGGCTGGCAGGCATAAAGATACATTGACAGACAGAGAACTAGCACACAGACATGTAGGTAGTTAAATCATTGATAAACAGACAGGCAAATACACAGATGGATGGATGGATGGATGGATGGATGGATGGATGGATGGATGGATGGATGGATGGATGGATGGATGGACGGATGGACAGACGGATGAACGGACGGACAGATAGACAGACAGACAGGCAGATGGATAGATAGATAGATCGAACAAACGAACCAACGAACAAATATACTTTATTTTCAAACAGTTAAGAATTGGGCACACAGACCCATCTAACATTCTGCCCTTCATCACACAGCTTTCACTCAGTCACAGTCATTCTGCATTTGTTAATGAGCATTAATAATCATGAAGATACAATTAAATGATTACATAAATAAATAATAAACTTACCCCTTGTCCATACACTTCACACTCTGATTTATACAACTGCATGAAATAAACTAGATAGATAGATTGATTGATCTTTGTTTCAAAAGGGTGAAGAATTTTAGCACACAGATCGGTCTGACGTTCTGCCCTTTATACATTTTTCACTCTATTCCAGACATTCTATAAATATGCTGTTCATGTAACAAACATAATTAACAATGAAGCTGAGAGACATAAAATGAAATAAAAAATTTTACGTTTCGCTCTTATCCATTGACTCAGTACAGAAGTAACTACATACATATATAAATGACTATCTACTAACAAAAATGTCGGGACTACTCCGAATAAACAATTACAGTAACTGTATTCAGTGTCTGTAAGAGCAGTCTAAAATAACTCAAGTTTTATGATTCACGGAATCATGTAGTCGACATCAAATAGATATTTGGAAATTTTGTAGTTGTAGGAAGGAGTACAATTTATATTTTTTATACAGGATGGGAGGGTATTGTAAAGATCAGCAGCAGAAGAACAAAAGCTTCTCTTGTAAAGATCAAGCCTAGGTTTTGGAAGAAATATGTTTTTCAAGCGTTGGCTGCCTTTTGGACTGCCATGAAATAATTTAATGTACTAACTTGGCTTTCTTGAAGAAGAACCTGTTCTTAATAGGCAGTATTTTGATATGTTTGTGCTGGTTAGTTGTTTGTGCTTGATCTTTGTCACTAATAAGTTTTATTGCTTGTTTCTGGAGTGAGCAAAGCCTCATTATATTTGACACTGAGCAATCATCCCAGATTGTTAAGCAATAGTCTAAATGTGTTTCTATATGTGATATGTAGTATGTCTTCCTTGTGTCTTGATCGATAAAGTGCCTAAATTTGGCTAACTGGTATACTTTTTGTGCGATGAGTTTTGTTAGACCGTGCACATAAGAGTTCCAGGTCAGATGTTGGTCAATAATAATAATAATAATAAATCTAGATGTGTGTGAAGATAAAATCAGTATTAATAAAGAACATCTTATTGTTATACCTTTATTGTGTTTATGTTTCCTTCTTACAGCTCCATAAACTGTTTTGTTAGCCAGGATTCAATGGCCTCGGCGTCACCTTGTACCATCACTTTGTTCTTGGTGTGGTAAAGATGACCTGTGAGGACTGGTGTTTTTATGATGTCCTCAACATTAGCGCCCAGCTTGTCATACCTCTCCTCTCTTTCTGCTTCCTTAGGAAGGGCTTGCCTCAGGGACTCGTACTGAAGTGGCTTTGTGGTATAGTTTAGGCTATAGTTCTTTATTGTGGTAGACCGGAGACCATCCCGCCAGCTGGGCTTGTTCGTCGCCTCACAGATTAAACCTTCTGTCCAGAATTCTATCATTGTTACATAATATCCAGATTAAACACATTAAACAGATTAAACCTTCTGTCCCGCATTCTATCACTGTTGCATAATGTCCAGATTAAACCTTCTGTCCTGCATTCTATCATTGTTACATAATGTCCAGATTAAACCTTCTGTCCTACAATCTATCATTGTTACATAATGTCCAGATTTAATAAATTAAATAGATTAAACCTTCTGTCCCGCATTCTATCATTGTTACATAATGTCCAGATTAAACCTTCTGTCCCGCATTCTATCATTGTTGCATAATGTCCAGATTAAACAAATAAAATATTTTGGCTGACACTGGGCAGACCGCGTGGCTTATCGAAAACTGGTGAGCAGTGTGAACTCAGAGAAAGAATGTCTTACGGCAATTTTATGAAATAACTCCACACTTTCACATATTTTAAAGAATCTCCATAATCCAGTGAAAACACAATTTCTGCAGAAATACACCAATATAAATATAATTGTCCAAGTATTTGAAATAACACGCAAAATAATTGGAAAATCAGGAGTGAGAAATTACAAGTCCTATCGCGGATAGATAGAGACAGACAGACAGACAGACAGACAGAAAGATAGATAGATAGATAGATAGATAGATAGATAGATAGATAGATAGATAGATAGATAGATAGATAGATACATACATACATACATACATACATACATACATACATACATACATGGATACATACACACATAATTGGTTGAATGGATTTATGTATTTATAGATGGAAGGATTATGAATGGATGGCTGAACTGCTGTTAATATTAGATAGGTAAATACATATATAATTACCACCTTGCGAACGTGCATAGACACATCCACATATTCAAACATACGAATATACATGGATATGTATGCTGGGGTACATACATGTAGAGAAACAGATACAAACGCTATGCATTTTATTTTAGTAAATACTTTTAAGTAAAAATGATTACTGATATTTAAGACCTGTTTGAGTATTGGAAAGAACCGCTTTTGAAAAGTGAGCTTGAAAATTAATGTTACCATTAGACTTTTCCCACGTATTTAAAACAAATTCCTTTTTTTATCATTATTAGTAATATCAATTCCATGGTTATTGAGTTATAATGTCTCTTGTTATAAAATAAAAAAAAACAGCTGGTATGTAATTTTTTATTTCACAAATTAATATAGGGCACACAAAGTACTTATTTCACAAATTAATATAGGGCACACAAAGTACTTATTTCACAAATTAATATAGGGCACACAAAGTACTTATTTCACAAATTAAAGCAGTAACCTGTTTTGTTCGAAAAAAGTATCATAAATATGATATAGTGTTACTCGAACATACACATTATTTTTATTATAAATATTACAACATTACTGGAGAAGTTATTATTTATTGTTTAATATAACACTAATCATTATTTATTTTTTTAAATACTCTGAAGCTCTCCGCAAGGTCTAACAAAATTGGAATATATTATAATAATGCGGAACTGAAATATATCTTTACATCTAGACTTAAATAGTGCGAAAGATGAAATAAACAGTTAGCAGACAAGCAAAGTATAAAGATCACAAATAGACAGATTTACAGATAGCAAGCTTAAAATAGACTACTGGCAGAGAAACAAAGGATACAAAATGGACAATACACGCATATAAATAAAATAGAGATAGATCACAGACAGGCTGACAGAAACAGACAGAGAGATAGAAAGACAGTCTTACTGGCAAGCAGACAGGCAGACTGGCAATAGATAGATAGACAGACAGACAGACAGACAGACAGACAGACAGATAGATAGATAGATAGATAGATAGATAGATAGATAGATAGATAGATAGATAGATAGATAGATAGATAGATAGATAGATAGATAGATAGATAGATAGATAGATAGATAGATAATTGGTTTATTCGGTTTATGTATAGATAGATGGATGGATGTATGAATGCATTGCTGAAGAAATGTTAAAATTAGATATGTAAATACATATGTAGTTACCAGCTTTCGTACGTGCATACATACATCCAGACATGCAAATGTAGGAATATACATACATATGTTTGCGTGCATACATATATGCACATAAACATATATAAACTATGTGCATAGTAGTTTAGTAAATCTTTTTACATAAAAAATGATTACTGATATTTAAGACATTATTGAGTATTCGAAAGAACCGTTTTTGAAACAGCGCTTGACCATTTATGTTATCATTAGAATTTTCCTATGTGGTTTGAAAAGAATTCCTTTTTTATCATTATAAGTAATTTCAATAGCGTGTTTACTGAATTATACTATCAGTTGTGTCAAAATATCAATTCAGGCTGTGCGTGATTTTTATTTCATAAATTAATATAGAGCATACAAAAGTACTTATTTCAAAATTTTAAAGCAGTAACCAGTTCTATGGAAAAAAAATCTAACATAAATATGAAATAGTGTTACTCGAAAATAGACGAAAATTTCATTATAAATCTTACAACCTTATTGGAGAATTTGTTGTTTATTATATAATTAAAAAACTATTCAATATTTATTATTTTTTAAAACACTGTGAAACCCTGAGTAATATCTAATAAAATTGGAATATATTTTAATCATGCGAAACAGAAATATATCTTTACATCTAGACTTAAATAGTGCGAAAGAAAAATAGACAGTTAGCAGATACGCAAAGTATAAAGATCACAAATAGACAGATTTACAGATATCAAGCTTAAAATAAACTACTGGCAGAGAAACAAAGGACGCAAAATGGACAATACACGCGTATAAAAAATATAGATAGATCAATCACAGAATGACAGAAACAGACAGAGAGATAGAAAGACAGTTTTACTGGCATGCAGACAGGCAGACTGGCAAGAAGATAGATAGATAGATAGATAGATAGATAGATAGATAGATAGATAGATAGATAGATAGATAGATAGATAGATAGATAGATAGATAGATAGATAGATAGATAGATAGATGAATGGATGAATGGAACAATGGATACTACACTCTTTGTTCTTGTATTTGTTTACATATTTTAAAGAAAGATAACACTTTTTATAATCTCTTTTACTAATAATGAAACCGTCTTTTGTCTAGTTAATGTTGATCTACGGAATAATCTGTGTTACTTGATAAATCTGAAATCAGTTTCTAGACCGACGAAACAAGATTAAAGAGTTTCTATTGTACTGTCTTTTTTCTTATATATATTAACTACAATTAATACAGTCCGTAAGTATTTTTACATAAAACACTTATTGTTTACCGAGAATAGAAGAAACATTCAGTAGTATTACTTGTATATAAGAACTACTGTATACTTTTGAATGTTGATATTATAATTTTCTTAGACAAATATTAGAACAGGCAAATGAGTGGCATAGCACAACATATGCATTGTTCATAGATTTTGAGAAAGCCTTTGACAGTGTCAACAGAGATGCACTGTGGAAAATCCTAAGATGGCATGGCCTCCCCCACAAGATAGTAAATGTAATCAAAGCCCTATATGAGGGTTTTCAGTGCAAAGTGATCTGTAGAGAACATACCTCCAGCAGCTTTAGGGTACAAACAGGAGTGAAACAGGGATGTGTACTATCACCAACATTATTTATCTTGGCAATAGACTGGTTAATGAAGGAGGCAACATCAGACAAACGCAGAGGATTACAATGGACCCTTGACACAGTGCTGGAGGACCTTGACTTTGCAGACGACATTTGTCTATTATCAAGCAGTCACAAAGATATGCAAGATAAAATAAACAAGCTAACTCAGAATGCAAACAACATAGGACTAAAGATCAACGTAGGAAAGACAAAGTTATTGAAGCAAAGTGTGAACAACAGAAATGTACTCAAGTAGATAGCAAGTTAGTGGAGGAAGTCAACGAATTTGTATACCTTGGCAGTAGAGTAGAGAAAATGGAGACAGCATAGAGGACATCAACAGCAGACTTACTAGAGCAAACCAGGCTTTTGCAATGCTGCAGAATATATAGAAATCAAAAAAACTAAGCATGAATACAAAAATCAGGATATTTAAGAGTAATGTTCTAAGTGTACTACTCTATGGGAGTGAATGCTGGAAAATCACCAAAACCATAGAAAACAAGTTGAATTCTTTCCAAACTAAATGTTTACGAAGAATTAGAAAAATATTTTGGCCAAACACCATAAGAAATAACATCTTATTGGCAGAAATGCAGATGAAACCACTGACAACAATTTTTGAGGAAAGACGCTGGCGATGGCTGGGACATGTGCTCCGAATGACTGACAACTCACTACCAAAAATAGCACTAAGATGGACACCACAGGGGAACAGAAGTAAGGGTAGATCAAAAGAAACATGGAGAAGAACAACAGAAAGGATGTTGAGCAATAGAGGGCTCACCTGGGCAAGAGCAGAAAAAAAGGCGAAGGACAGGCATTTGTGGAAAACTCTTGCGGAAGCCCGATGTGCCCTGGGCACTTAAGGTTCAGAGAGATATTATAATCTTCTAAAGTTTTAAAATAATTTCTTCAGATAAACATACAAGTGATTATGCCATTGCAGGATTGTTGGTTGCAAATTATAACATACGATTCAAAAATTTTCAAAGTGACTTGAAAAGAAAAAATTAAAAATGCACGCAATTTTTCAAAAATGTATATTTCTATGTCTCAAAAGAAGGCATAAATATAACATTTTCAGCACGGCTATAAAATGTTTAACCTAATATTCAGAAACAAGTGTAGCAGTATAGGAGATAACTGGATTTTTTTTTACCTCAGAAAGGAAAATTTCACCTTATGGGTCTTTATTTTGAACGTCCCGGTAAGAGTCGAGGTCCTTTCAGAAAGTTGCGTGTTTTGTGAATCTCGTGACTGGGTGACAGTGGGAGAAAAAGCTGAGAGAGTGAGTCTTCGCTTGGATGTGTACCTGAGTGGATGGTTTTTGTGATGTCTCTGTCCAGTAAATAGACGCTTATATCTGTTCTGGTGTTTTATATGTATGAATCGACTCGTCAGATAGCAGGGCAAACGTTCCGACGATCAGATTATCCTCATCACCATCTGCAAGCTCATCCATACCATCAATAAATCCTCATGTCAAGTGTTGCACAGGAC
Organism: Achatina immaculata; assembly: GCA_009760885.1. Lineage (NCBI taxonomy): Eukaryota > Metazoa > Mollusca > Gastropoda > Stylommatophora > Achatinidae > Lissachatina > Lissachatina immaculata. The sequence continues at coordinate 26,569,590 of CM019714.1, forward strand.
TGGCTTGTCTTCCGTATCAGTGTGTTGCTAACCTTAGGTTTGAAAGAGCCTGGAAGTGAAGAATGTCTGGAGTCAGTGAATAACTAAT